>VWYH01007308.1:113651-291522 GCA_013399365.1 Pampusana beccarii | reverse complement strand
TTTTTTTTTTTTTTTCCTGAAAGAGCCACAGTTATTTGTTGGTATTCTTGTGTTTCTCTACATCATCCTCAGACGATCCTGGGCTGCTCTCAGCCCACCTGGAGCAGCCCCGGTGGCCGGGGCGATGGGGGTGGCCGGACCCATCCCGGCGCTCCCACCCCACACAGGATCCACCGCCGCTGCACCCTGCGCATGTCCAACAAGGAACGGACAAAGAACACCACACCTGGAAATGTCAGTTTGAAAAAAGGGATAAATGGAGGGGGGAAGGAAGAAGAAATATGTTGGTAGATGGTATTTGTTTATCTTCTGAAAGGAAACAAAGACTTTCCAGGACTGAATAGCTCAATTAAGCACTTGCTGGAATGACAGATTTACTGCTTGCTCAACAAATTCATTTCAAACCACAAGTAAAACTGGAATGAGAGAATTAACTGAGATAAGGAGAGCCTCAGATTACCCAGGAGAGGATCCACCACCCTGCAGAGAAAGCAGGAGCTGCTGCAGAGCCGGGTCAGACTGTGCTGTGCAGCCCTTTGTCCCTTGGAGGGAAGGATCGCTCCAAGGGGACGACGCTGCTCCCGCGCCCTGCTCAGCAGGGCCACCCCAAAGCCCCCAACAAACCCCCAACCCGGGCAGCCGGGGATCCACCCGGAGAGCGTTCGGCCCAGGTTTGCTCTGTTGGCTTAGACACCCACCTCCAGCTGCTCTCGCAGACACAGTTCTTCCTAAAAATAGTTACAAAGCAATTACATGTCGCTTTTCTTTTTTCTGGTAGCTACTGGCAGGCAGAGCCCGTGAGCGGGGCTGTAACTCGGCGCACGGGGCTGTGAACAGGCCGAAGCGCCGGGACACGGCGTGGGCTCCGGGTTCTGCGGCCCAGGGGCAGAGCCGAGCCCTGGCCAGGCCCCGCAGCCACATCTTCATAAGGCAGCAGGAATCTAAACCTCAAAAATGAGGTGCCAGCCCTTCAACTTAATCCTGTGCCTTCGGGGCTCATAGGAAGTGCTAGATTACTGACCCCCCAGGAGCAGTAAAAAAGATGTACTTTTTATTACAGGTACTCTTCCGAACCATCTCCAGCTCCATTGAGGAGAATTTTGATTAAAGCAGGCAGAGGCTCGCCTACATTAGTTAAGGTAAAACTGTTCCCAGCCAAGCTATCTGGCAAGCATTTTTTATTTCAGCGAACCAGCAGCAATGGCAGGAATTCAAGATTTGCAGGTGCCCAGATAGAAGCTCAAATCCTCCCACTACTAGATCTCCATGCAATTATAGCGTATAAATTACCATCCCTTGCTCATTGCCCAGACTGAGAAAGGATCCATGGTTTCTCCATTCCAGGCAGATTTTGAAAGGCACAAAAGACTGTTGTGTATGAAACTCCCAGTGATAATCAATGACATTTGGGTCCTTATCAATCATTATGTCCTCAGAAATCTTCACCTTTGTGATTAACATATTGTTTCTTTGGCTCTCCTCTTGATTAACAAGCATCACAGAGAAACAATTATGCATCCTGTCATTACTTTCTCAGGGAGCTCACAATTACACATCTTAATTAATATCCTCGTTCATTTCATAGAAATTTTGCATTTAAGCCTACTTTTTTTTTTTGCAACCGAATTATACCTATAGCATGGTTTGAGAGATTTCCTCCCACAGCATGGGAGAAAGTGTAAATGAGAAAGAACATAATTCATGAAAACTTTTCTCTTTTTCAAATGAAAATGTCGAATTTACCCCAAGACAAACAGCAATCCATCTCTCGCACCCTCGCTCGTTGAAGACTCCTCTTCTGCAGCACAACAAACGTACGTCTGCGGTTTTTGGCGGGGTCACCATGACCGCTATCAGGAGCCACTCCTAAAGACCCCGGAGCAGAAGGGCGGCTGCAGCGCCACGGAGCGAGCCCGAGCTGCATTTCACGTGGGTGCAAGCGGATCCCTGAGGATCCCAGCGCAGCAGCCTGGGACCGCCCTGGGCCGTGGCCACACGTGTCGCGCTGACCCAGAGCAGGTGGGTTTTAAATCCGGGTTTTAAAGCTGAGCAAGGCTGGAGCTCAACCCCAAGCTCAGAATCCTCCTCCCAGCCACATTATACACCTCATCTGTATTGCAATTCACCGGCATAAATTCTCTGCTCGTTCAATATACTGATTGTACCAGGAGTACCGTGAAAGGAACAATTGCACAGAGCCGATCGAGTACCAGAGCGTGACTCAGAAATAGGATTTTTCCCTGCAATTAGAAACAAAACGGTGCTACAAGTTGCCTTGCAAGAGTGTCATGCATTCAAAAGAACGGCAAGAAGGAAACTATTTTATTTTTAAAATAGGAGAACATTTCTGTGGGGAAATATAAAATGCTTTTGAAATATAATTTTTTTTGCCAAGTCGTCTTATATGAAAAATTACGGTTAGTCTCATATCTGCTTGGTCTCGTTGTTGTACAAGTAAAAGTGACCCAGCACCTACTGCCAAAGTCCAAACCGAGCACTGTGAGTGCTTGGACTGAGGGTCCACTTCGCCCTGCTGGGAAGCAGGACTCGTGAAACTTGCATTTTAGGCATCCCCAAGACTCAGAGAGAGGTTTGGATGTTACATGAGGAACCAGCCAAGCACCCCCTGAAGCTTCAAGGGACCATTCTATCACCAGCCTGTGGGCGTTTTGCCCTCACCGTGTGCCTGCGCCAGCACCGGCAGCAGCAAACGGCAGGGACCCCCAGCCCCCCAGGACCTGCAGGGACCCCCAGCCCCGGGCCCCCCTGCTGCTCCTCGGCCCCACAGCAGAGCTGCCCCCAGACCCACCAAAGCCCTGCAGCCCCATACAGCCCCATACAGCCCCGTACCTGCCACTCCAAACCACAGGCCAAATGCCAAGAGCAATTACTTAATTGCTTTAATCCGTGCTCTGGTGAGATCCACGGAGCATAATGATATTCTTGCTTTAAAAAGAGCGAAGAAGAAAAAGGGCTTTATTTTGATGTTTTAGTGTTTGCTTCTCAGCAATATGTGCTTAAAGGGAACTACGGTAATTTATCTTTCCAATGCCTGCTTTCTACATCTGAAAAAATGGGAATAGCTGCTGTACATTTGCATCTCAATTTTAGCTCGAACAACTCGACGAGGATCCAGCTAAATGAATCGGTACAGCTTGCAGAAAAAGCAACTGAAGTAAATAAAACCTCCAGGGATGCTGACAAAAAGAGGCATTGAAATCAAGATCTGCTCTCTCACAAGGAAAGAAACGCAGCACCAGAGGAGGATCTGAAGTTCACCGGAGCCCCCCCAGCAGCGGGGCCAAACCCACCCCGCGCCCCGGCCCTGCTGGGGAGGGGGCCGGAGGGCACTGATCCCCTGCTGGCCGTTTGGGGTAAACGGTGGAAAGAGCAGGAGAAGCCGAGGTGAGCCCGGCTGCCAGAACCAGGAGGTCCCCAGAGCATCGTCCCCCCTCCCACCGCGGCCGCAGGGGGACACGGGGCTGCAGGTACACCGAGGCGGGCAGGGACCAGCGAAGCTCCTGCCGAACCCCCAGGTTTTATTCAGACCAGCTCCCGTTCAAAGTTTCGTCTGAGAGCGTGAAAAACGCCTTCATTTTCAATTCACTCAAGAAAAAGTGAAAAATATTGGCCAGCTGCACTTTTTATGGGGAAGTTATGAGCACTGATCTTTGAGAGATGAAAAGTACCTACCACTTCTGCATAACAATTAAATTTTATGTTTTTCAGACAGCTGTTCCCTTTACTGCCTCCTCACTCTGGGCCGAATTCCCTCCTGGTCTCAATTGCGGAGGCTCCGCGGCCCCGGCCACGCTACGGGGATTCACCCAAGCGGAGCTTTTCCCGTTCCACGGCTGCAGGCCGGGCAGGCTCGGAGGGAGGCCTCGCACAAGTACCGGGACCTGGACTCTAATCCCCGGCTCCCAGGGCAGCGGAGGAATTCAATGCAGCGCTTTCAAAGCCCTTCCCAGAGCCCGAATTATCTGAAATGCCGCATGTTGGGGAGGCTGAAAGCAGAGGTGGGGCTGATCCTGCTGTGGGAGCTGAACAGTTTAATTAGCGGGGCTGAGCCAAGATGGAAAGCTTTCATCTTCCGATATAGCACAGAGGACACAGAGCAGGCAAATGATTTAAAAGGTGCCCGTTGCCCTGGGCTGGCTTTCACTGAGCTCCGTTCCCTTTTGTCACTCAGTTCCTTTCGGTCCAGCGCATTCGGTTGCTCACAATGGTTTGGTTATTTTATTTGAAAGAGTGGGAGGAAAAGCTGCTCCCGTGGCTGCAGCCGGGAGGGATCAGCCAGGGCGGCAGCTCCCGGACGCTCCACGGCTTTTTCCATCCAGGCCGCCCAGAACTGCGGCCCCGGACAGCCCGGCACTGACAGCCACGGGCAGCTGGGGGCCCGGTGGGAGAAGTCATCCCCACGGCCTTTATCCCAGGGCCGAACAGCAACAAGCTTCATTTCACAAGTCTCCGTTTGCCACCTGTATATCTAGGCCACATATGGTATTACTCCGGCACACGGTATCTATATAACCCGCCGAAACGGCGCTCGCTGTCCCAGATGGTATTTATGGGTTCAGGCATTTATTTTCATTTTGCAAAGTATATATGCTCAATATAAACTCAGCAGTTTTGGAGCTCTTGGCAGCAAAGCCCGAGCGCTCTTTCCAGGGCTGTCGTCACCACGGCGTCCCCACGAGCCCGGCCGCGTGGCCCCCGAGCATCGCCCCGTCACCCCACGCAGAGACACGGCCCCGCACAACTGCCCGACACCGCACAGGTCCATGAAGCTCTCACCGCAACCCCCTCCTGCTCAGACCCCCATGGTACGTCACTGCACAACACAAAACCCAGAGCACGTTTCAGGTGACCGGGGAGGCCCAGTGCTCACAGTCAGCCCAGGCGGGCACCAGCGCCCCCCAGCCCCGCCTGCTGCGGGCGGGCGGTGACAGCAGCAGCCCGGTGGTTCAGCTCAGTGCTCACCAACTCCAGACTGCCATGGTGTCCACCCAGCAGAGCAGAGCAAACAGCCAGGGGCTGCTGTCAAACCAAGCCACCCGCTGCCACCGCCCCTCGGTCGCAATAAAAACCTTCGTGCCTGTTGCAAACAGCACACGTCCGATCTACTGAACCGTATTTTTTTTTTTTAACAGAAAGATAAAACAATCCAAGCATTTAGTTTTACCAAGAAAAGTTTCACACTGAAAAAAAAAAAATTAAAAAAAAAAAAAAATCTGTTTTTCCTTGGAACCATCTTAGGACAGTTGTTTCTCCAGGGCAAGATGAGGCAAGTGGCACAAGAAGCTATAAATTATTATTTTCAGAGAGCACCTGTATGGCCATTTTTTTCTGGGACATGAGGAAGGAAAGGCCTTACACACATGATATTTTCAGTGAAATATCTCAAGAGCACTGTGAGCTAGAAATGAATACACAAGCTCCCCTCTAGCAACAGATTGCTTTCTAATTCACAGAACGCAAATGCAGATGCTGTTCTTGGCACTTCACCAAATTATTGCACAACACATTTGTTTCTAGATTAGCAGCATCTAAAACAGTGGCAATAAAAGGGAAGATAATACCTGGAATCCACCTGTATTTGCCTGGTTTTGTTATTTCTGCATAGCACGAAGATCCTAAATTTAAGGCAAATACCAACCCTGCAGAGATCTCAGGCTGCCTATCCTGGCAAATGATGAATAGAGAATAAATTTAACAAGTATTTCCATGACGTCCAAGCCTTCCAGCACTATGGTCATCTCAGGGGTTGTTTTGTGTAATGAGGTTCCCCAACACTAACACCGCCCTGACTCAGCGAGGAGACACAACGGTTAAGTCAAAAAAATTGTTATCAAAACCAGCGATTCAAATTCTCTTCCACTTCAAAACGTTTTGGCTCAGGATCAACAGAAAGACCATTAATCTGCATTAAGGGCACACAGAGCCTGTTCTGCGCGATTCCGGTTTGACGTGTGTTGCAAACACGCATTTCGGGCCACGGGGGCTGGCTCCAGCCAGGTCACAGCCCTCTGCTCTGCTGCAGCCCGTAAGCTCTATTTCCTTACACTGCAGACCAGTTCAGTATATCGGGGTTTAAATGCAAGGGTCACCTTAATTAAGCTGCAAGTAACACTCCCCCCCCTTTAAACAAGCCCATTCCTCCCCCAGACACCAGCCAACCACCAGCACAAACCTCCCCGGTACAGTGATTTTGAAACACTAGGGATTACTGACTTGCTATCACCTCACACAAATTACATCTTATCAAAGAAGCACTGAACTACATAATACAATTACTCAAAGAACAATTTGCTGGTGCCAGAGACACTATTTTACATATGCCACTGAATTTATGGTTTAAGACTAAATACCGTCAGCGAGCACTGATCCCATACGCTTTCCTCCTCTGGGTTTTTCCTTCCTTCCTCCCACTTCTTTTAGCCCCTGAGTCACATACTAACGTACAGCTGGAATTAATGACAGGCTAATTGGCTCCCGTGGAGACAACGTCCACACCGGAGCCCCGGCAGCCAGCTCGTGCTCCCCAGCACACACAGGAGATGCTGTGGCGCGGTCCATACACTGGGTTTCACTGCCTCTCCCACCTTACACAACCCAGATCAGTCATATATAACCAGATATGCAATATAGTAATATATCAGTGATATATACTGGACTTGATGTTGGACTACGATCCTTGTAGGCCCCTTCCAACTCAGGATGCTCTACGATTCTGTGATATGTCCTTCAAACAATGTGCATGGTACAACATGCATTTCATCCAGATTTTCTCTCCCTGTAAGTACGCATCTGCAGAATATGAATACATTCTGCGTTGCTTAAAAGTTAAAACTATTCGGTGCTTGTGTTCACCAAATCAACCTGATCTTCTGAATCTCTGAGGTCCATTTCACACCCAGGACCTGGGGAACTGAATCCACCCCATTTCAGGTGACAATATGACACTGGTTCTGGGGCCCAAAGCCTTGCTGGTCACCGTATGCTGCTCATTGTGACCGCAGCTCCCGTTAACGGTTCAGGACGGGCAACCTCACCTTCTACAGCCCATCTGCCGCTTAATGATAATGTCTAGTTTTTTATCTATATTTTTATCCTGATTTGTATACATACAATAACCTTATTTACCTAGAAAAGCTGTTGTGTAGACTAGTAAGCAAATATTTGATGAGTATTATCTGAACCTTGAATGTTATTACTAATAAAAATGTCAGCTTGAAAATCAATTAAGTCTCATGGAACCAGATTCTCAGCAGAGATGAATTGGTTTATTTCTGCAGAAGTCAATGAAGTTAAACTAATTTACACAGCTGCTAATGCCATCCAAATTTCTAAACAGTAATAAATAGTCTATTCTTTCCTTTATTTAAACAAAAATGCTTTACTTGTTTAAGAAGAAGAAAGCCTTGCTGTAATAGCTACTGAGCTTGTTGCCTAAATGAGATGCTGCCTTTTTTTTAAGCCAACAAGCTGAAACTGTTTTCTGAATTCTTTGCCTTATATAATATCAACTACACTTGACACAACCGCAATGAAATCAATGACAAAAAGGCAAAAGCGCATCCTATTTCGGTCTGTGATCGATTTTCCTTGGTTCTCAGAAATTCCCACTTACATCTTCGAATTCCCCGAATTCCGTGCGTGTCCAGTGCTCACCGGTTTCGCTGCAGGGGACAGAGGTTCTGCCGGACCCCAGGCCGCGCAGGAGGAGCCGAAGCTCCGTGGTGGCCCCAGTTGCTGTGGGTTTCACGTTCTCGGCTCTCGGGCTGGTCAGCAATGGACCACGAGCCGCGGGCAGAGCCGAACCCGGCGCTGCCGACCCCGACCCCGCTCGGGGACACAAACCCAACCCATCCAGTGCCCCACGGAACTGCCGCTATCAGCCTGAGCCGCTATTTCCTGGAAACAGATCTCCTTCCCATTTTCAATATTTTATAGAAATGTCAATGTACTCTACCATAAATATTTAATTACAGGTAGCTAATGAAAACACTGATAATAAAATCTCAATGTAGCATGCACAAATATAGCAAGGAACATTTTCATGTACAAAAAATTTCACATATGAAATAATACGACAGCATATAATCTGGCTCAAGTGCTTAATGCCTGTTAACTAAATTCATTCAGGTTAATTACATCCTTTTCAAACAATTGTTTCATATTTGTCATTAAACACGATGCAAAGCGTCTTCCTTCACTGCTATGTATACATACATTCTCGATAATTGTTTTGTCTCGTATGTCAGATTTTGTTTAGTCTTTCTAAACTCCTGCAAAATACAGCAGAGCTAATGTAAGTGTTTGCACACGTACCTTTCAGAAGCTGAGATACTGGCCTTGGTTAAAACAAAATGAGCGCAAGGACAAGAAGCTGAGTTCAGAGAGCCCGGGGCGTTCTTCCCGCGGAGCAGCGGCCGCCGGCAGCGCCGAGGGTGACGGGGTGGACCCACACATCCGGGAAACCGGTAAACGAGGGGTTCGGATGTACAAAACAAGCAGATAAAACTCTGCATCTGAGCACCTGGGAGAGTCCCCAACAGAAACGATTCCCCGGCAGCTCTGGGAGAGGCGCCGACCCGCACCCGTCCCCAGAGCCCCCGCTCCAGAACCTCCTGCGCCTCCCCACCGTAAACACAACCACGTCTCTTCCTCCGAAGTGTTGTAGTCACAACGGCATTCGCTTTCATATTTATATTTATCCCACCAGTTATGGAAATTCAGTCACAGTGTTTGCTAAATAGAAGACCCAAGTGAAACTAAATATAAACAGTGACGCTGACTTCTCTAGTTTCCAAATCCAATCCAAACTTAGTGAAATTCAGAAACCTGGTGATGAGCACGAATTGGTTATGAGCACAGCATAAAGTTGCAGTGAAACACGGTGCTGGGGCCAGGGGCAGCCTCGGGTCTCCCCCACCACCCTCATCCCGCACCCGGCTCCAGCATCCCCTGAGGGCCCTGCCCGAGTTCTTAAAGGAGACGTAAGAAACTGCATTTATCTTGCAGTTGGGAAGTTCAGAACGGGTCTAATTGTGGGAAAGCGTAATTAGGCACTTGCAATGAAGTCTAGAGGGGGTGGAGATGAGGATTTTACCTCGTTCATCACACCTGTATTGGGCAATGGGAGCTTTAAACTGAGTTTAAACTCTTCAGTGGGCTACAGTACAAGTCAGTAATGCCTCATAAGATGAGGTGCTACATATTATTTGTGATCTTTAAACTACTATCGTAATACAAAGCAACTATCAACACATAGAGAACCTGAACAATTAGTGCATCATTACTAATAAAACAGAGTCATCAAATAAAAGTTACAAGATAATTACATTACACAACCGTGGAGTTGAAAAGGCACAGAAAATACAGGGAAAACGAGTTAAGATGAATCAACGGTGAGGTTGACTGGAACTCTGCTGAGGTACCTGCAGCACAGCGAACGCACGGCTCTGCCTGGGAGCGCGGCTGCGACGGGACCTGCGCGGGGCAGCAGCCGGGGCCCGGCACAGCACGGCACGACCCGGCATGGCCCGGCCCGGCCCGCAGCAAGGGCACGTGGAAAAGGCCTGATGTGGAAATTCATAACTACCAGCTTCTGAGCAAACTCCCTGAACATGCAATTATTTCACCCTGAAACGCTCCTGAGCAATCAAAGACAAGATGGAGAACAAAGCAGTTAGCGAAAACTGCGTAATCAAATAATTACTTATACTGTAATTGGCACTCTGAAAAAAACACGTACGCAGGACTAGACAGGCATAGCGGTAACTCCAGCACTGGAGGCCAACGGCCACACGAGCCGGCTACGGCCACACAGCCGGGTCGTTGCTCCTGCCCCCCAGCCTCGCACCCACCCCGGCTCCTTGGCTCTAGGGAGCAGCCGAGCGGCGCTGCCGGCAGCGCTCACCACCGCGGCACCGGCCGGGGCATCGTGCCACCCAGGACGCCCTCGCCGGGGCTGCTTCAGAAAGGACGCTCCACAAAGCCAGATCAACCACTCCTGAGCACGATGGACGGACGGGTTCTCCACCCACGCAGGGCTGTAGTCCCCAGATCAGGTCCCGGGGAGGGGGCAGACGCTGCCGGGTGCCCATGGGCAGCTCACGATTCTGAGCATGGTCCTTAGCTCCTGTGCCCCTTGGGACACCCTCCCGGCTCAGCAAAGCCCAGCTCAGAGCTGGTTCTCCACATCCAGCCCTGCTGCTTGCGATCAAACCAGTCAAGAGTCTGTATCCAAAGGCCTCCAGTGTCCGTTGAAAGTTTAATTCAGGCCTCAGGCTTTGCTCCTGTCTGCGATGGGCAAAAAGTGCAGAACGAGCTAAGAAACACCCACAGAGCTGCGCTGCTCTGGGCAGAGACCAGGGGCACAGAGCGGATGGGACGCGGTGCCTCCCGCCCCCCAGAGCCCAGGCCAAATTGCTCCAAAATCAGCATCTCCCCACTGACCTGACTGAATGGAGAATTCAGACCCTAAAACTGGACCCCACATGATTTGAAGCATCCAAAAGGTTCAATATTTACTGATGTACGTTAAAACACAAACAAAAACTAAACCTAAAACCCCACTGTTCCAGCTCCCCAGGAAGAGCAGGAGTGCAGCCCAGGCACTCTGGCTCTCCTTGAAACAAACAAACCACAAAAGATATTTGCCTCACGGTGCTGGGTTTGCATCTGCTGAGCATCTGCATCTCCCCCGCCCCGCAGCGGCCACTGCTCTGCCCTCCCCCCCGCCCAGCAAGGGCTTGCAGGGAAGGGAGATTTGGAAGCAGTTCACAGGCTCATCGCCACATCGCTGGCCCGCACACCGCGGGGGGGGTCAGCACCACCTCCCGCAGCCAGTGCCTTGGCTCCTGGTTCTCAGTGCTCCGCTATTTGTAAATGGGCCATCTTGGTTTCACTTGCAGTAGAAGCCAACCAGGAGTTTGGAGGCCCTGGGCAACGCCGATGGGAAATCTCTGGGGTCCCAGCAGAGAGCACACGGCTGGCAGCGGTGTCTGATCGCCCAGATACCACCTCAACACAGCCTCTGAAGTACTTCTGATTTTACCCGTGCGAGTGTAAATCCACATCAACACATACACTGATACACACCAGCATCCCTCTGCAATAAACGAGGTGGGCGGATGAGAGCAATAAATGAATGCAGGCCACAAATACCATACCCAGCTCTTCCTAAAAGGCTGCTTTTATCTGGTTTTGTGAGCTCGTAGTGCCACTCGTGCACCTCTTCACGCTGGGCTCCTGATGCGACCCCAGACGGCGCGCTCCCCCGCCACGAACCGCCCGCAGCAGCGCTCGCCAGCCCAGCCCCCCCAGCCCCCGCACCCGCGCTTCTTTTGCAGTGAAAAGGGAGACAGTGCGGAGCTGGCAGATGTGCACAGTGCAAGGGGCAGTGCCGGCACCTGCCACGGCACGGAACGCATCGGCAAAACCACAAAGCCGCTGTATTCTACTCAGCAAAAGCCCTCGGAAATCCAGGGCGGAACCGCAGGTGTGCCACTGGTGCAGATCACCGGCTGCCTCCCAGCGCCAGGGCTGGACAGGAGGAGCAATTGCATTCTGCCCATGAGCTGCGTTCAGCTCGTGGAAACCCCTGCTGCTCCCCAGCTCCTCCATCCTTCCTTCTTTCCCTAAAAAGCAGCTCTTTTTTCCCTGCGAGCGGGCAGGGATAAGCACCCATAAAATCAGAAACACTAAAAGGCTGGTGGAACTGGGAGATATACAACCGCGGGTGTGCTGGAAATGCCTTCACGTGCAGAACTGCAGCGTGCGAAGCAGCTGGTCCGGAGGCGGATAAATCACAGCTGGAAGACGATCCTGGGGCAGTGACTTTGTGCAGAGGGGCCGGGCAGAGGAGCCGGTGCGGCCGGCAGCAGCGTCCAGCACAGCCCCCCCGCTGCAGAGGACATCGAATCCCATACCGTGCATACACCTACATTACCCTGGGATGAATTACACCTGACGAAGCGCATTTCTGCATCTCTCTGGCTTCTTTCAGCCCTCACACATACATCCCAGAATTACCATAACCTACAATGCCTCCCATGGGCAATATATTACATACATCATTCATGCTTATCATGTGCATCGCACCAATTTCCACAGGCAGGGACAAGAATGAAATCACCCCATTTAAAGAGAAAAGAAGTTTAAGAAAATCTGTTCTCATTTTAGGGCTAGATCATCACTGCTACGTGAACAGAGAGATCCTGCGTGTAATTACAGCAGCCGCCAACCTCAGTGCAATAACCGCGGGTCGCAACGAGCTCGTCTGCCCAGGGGGGTCTCGAGGGGACAGTGGGGCCATCGAGGGCCACGGGTGGGCTTGGGGGCCCAGAGGGACCCCGCAAACACACCGGGACACGTGTGAACATCACACTGCCGGCCCCGCAGGGGGCACAGCACCCCCCGGGGGGAGAACCATTGCCAGTGGCGCAGGTCCCAGAACAGCATCATTCCCCTGGAAGGGATCGGTGTAATTCGTCCACAATCTGCTTCTAGATCTTGAAACACAATTACTGCCGACTGCCAGGTCAGTCCCCCTAAAGCCAAGGGCTTTCCCCAGGGTCCAGCACAACTTCTACCACCAGAATTACCGTTTGTGCTGACGCAGCCCCGGGGCTGAGAAACTCCTTGCTCTCTTGTTCCACAGATTATTTGCTCCACTCTTTTTCTTCCTGTGTTACACCTGAATTTGCACAGGTCTCTGCCCTGGCAACATCAGTTATCCCGGATCATTTGTTCTGAACTGTACGAACCAGTAAGTACTAAAATAGCTTATTTTACACTATCACTACTAACTCGTTTCAGAGGAATTTATTCACATAGATACAAATTCTAGTTATTTAATTATTCAATTTTAAGTCTCATTGGTAACCCAGGTGCAGCCAACGCGCAGTGCTGGGCGAGGTGTGCAGAGCACGCGCTCCCATCCGCCTGCACCGCAGCAAATGCTCCATTGCAGCTACCGAAGCAGCAGGGAAAAGGCAGCGCCCGCGCGGCGAGGCTGGAGCCGGCTGCAATACCCAACTGGTATTTCTGGGTGCGAATCTGCAGCGACGCCGCGGCACCAGGTCCGTGTTTCACAAAAGCCGATGGCCGGTGCTTGCTCGGCACCGCGTTTCCAGGGCAAAATCGGGGCGTTGGGCTGGATGCCAGGCCAGCAGCGCTCCCTGTCCCCCGGGGGGCGGATTTAAGGTACCGAAAAGCACGAGCAGAGACGTGCGGGGCTGGACGGCAGGCGTGCTGCGAGCCAGCTGAACCTTTACGAGGCATTATCACAAGTCTGTTGACATCCTCAAAGTCTTTTTAAGCCTAAGGTCTACTGCATTGCTTGTGGCCTTTCTAGAATAACAGCTAACAGGCATTGATCAAGCTTTTTTTAGATCCATTTGTCCCGAACACTTGCTTGGATTATAAATGCAAATAAAAACAGAAATGAAAGGAAAAACAGTTCCCCAGCCGTTAAGCAGAGGACATGTTCACCTTGTTTGTATTGACGTGGACTTGTCTGAGATGCCACTGCGCTTTGGCATCTTTAGCTAACCATACATTCAGAGACCAGCATCCAAAAAGAAAAAAGAATAATGGTGTTCATGCAGCAGAGAAGGCTGACACAGAATGAAAAGCGATGTCAGGAAAGACAGGAGGAGAGCAGAACCTGCACGGGATGACCAAGGAGACCGGGAAGGAGGATGGAAAACGGAGAATGGCAAAGGTATTTGTGAATGACACCCGTTTCTTGTAAAAATTAATAAATAAATAAATTCACTTCCACCGCTGACTGTTTTTGGCCTCTGCTGTAAACAGGCTCATAAACGCAGCAGATGCCTTTCTCTCTGCTGTCCCTGCTCATTAGGAAGCTGCAGCCCCCCGGGAACAGCGCTGCCATAAGAAAATGATGAGAGAACATATTGCCTGGTGCCAGCATTCGCCCTTTTCCAAGATGGAAACAATCATGGACATTTTGATTGTTAGGGTTAGAAAACCGTTAATGATGTGTTGATGAACATGAAGTTAATTTTCCAATACATTTCCTACAAACTGTTTCTCTAGGAATCTTGCTCAGAGTCCAGAAAGCAGCTTTGAATCGCTGCTGATCCATACTGACTGCTGCCCTGGGATCACTGCAGGGATGCGTTTGGGCAGGGTTTTCCACGGCAGCTGGAGGGGGCTGGATGACTCCTGTTAGGAGAAATGCCTGTTTTACCCTGGCAAGGAGGAGGGGGAGCGGGGCAGACCGACCTGGTCACTGCTTGTTGGTTATTGTTTTTTTTTTCTCCCATAGAAATCTCAAATAAAGCCCAAATACAGCAGTTTCCTAAGCTGGGTCAAGCAGTGAGTGCAAATTCAATAGCAAAACAGAAATATCCCCACTGCACCACAGGAGAAAACCAGAGCAAGTCAAGCGGGGGGGAACAGATACGTGCAGAGGTGACTGCGGGACCGAGACGCTCGCAGAAGGAAAAGGGGACAGCAGGGAGTGCGACACGATCCCGCTGCCCCGGGGAGGTTGGGGCACCGAAGCCCCTGGGCCCATTGGGCAGAGCTGGGGCACCGATGGATGCTCCCACGCTTCCCCACAGCGAGACAGAGCGACTGGAGCAAACGGAATGAGAAAGGCCCAAGCAGCACCTAAAAGAACATAAGAAACGCAGTCTGGGAGGATGAGAAATTGAATTTTAAGCCCATAAAGCAGCACACGAGCGTATCCACGACGGAGCTGCCGTGGCTGGCAGAGGTTGGTTTGTCCGTCTGTCCCCCCTCGCTGCCGTGGGTGCAGCGGCTGGCGGTGCTCAAGGGGAGGGTGCTGAGCCGGGTCGGTGCCAGCACCCCAAAAGGG
Organism: Pampusana beccarii; assembly: GCA_013399365.1. Classification (NCBI taxonomy): domain Eukaryota; kingdom Metazoa; phylum Chordata; class Aves; order Columbiformes; family Columbidae; genus Pampusana; species Pampusana beccarii. The sequence goes on along the minus strand of VWYH01007308.1, from coordinate 276,662 downwards.
GACTGTTCCCAGGAATTTCTATGAATTGCCAATATCATCAGCAAACATTCTCAGTGTTGATGCAGAACACAGGGCTCTGAGCAGGGGGAAGAACAGAGCTGAGCGATGCACTCCCAGGGCCCAGCGGTGTTGGCCACACCAACCCAAGCACGCACAGAACACGGGCACGCTTGCATTTCTGTCTCTTTTCTGAATGAGAAAGCACCAACTTCGCCACAAAACCCGCAGACAAATAGCTCAAGAATAATGCAGTTTTCCAATAGAATTTGTACTACATGCTGCAGCTAACACGTATTATGTTGAGGGATTGCCAATTCCCTGATTTTCCAGGCTTCTTAAGCCCATAACAAAGAGCACGTCAGGGACCTCATCGCCACGGTCAGCGGCAGCAGCTGTTCTTCCCCGCTAGCTAAGGAGGCAACAGAGGGAGGCAAAGACCCAGCGGCACCGCGGGCCCGCGTCCCTCTGCCCCACACCTGCCCCACACGCACTGAGGGACGTGACTTTGCTTCCACATGCAACAAACCCTGGAGTTCTCTTTATACAATATACATTTTCTCTCCTTTTCCTGAGGCTCCCACCCACTTATGCATGCAATTCCTTTTATGTCATTTACAGCTCATGATCTGATTTTCAGTTTTCCCCAAGACAAAAATATGTGCAATAAAGGGTGAGGCAGAGACAAGTAACCCACGAATATCATAAGCTGAAATGCGTCCCTTTTTCCCCCGTTTTCAAACACTGATACATAGCAGCTACAGTACATTTTGTCCTTGTGTACCACTGAAAATTACTTGGGCCTGATATTCATTTTCATGTAATACAAGCAGTATAGGGAGGAAGGGGGAACAGCCAGATTCACTAGGTACTTTGGATTCTATTTTGTTTAGATGATTATCTGTGCAACATCACTATCCTGTTTTTTTAAATAACCATACTTAAAACATCAAAAAAACAAAACCACTTTTTCCTTTAAAATTAAAATTAACTGATGATACACACAGTGAAATAGCTTCGTTCTGCTCATCATCAGGAAGAAGCATTTGAGTGACACAGTCAAGTTGTTAAACCCTGATTAGCACATGAAATAACAGAAAAGATCCAAACAAAAGCAGAGCTTCAGATCTCGCAAATACAAATACCCCAAATAAATAAAACCTTGGTGTTGGCAAAGCTTGTTTGCGGGATATCCAACTCGCCAGAGAGAAGAATCCCCAGTTTCTTTTGGGGAAACTTTGGATGTTGGTTGTACATCAGCCAGTAATAAAAACTGGCCTGACCAACTCAGCCAGGAGCGATCCTGCACCATCCCACCCCAGGCTTTGCTAAACCTGCCCTTCAGCCTGTGTTTTCCCAGATACACTGGTCCTAAACTCCCAGCACACCTCAGCATCATTAGCATCCTACAGACAACACCGTCAACTTGGAATATGACAGTTTTGTTTGAAAATGTTGCATCTTATTTCTAATACGGTCCAAGGACTGGAAGAAGCCAGGAGGAAAGGAGAGGTTTTTGTCGGGTGCGGACAGCACGCTGCGGGCAAGGCCCCCGCCCCGCGCTGCCGGGAAGGCGCTCGCTCACCTCCCCCTGCTCCGCGGGACTCGGCGGAAAGCGAGGCCTGAGGGAAGCGGCTCGATAAACACACACAAGGGCGAAAAAGGAAAAAGAGGGAGTGTGGAAAAGCACCTTCTGCTCCGCTCGACTCTTTCTGCAGGAACTGCATGAGCACAGCAGAGCAAAAGAAATAAAGGACCTCATTCCGTTTTAAAGGTATTTAAAGCCTGTTGTTCCTAATGGGTTATCATACTTTAAAATAAGCCAGATCAGATGTGTACAGCTGAGCTGCATCCCACAACACCAAGAGCTTTCAGAGCATGCCCATTAAAACTCCATCAAATAATTACCAGCAATTTGATTGGGGGCAGAGCTTTAACCTCAGACTGCGTAATTTGGTGAGAAATTCAATCATCTAGCTGTAGTTTCTTTCTTATTAAGGATATTTTAACAGTTTGTTCTGCTGCCTCACACATTCCCACTTGTATTTCCTGGACATGGATGAGCCCAAACCCGCGTGGGCAGAGCTCGAACTCGCTGCCATCGCTTCTCGCGTGTGCATTCGTGTGTTGATGGCACCCAAACCGGACAACAAGAGAACGCGAGGCCAGGGACACTTCATTATAAATCCCAGCTGGACTTTTCCAACTCCACCAGTCCAGGTCCAGGTCAGAAGCTTTTGTCGAGTCTGACGCCGCGATGTCCCCAAGGGGACACAGCCCCTGGCCTGACCCTGCGTCCCACCAGAGCTGCCCCAACAGCGCGGGCCTTCCGGAGACTTGTGCTGTGGTCCCATTTTAATTTCAGCATGCGGATCAAATAGCTGTTTGGATTTTAATACTGAGCCTGTGTTTCAGCGATTTGCATTTAAATGTGTTGTCAGAGAACTTCCAGAAGTCTTTAATAGGACGAGTGATTTGCATTTTAATGTGCACTTGAAGAATTTCAAGAAATCTTTTCATGTGGATAGTTTTATCTGAGTCACGTTCACGTTAGGGGGAACGAGAGCTGCCAAATTGCCAAGTACAGTTCTAACAAAACTACTGTTTTGAGACAGCCCAGCCCTGCTGGACCTTACCTGGGAGGTGGAAACGAAGTCCTGCTGAAGATGTGGATTCCAGGCCCAGCTGGGAGGCGGGGGGCGCGGGGCTGGGGCAGAGAGGGCCGAGCAGCAAACCGGGGAGCTCAGCCCTCACCAGGACCTGGAGCACGGGGTCACCCCCGCTGGGGAACGGCCCACAGAGGGACCGGCAGCTCCAGGGGCGACGCTGGAGCTCACAGCAGCTTTACCGGCAGTTCTGCTGGGAACGGCTCACTTGGGCCGCACTGCAAGCTAAGGAACCAGCAGCTCGTCTTCTACGTTGAAAGTGAAGACAGACAAAAGTGTGATTTCTTTCCTGCTCTCCTCAAAGTATTTTAAGCTCCTTGTGACTCTCCCTATCTCTTCAGAGCACGCTGCAGTATCTGGGCTGCACTGCTACATGTATGCCTGCAGGTTACAGAACAACTCTCCTCCCCACTCATCCGTCCAGTGCCACTTGGATCCATCAGGCCATGGGGAAGAGGAAGCAGGGAGGCTGGGCAGAGTGTCTGACAACGAGAAATAGCGTGAGCCTTCAGAAAAGCTGAAAACAAAGGCCAGCTAAGACAAAAAAGGACAAGAAGTCCCCTCCCAACCCCAGTCCCACACCCTAGAAGCGCAACCCCCACCACAGCCCCTGCACCGCAGGGGGACGGGGACACCACGGGGACGCCACGGGGACGCCACGGGGACCACGTTCCATGAGCTTCCAAAGAAAACTGCAACTGCCCAACAGGGCTGGGGGACCAGCTGGTGGCTGCATGGCTGTTTTGATATCCCTAGCTGACACTTTTCCATAAATCAGTAGGATAATAGCACACATCTTCATTGTATTCATCATTGCAGCAGCATGGCTCCAAGTGCTGGGGAAAGAATCTGTGTTTCTGATTATCAGCTTTATCCCATACTCATTCCTAAGCAGAGCAGAACTCTAAGCTGATGTGGAAACAACTTCTTTCTTCTATCTGTAATAGCAGCAAGAAATAGCTCCTTTACCTTGGGCTTTCTTAGATAAGATTTGCACATGCCTGCAGATTATCTTAACAGAAAATTCGGTTCCTACACTGCTTAGGCGCCATATGTTCTCACTTAAATACAAAATATATTCAACATGCAGAACAACTCAGCTAATCACACAGTTAACGCATGCATTAAAGTTTAAGTTTTGTTAAGTTAGCTTATGTGTTTCTACATTACAAGAACAGACACAGAAACTGGTCTCTACAAAAAGAAAAAATCTCAAGTTCAGTTTATCTTTGAAATAAACCAGCACAACAATTCACGCCTCAATAGTCAAAGCAGCTGAGAAAGCCCCATTCCAAGCAAGTCCAGCCTTACCTGCCCACTCCACACACAGCTCAGGGGCTCTGCCGAGCTCACCCTGCAGATAAACCCATTAACCACAGCTGGCCCATCAGAAAGAGCTGGGCTTAAAGTGGTAGTAGGGGCTGTTTCCAACAAGTAGAACAAGACACATTCACCACTAGCAACAAGTGGAAAAACTCAGAGACTATTATAAGATTCAAGTCAGCTCTTTTAGGCCATAGAAGTTACCTGCAGCTAAGACAACGCCAGTGGAATACAGGAACACTGTCCCGCTGCTAAACAAATGCAAGGCTGAGGCATTTATCAAAAATAAATGACTTTGGGAGACGAAGACGCTTATTTTTAGAAGATGAATCATTTGGTGACAACGCTCCATTCAGTTCCCATCACTTCACCGTGGCCGGTGACCCGGTGGCTTCACCGTCTCCGCGGTGGCTGCTCAGGCCGAGGCCGCGGCTGCGCCGGCTGCGCCACGACCACCGCACAGGCCTCGACCTGAGCCCGGGGAAGGGCAGAGCGCGGATCAGCCTCCCCTGCCCTGCCCTCCCCTCCCGCGCCGGGCTTGGCTGTAAACACAGAGCGTTCCTATCCTGTGCACAACAGAGGCAGCCGTGATTTATACACGCACACGTCTGCTGCTCTCGGACGGGTCCGCTCTCCTACCAGAGCGTGCAACTCGCAGCTTTGCAAACCTGCCGATACTTCACAGTGCAATCGGAAGTTTAAAAATTGCAATTAGCCAAGTGGAAACATACGCAAGGAGACAGCAGAATAATTAGTGATAAGCAAACTGGGTACTTCATAGTTTAAATTATCTAACACATAATTGGTACATAAGTAAGAATGTTTGTTTGTTTACTCGATGTGGGGTCACCTGCTGCTTCCACTGAACAAAGCTGCCATGAATTCCAATGGAATAGGCTTCTGCTGCTTCAGCCAATTATTTTCTGACCAGAGATCAGAGCATCAATAAAAATGAACAAATAAGTCAGTTTTTGATCCGCTGAAATACTGGTTATGTGGGATTTTTATCATTTTCTTTATTGCAATAAACATAAACAGAATATCACATACGCATCAACAGTGCCAGCTCCTGGAACCCCCGAGCGTTTTGTGGCAGCTGATGTTCGGCATCGCCCACCCGCCTCGAGATGGGGGAGTCTGGGTTCTTTTCTACAAGCGCCAGTGTTGGCCCTGGGGCTGCAGGACCCACCCGCGAGCCCACGCCTGAGGGCCAGGTGAGCAGCGCGGGCGTTCGAACCGTGTGGGGCACCAAGCAGCTGCTCCACGAGCCTCCGGCTCTACCTGCCCGGGCCCCTGCGCGGCCCCAGCGAGGGCGGTCGGACGGAAACCGCCCTGCCGTGTGCTGTAAAGATCCGCTAATCCACATCGCATCTCCACGTCTCCTACTGCAGTGGCCAGCGATGGGTGCCTAGGGAAAGCACCCCAGATGGTCGTTAATGGCCAGTAATAAGATGTTGAGGAGAAAATAAGTGACAAGACAGGTTTTGTAACACCCTGTATTTAAACAACAGTTCCTTGTTGTAGAAGCTGGCTCTGTATTTCTGGCGAATTTGGGAGGGTCAAATAAATACGTGTTCTTTGGCATACTGCTGTCAGGGTGTGCAATACACACCAAATAAAACTTCAGCTACAAAGGCTGAAATGAATGTAAAGGTCTCACTGAAATAATTTTAACAATTCAAGTGAATGGGCACAACAATCCTGCTGATCTCAGTCACAAAGAGGTTTATGCATTTTTTCTCCGGACCCCGTGGTTAGTACACGGCAGCTCTAAGGGCTCGTCGGATGGATTCAGTCTCCTTTGGGGACATATGGGACATGTTCCTGTCCTGCAGAAGGGGACTGTTTTATACGAGGTTGTATCCAGGTGGACATGTTCAGAACAGCTCAGTAAAAATGTGACTCCCGTACAGTCAAACAGCTTTTGGCAAACGGTGTCATTATGAATTTACCAAACCTGATCTGCCTTCCCGAAGCGGCTGTGTCACCGCGCGCCGAGTCAGCGCAGGAGGTGACGGAGCCTGCTATGACAGGCAGAAATACGGATGAGCTCTGCAACGCACACGCGTCTCCGGTTTGCGTTTGCAGACGGCAGTACAAGAAGACGCTTTTGATTAGGGAAAGGGCTGCAAACAGCCCTTCCAAAGGGCTCGTGAAACACCCCCGGCTCGGGCCGTGCCCATTGCTGCATTGGGACGTTCACCATTGCAGCCCAAATACGGATAACCGTGCTCTGGCCATGAACGCTGCTTATAGAAGTAGTAAGGAATACAACCAAATATCTAATAACATTATGCTAAGCGGTTTTAAAAGAAATATGATTTTCCCTATCGAAACATTCTTTAAGGTTTAACTTAATCTGTTCTCTTCAGTTACTTCATCCCTTGGGGATAAGCACATTAAAACACTGACGATCTGTACAATGCCATTATCAATACAAACTGATTTTAAAAGCTTCCAATATTTAGAGAAGAGCTACAGCATGATTGCAAACAAAATCTCTGAACACTTTTTCAAACAATGTTTAATCTCTCCTGTAGCCATGGCTCTGCAAAAGCTGCATCTGCAAACAAAAAATACAGTATGTCACTAAAGTTGTCACTACAGCTGAGCAAACACATTCTAGCTAGTATTTTACTTATTAAATTTCACTTCTTTCTTTTTGAAATACGTTCAAAATCAGGTCACAGAACTTGCAAACGTCTTTGTCACTGATATTTTTTTCTGCATTTCTCCAGGCAGGGGAGAAACCTGGCAGGGTCAGGTGCAGGAAATTCACGTACAGGAAAATTTCTCTCTCCCCAGCACGACGGTTTATGTCACAAAACAACACGGGGGACAAGTGGAACACGATATTGGAATTCGGCTTTGGTTTTTCTGGCAATATAACAGAAGCAGATGTACTGACACTGATTTCAAGCCCTGGTTTGATTTCAAGCCATGGAGACGTAGGTGGAGCGTGGGAAGCTGTGCGTGGGGTGCGGGTCCCGTGGGCACGGCTGGCAGGGGCGGCAGAGGTGCTGCACGGCTGCTGGCGACGGGGACAGGGCCGCGCCGCCAGGCTGGGGACGGCCCGGGACAGCCCCACTGGCCCAGGACAGCCCCACCGGCCCGGGACAGCCCCACCGGCCTGGGACAGCCCCACCGGCCCGGGACACGCAGCAAACCCCGCGGCACAGCAGCCGCAGGGGGACAGCCCCAGGGCTCCCAGCAGGGACAAGGGACAGTCCCTGCAGCCAGGACCCAGCCACCCGCGGGCTCAGCGAGGCCCTGCGGTTCGGGGGTCTCCACTGGTGATGGAGGGACAGGGTCACCAGACCCTTTCCCACCCACAGAGCGGGGGGCTGTGCTTGGGAAGGCAATGCTTCAAACACAGCATAAAGTGCAAGGAGCCCTGTAATTGCCTCGTTCAGAAGCAGCAACATCAACTTTCAAATATTCATGCTTGCGAGGGAGAAGGTGGCAGCCGGACGGGTGCCCTGTGCCTCTCCGCTGCCACCGCCTCCCTCCCCACCGGGGAACCGGAGAGAACAAACACGCTGTCTAAAGCAAGGAGGCAGCTGTGAAGCTGCGGTGGAGTCAGCTGCTCTCTTACAGGGCTCTGCTGTTTTCCCATTAAATACTCATTACTCATCCCCGCTCACCCTGTCCCCATTAGTACCTGAGCATCTGCGCAGAGCCGAGCCCGACGTGTGCCCGACGGTGCCGCAACTCCGAGCAAAACCAAACTGCCTACAACACCTCTGGCTACGGCACAGGCTTCTCGGTCAATGTCATCTCATCCGGGATAATTATGGAAAATACTAATTATCGAAAATAGGCGGGAGGGCAAGTTTTTGTGCTCCAGGGGATCCCAAAAGCCCTTTCTGCAACACAGCGGCTGCCCCAGCAAGAGGGGACACGCCAGCCCCACGGGGACGAGCCCCCTGGCAGCCTGTGCAGCTGCGCCCCCGCAGCACCCCGCTCTGCATCCCGCCAGCCCCGCCACCCCCTCCGGCCACAACGCCACCAGGACCCTTCGCATTCTCCACCAGTTTCCCAGAAAGCAGAAAGAAAAAGCAGCAGAGGGCCCTGAGCGGGGACGGGGGAGCGCGGTCCCCGGGTGCCGGGTCCCCGCCACGGCAGCGTCTCCATCCCACTGCCTTTTCAGGACGGGCACGGGGACTTCTAAATCACCGTGAGCTTGAACGAGCAGTACGGAGACTTGCACATTTGCATGCGAGAGGAATGAGTAATGGCAGCGGGCACGAGGGAGGAATAAACGAACCTGATTATACCCACACCTGCAACTGGCGTCTTTGCCCTTGCGCCATATGTTTGCATCGTCTTTTGTGGAAACCTTCCCCACAGCCGCTGTTGCCGGGATGTACACGGGAACTGCATCAAGGACAGGTAACAGACTGAGATTTATTTTTACTGGTCCGGTCACTCAATCACAGTCAGACCTCAGAAAAACATTCCCATGTTAGGAGCAAGCTGGGTAGACACTTACTCAATGATTTAACCCTTGGGAAACGTTTTTTTTCCCCAATCTCAAATACCTACAGCTTGTTTCAAACGCAGGAGGTACAGGGTCTCCTGCTTTCTGGATTGGGCTCTAAATCAAACACCAAGGCCACAGATTGGCACAAGCTTCCCCACGAGCAGCTGCACACAGCGAACACCCCTGAGACAAGGAAGATCACGGACCCACGTCGAACCTCCCACTCCGAGAAGACGCCACCGACTGCGGCCCCAGCGGACCCGGAGCCAGCGGGGCCAGGGCCGCAGCCGGCAGAGCAGCCCGGAACGCGCTGCAGCCTCCGGCCCGGGCCCTGCGGCACGGGGATGAGAAACGGCACGGAAAACACACACTGGTGCTTTATGCAACACAACGGCATCTTTGCATGAAAATTAGTACTACGTAGTAGGGGTAAAATATTAAGGTGGACGTTAATAATTTGTAGCAGTAGATTGTATCTGTTTCATAAAAGATTAAATAAAGCTATAAATTATGACAAATATATAACGCTGTGTTTCACGACGGGATTAGACAGTAAGTACCAGATCTTTACTGGTGTAAAAATGGGGTCAGTCTGCATTTATTCCAGCACAACCACGAGCAGAATCCTGCGCACACCCTCGGTCACAGCGGGGGTGTGCGGCCCATTCGGTGCTGCCCCGGGGTCCCCAGCTGCCACTCCAGGGATGGGGGTTTGTCATCGTCCCCTCTGCAGAGGATCTGCAGCCCCTCCGCCCCGCGTCCCCCCAGGAGAGCACCAATGGCTCTTGGGGAAAACAAAGGGCCACTGGGAAGGAAACTGTAAATACACAGAAAGGAGTTCTGGGCAGAAATCGGGCTGTTTTCAGTCTAAAGGTACAAGGCAAAGAGATTCTGAGAAGACTTGCACGCGTGCACAGACACGCACATAAATGCACATACACGCACAGGGAAAGAGAAAACGACAAGTAGGGCAATAATAGCAATAGTCAAAAAATAATTTGTTCTTAACCTGTTCAAAATAAAAATAACTAGTGTACAAGTTGACTCCTTAGACCATCTGCGCCTCATAAGCACGTTAAAATCCTGACACCATCTGTTCAATCGGAATTTTAATACTGTACCGATATGCCAAATCACAATCACGCTCGCAAGGACAGCAGCCTCCTCATTTCCCAACCAACTTGCTGCCGTCCTTCAGGGGACGGGGAACGAGCAGCGGCCGCCCTGGAGCAACACGAACGTGGGCGCCCGCTGCTCGGCCGGGACGCGCAGCCCCGGCAGCACACGGCAGCTCGGCTGGACATCTGAAGACCAGCAACAAAGAGAGAAAGCGCCCCGGGTTCTGGTGGGACGTGTTTCGTCTGAACAGCAGGGCCGGCAGCCCCCGCACGGCCGCAGGAGGAGCGGGAGCCACCGCCTGTGCCTGGGTCCCCGGGGCCACCGCGGCGGCCGTGTCCGTCTGTCCTGCCGCAGCTGGGCCAGCGCCCCCACAGCCCCGCCGTGACTCCTGATCGTGATGGGCAGAGGAGACACTGAGACCCCAGTGAGACCCGGGGGGGTTGGTGCTGGGAATGTCGGGATGAGCTTGGATTCAATGGCAAAAAAAATGTCTGTGAAGTGCCCAAAACCACCTACCTTGCTAAATTAGCCTAGCAAGATTTACACCATCTTTTAACTAATTATTACTAGAGAGGCTGTTGAAAGTCTTTGCATATTTTTATTGGTCCTAGTGGGAAAAAATCCATTTTAAGATGGAAATTAATATAATATCTGCCAAGCCTTCTCCAGTGATTTTTTTTTTTTGCTTAGCAATATTGTAGAGTTAAAAACCATACATCATGTCCTGTGCTTCCTAGGATCAATTTCTTCAAGAAAGAAAAACAGAAATGTTTTCCCTTACCACTGCAGGATATAAAGTGAATGAAACTGAGTGGGGGGAGGAAAGCAAAATACTGTCAAGTGAGTAAATCTTCAAGATGTAGCACATATTCATTTTTTCCTGATCAATGGAACTACGTAGGCATGTTCATGGAATTTAATTAAGTTCCGTTCCCCAAGAAATCTATGTGCAATGTTTTCCTTCTATTATTTATTTACTATCTGCCATGTAGCTTTTAGCGTTCATTGAGAAAATGATTGGTTTCGCTGCATTTCCATTAGCAGGGGTGCAGCAGAGAGGCTGCTCCCCAAACAGCTGCTGGGGAGGTTTGCTCTTCCTTCCCTGCCTGTATCTGTTCTTGCAAAGAAAAGCTAGTAATGTATTTAGATGCACTTCAGGTACGATGCCATTTGTACCGAAGCCAAAGTTGGAAAAGAAGCGTACACACTAACAGTATTTTTAAGATTGAAAAGTGGGAGTTGGAGCAGGGTTTGATTCTCCCCATTAATGATGTCCAACAGATCTGCCGGTCCCCCGGGATGCAGACTGCCACGGGCTGCCTAACCCCAGACCTGGGAAATGCTGCTTTATCTGTGTGATGGGAGGTAAACTCATCCGTATTCACGGCTGATCCTGCCAGAAGGAAAAAAAAAAATCCAAACCAACTAACACATAGAAAGCAGGAAAAAAACAAGTTGTGACATCCATTTCTATTTCCAGTCCAAAAAAGGTGACAATACTGTCCTTCCGGGAGGGCGGTTATTTTATTTATTTATCTCCATCTTGAAGGACATCAAAACTAGTGCGCAGAACAAGTACTATTGCTCCTAGACGTACACCTTTCTGACAACACGTGAACACGTGCGATGGGCTTGTGGGCCCAGCAGCACCTGTGCCTGGGCGGGCAGAGCTGACCTGGCCCCAGCAACCCCCCCGGGCTGCAGCGCAGGACACGGGGACCCCGGCACGGACAGGGGGACCCCGGCAGGGACACGGGGACACCGGCACGGACAGGGGGACCCCAACAGGGACAGGGTGACCCCGGCAGGGACAGGGTGACCCTGGCAGGTGCAGGGTGACCCCGGCACGGACAGGGGGACCCTGGCAGGGACACGGGGACCCTGGCACAGACATGGGGATCCCGGCACGGACAGGGTGACCCCGGCAGGGACCTGGGCTCTCCCAGCACCGCAGGCATCACCCCATTCTGGAAATCCTTCCCACGGACACAACTTAAACCAACTTCTCAATCTCTCTGCGAGAAATGGTGTCTTTTCATTTCCGCAGCATCTCCAGGACTCTTGAAAGCAACAGATTCTTCAATCAAATCCTTACTGGTGGAAGCATTTTTATCAGTATCCTTATTTAAATATTCTTTGTCTACTTAAAGTAAAGCAGAGTAGCGTTCTAGCTGCAAACTCTGAACTGAAGGAAGGGAATGATTTATTCCTCACGTAATGTAAGTGCATTGATTGAGAGAATAGAGGATTTGTTCTCTCGGAATGCTCACAAATGAAGGAAATCAAGAATACCTAAAAACTGCTCTCCCCCAGCTAGGCCACATGTGCTTCTGCATCTTGATACTTGTGGCTTCACCAGGGAAAGCAAAGATGCCCTTGGGCACCACGTGGTTTGGGTTCAACAACGTCCCGGGGAATGACAGAATTTACTTGAGCCATGGGCACAAAACCTCTCTAACCAACGAGTCCTGTGGTTTACGAGGTGACGGCAGGACTGAGAGAAACGCATTCTACCAAAACTGGCAGGAATGACAGAGATCACTATCCGGCCATTAATTCCGAATCAGAATTTCCTCTTTAGTTCTGCAAGAAGACATTTGATAAAGTGTTTTTCCACAATCGTGCTGCAACATCACACCAGCCAGAGAGAACCAGGCACCCCCTTGATGACCAGCTCCCTGCACCGACTGTGGCGATCACCTAAAAACCGAGAGAGCAAACCAAAAAAACATACTTGTAAAATAACCAGCAACTCGTCCAACTCTTCCCTATTGATTTTTGTATATTATATGCAAGGAGGTTTTAGATGTTCAGCAAAGCCTCTCATTGTTTTCAGCAGCTCCCGCTATCAATTACAAGTGCTATATTTAGTTTAAATGATGATCAGTAATCACATTTTCATACAAGCACACAAACAGTAAATTTGCAAAAAGCCATGTTCAGTCCCCAGCCTCGGGATCAGCCTCTGAATCCTTCAGTTCCTCTGCGGAACAAAACGCTGGACTTGCCCGCACTACCAGGGAGACCTCTGAGCCGGGAAAACTTCAGTAAAATTCCCTTTGTAGAAGCCCAAATGAACATTTGTTCAGGCTCTCTGATGGCACGCTTTTTGCTCACTCAAGCTTTGCCCTGAGTTTTTGGCTTTGAGAATATTTAAAGTGCAGAACTCAGTCAAAATCAGCATGTTCCACTGGGTTCTATTTCAGCCTGATTTAATTCTGGTGTAAAAATATACTCTGATTCAGTTTGATGGAAATTCAACCTGAAGTCTTGAAATAAGTCTCCTCCAAAATACGCAGAGAGAGAACTTTTTCTGTAAATTGGGCTCTCAGGCCCTGGCCAAGCCCCCGCTCCCGCAGCACAACGCTGCTCTCCCACAGCACGCACCACGCTCAGGTTCGTTTTCCTATTGGAAACCAAAGGTTTGGGGACGCCAGACTCTTTTTCCAACAACCTCCGGAGCTGGAGCACGGTTACAGAGATTTTCGCACGCAGACTTGGAGTTTGTTTGCCAGGTTTTCAGGACGGATTGCAAACCAGGCCGGCCAGGGTCCTCTTCGCTACGTTTTTGGTAGAGGAATTTTTTAGCTGCCTGAGCAGCTAATCAATGAGCTCCCATAAATCACTAATGACTTTGTTAGTAGCTTCAGAAGAAACCCTGGAAAACGTGTACCACTAGTGATTTATGAACCAGTTTCCTAAGGGCAAGCGGTTCCCCAGCTGTAGAACACTCACCCCCAGCCCGGGCTCATGACGGGACAAATTTACATGACTGGGGGTCAATGGAAAGTGGGCAACAGGATCACGCTCTAATTGAACAGTTTATATTTACGGGTATTTCACAAAGCTTATAACCAGCCGTTGAAATGTAAGAAGTATTCTCACCATTCTAGACTTCTTGCTGTCCTTTAAACATTATTAGAAAACTAATATAAGAAGGTAATTTGGGAAAACTAAGGAAGATGGTCTACCCAGTGCTCTAATGCCCAGTATACTGCTGTTCATTCTGTTTTATTTACCCAGATCCTACTACCAGAGATAAAACCAAGCGACATGCATTCCGCAATAAAAGTCCAAAGCTCTTAGGAAGCCCTTAATAAAACCATTAGCGCAGAACTAAACACCAGATTCCTACACCGGAGCAGTGAAGGGAGATGTTATCTTGTGCACGAGGCTTTTCTACTACATATGAGCCCTCAGACCCGCATCCTTCTGGACTGCAGAGGCAATTTGGGTGGTCAGCACTTCCCAAATCCTCACAAGAACACACTCCCTTACATCAGTGGATCTGAAGCTTGAGCTCCTCTGGTCCTTAAGCACTTGGGTCAGCAAGAGGAGGCATAATAAGGCAGCAATGTTTTATCGTATTGTCCTGTAGGAACCCGAGCACATCTCCTGCCAGCAGCAGGGAAGCCCCCAGGCAGGGTTCTCTGGCCTGGCCAACTCATTCGCTGTTACAGCTCAGTGCCAATTTAAGCAATTCCACCAAGTCCAACTCACTTCAGTCTGTTTTCTCCCTTTACAAAAAATACGGTTTTGAACAAGTTTCATAAAAGGTTACTCTTGCTCATCGCAAAGATATAATTCAGATTTCATTTCTTTTCTCCATATTTACTGTACGCTAGCCTTGAACTTGAAAAGCTGACAAAAAAAAAAAGGAGAAGAAACTGAGAAAATGTTGTAGTTACAAATCTAAACAAATCCAGGATGGCTGGAAAGAAAAAAAACAACCTGCTGCAAGGAAGTGTTTGTCTGTGGGTACAATATGTTGCTGATACTCACTGAGTGACAAATATCTGTGTTATGTTTTCTTATTTACACTCCTTTGCTCTTTCCAAGTTTGTTGCCATCAGAAGCACAACTCCATTTCAGCAGCTCTGGGGAAGGGCAGGGCTGAGCGGGGAGAGCCCCGGCTGAGCGGGGAGAGCCCCGGCTGCGGAGCCCTTTAAAATACAGTGATTTTCTTTTTTCTTTTCCCCTGAGTGCCAGCCCTCCTTGGTTAATCCCGCAGTCACCCCAGTCTCTCTGTGGATCCCGAGCAGCAGCAGCGCGAGCTCCACGGGCCGGCTCTGCCCGCAGCCCGTACCCGCAGCCACCGAGGGGCTGGCGGGCGCAGCGAGGACCGGAGCAGCGTGGCCCCACGGCCGGGCCCCCGTGTCACCAGCCCCGGCCGGAACATTTCCACTGCCCCCCCCAGCCCTGCCCCGCACGGTGCACACAGCGTCCCGACAGCCGGGACACAGCAAGCACCACACCACACCCACCCAACGGCCTCTTCGGGCAGCGCTGATTTTATCCCCCGGACCACGGCCCGGTTCCAGCGCAGAGCCCGCAGACACAGGACGGAGGGCTCGGGTTGTCCTGGGCAGCAAAGCTGCTGCACGGGGCTGCGGACGGGGGCTGCGGACAGGGGCTGCATCGCCAGGAGGGGTTTGGAGCAGCCGGTCACACAGCTGCACGGTCACGAGGGACATTTACCTCCTTCAAGCCAACACAGATCACACCTATGAAATAACCAGCCATGCTCTGAGTACTGGGCAGGGACACAGCCCAGCACCCAAAAGCCATCCTTGCCTGTTCCTGAACATCATTATCCACACATTGTTAGAATGAACTCGGAGTCCCATATCCAGCCAACATTTTTACCAAGTGTTGCTTTGGTTGTCCATGGAGCTTCTCAGACTAATCCAACAGTCAGATTTGATGCTACTGGTCTCCAGTAAATAACAGCACTTTTTCATCTGTGGATTAACTCTAATCAAAAACTCTGCAGGCTTTTCCATATGCCATGATAAACTGGGAAAAAAATCAACTGTCACTCACGTCTGACCAAAAAAGCTGTGAGCAAGGTGCTCCTGACATGACTGCGCCGGCTCAAGCAGATGGGGCTGATTACAGCCCCACCGCCTGCAGACGAGCAGCCTCGCGAGAGAGAATTTTGTTTGGCAAGATGGACCAGATTCACTGATGATGACAATAATTACCTGGGAACAGAAACATCTCCTGTCAACAGGAAAGGAAGCTTGCATTATTCATTGGATTAGACTTTATTTTGTAATCTTTTGGGTCATTTTGATCTTCGCTGATTTAAAACCAGGCAGAATCAACTCCTAGAACATATGACAGTATCAGTTTAAAGAGAAGGGAAAATAGGTGATATATACCTCTCCCACATCAAGCCCGTTTGACAGCACAGCTGTAGGTGTCACCGTGCAGGAGCATTCCGTTTTGTTAGTCAAATTTCTACCACGCAATTCATTTCTGAGTCAGCGATACGTACATCAGTATGGGATCTCTTGGCTCTGCTCACGCACACTGACGGGCCACAGCTCGCCGCATTAATCCCAAGTGGAGCATCTGAAGCAAAGGACACCAGGAAGACCCCAGAGCTCCCTGCCCTGAGCGGCCAGCAGCGCTGGGCACGTCCCTCTGCTCGGCCAGCGGGTCCCTCTGCCCGCCAGACCTGCTCACAGACACCCCTGCACAGCAGGCTCCTGCCAGGAGCTGACAAGCACACCCAGCAGCTTCTTCACAGGGCGAGGTGAGAAGACCAAAACGTACAACTGTCCCTAGAGCAAGCAGAGGCACCACGTCCTTCAGGAGCAAGAGCCTCGTTAATGAATTTTTGCCTTTCAGAGCTACAGTGCCAGGAACATCTCCGTTTCCCCTGAACACCTGCAGGTGCCTGAGCTGCTCCACACGTGCAGATGGGAAGTGGCTGGCGCAAGGCAAGGCTTAAGCAAACCAGACCGTTGGCCTGGCTTTCTCAGACTCAAAAACACAGCCTTAGGAAAGGCAGGGATACTCGTCTGTCTAAATCCCCATTTTCTTTTCTGCTGACGCACTTGAATGAGCACTTGTCAACCCCTCTCCACTTGCTTGTTGCAGGAACACATTTGGGTTAAACTGCAGGCCTGACGTAGCTAACAAATTCCCCCTCAGCATGTCTTGGTGTAGTTGTCAGTACCCTCATCTTTTCCCCAGTTCTTTCTCTCCAGACTGTGTGTGAATTTTCTCTCCTCTGCCTCCATCTGTACTTCTTCTATATTTGTTCCTTTTTCCTGACAGCTCTCCTGTCCCCCTGCTCTATTGCTCCAGCTGAGCAGAGGACAAGCTGCTTGTTGTGGTGCCAACTGCATCCTTACAGTGCTACCCACAGTGTGCAGGGAGCCACCAGAGCAAACAGGGTTTGGTGTGATATATTAGGGGCAAGTTCTCCTTTCCATACTGTGCACTGTTCTAAGAGACTACTGCAGTCTCAGCCACTGACAAGCAGGGAGAGAAGGGACATGGCATCAGGGGTTTTGGGGGCAACAGCAACATGCAGATGGGGCTGCCATGCACTTCATCCCATCCCATCCCACCCCACCCCACGTCACTCGGTTCCTCGCTGCTCTGCCGGCACACACACAGCCCATCGTGCTGCTGGCCTGGCTGAAGCTCAAGCCTTCATTTCCAACCTGTTATTGTGCTCTTCCGGCAACCACCGCATCCACCAGCAGGACTGTGCCCCACAGCCTGGCAGGGCTGCCCGTGGGGCAGCGGCAGCAGGAGCTGGGCGGGAGGTGATGGGGGCTGATGGGGGCTGATGGGAGGTGATGGGAGGTGACGGGAGGTGATGGGGGGTGATGGGAGGTGATGGGAGGTGATGGGAGGTGGTGCGGGGCTGGTCGGGAGGTGACGGGAGGTGGTGCAGAGTGTGCTGCTGCTGCTGCCAAGTCAGGAACCGGGCCAGGCTCCACCAGGCTGAGCCAGCCCATATGCTCTAACACCCCCTGCCACCGCCACAACATTTACCAGATGTTCAAGTGCACACTTTTGATTCATCCTATGGTAAAGGTTGAAAACATTTAAAAACGAAGATCCAAGCACATGCTGTCACTGTCTTCAAAAATTATAGTGTTTGGAGATGAGATTTTACCTCAAGATCATCAAAACAACAGGACGAGGGGAAAAAAAAACCCACAAAATCATCCAGGTAAGAAATCCAACCTTAGCCAGTATAAAATGTGACTAAACTGTTTGGACATAAGAGAAACTGAAGAGAAAGAAAATGCATGAGCAAAACCTCACGTCCCTAACTCAAACTGCACCCGTGCGCAGGAGCCAGGCCGCGAGTGGCGCTGCCCCCACGCCGAGCTGCAGTTCACAGCACCGCTCCGCCATGGCCTCCGCGCGGGGGCTGTGCCTGCACCCCCCCAGGACCGCCCTGTCACGGCTGCTCCGCAGCCCTGCTCGCCCACGCAGCACAGCCGCTGCAGCTCTGCGCCCTGGACACTTCTGCGTGCCCTGCATTTCGGGAAAACCTCCTCCAAACAGAACACGGATCTCCCATTAGCCTTAATAGCACCTACATTTGAACAAGGGAAGAAAACGTCATACAATATTAATCGTGCAATTTTGTTAACAGCACACGCCGTACCCGCGTGAATAGCCGCACAGTTTACACCCCCTTTGGTCCACCTGATCTGCTTTCAGAAGGATTTGCACATATTGTTCTTTACCTTCATGCCAACCACAGGCATTTACCTTCCAAGGAGTATTTAGAGCATCCAAGGTACTTGGTGTAGCAAAAAAACGCTCCTCTCTCCACTCTCCCTCCTTCGGGAATAACCCAGCGCCTGGAAGGTCCCTGACCTTCTGCAGGGACCACCCCAGCAGCTGCCCCACCGCTGCAGAGACAGCCCCTGTGTTTGGGCCCATTAACCTGATGACAGCAGCCTGATGAGTTAATGCCTAGATAGACACAGTTGGCAGCTTCTAATTAAACAATTACAGCTGCCAAGGAGCTGGAATGTTCCACTAGAAAGCCAGATGTCAATCTTGTTCGTCCTCAACAGTTTCAAACGAAACAACTTTGGGAGATGTGGACAGGGGTTCCTGTGGCTCCAGGTGAGCCCAGCGGCAGAGCCAGGGATGCGGCCGAGCGCCGCAGCCCCCCCAGCTTCACCAAAGCCCCTACAGCTCCACCACAGCCCCACGGCTCCACCACAGCTCCACCGCAGCTCCACCGCAGCCCCACAGCTCCACCGCAGCACATGGCCCTGGGCATCACAGATGGGATCCAGATCACAGAGTGATTTGGCATCCCAGTCATCGCTTTAGCTTTTACCTGTGGAAGCACCTTTGAAAAATCCATCTCTGAACCCTATCAGTGTCAAAAATCCACAAAACCGATAGGGGCCAAATAGCAAAGCCTGCTGAACTGGGTCATAGTGTTTCCAGGAACTTTACTTGAATTGGGTTTTCCCTGCACTGGTGAGAGAAGATTCTGTGACACCTGCTACAGGCTTTCACTCTCCAAAATTCTAAGGTACCCCTCGTGTCGGTACCTCACCCTAGCTGTAGTGATGGGGAAGCAAAGACCAATCCTTGAAGGTAAAAATTCAAGTAATATGAAAAACAGGAGCCTGTGCAAAACCCACCTTCATGCTCTCTTCAATTAGCAAACCATTGTGCCTATAAAGAACTTATATTTTTTCCTGATTTTAAATATAAATGCAAACAGAATTTATTCTCATCCATTCCTTTAACTACATTAATTCTCCTCTGATAGCTTGTACAAGACACTATGATTTCAAACACAAGAAGCCTAATGATAGAAATCATCCATCCCGGTTGGAATATAAGCGGATCTGCGACCTTAGAACCATTCTGCTAAGAAATCCAGCTAGAAAACTAATTTTAAGTAAATCTGTGCATGTCCAAAATACAGACGGCTTTTTGGGTTGCTAACTTAAGCACCATTACACAAGCAAATCAGCGCTGCCTGTTGAGCTGAGACACGAGAGTAGATGGCGCTGAATTCAGTATTACACACAAACTATTCGCTTCCTGATACATCTTTCACCTCAAACTTTTGCCAGCTCTCCAGGTTCCCGAGCCTGCTCACGGTGAGCACCGCACAGCTCTGCCGGCAACTCGCTCTCCAAACCCCCGCCCAAAGCAGCCGCTGGATAAAGCCCATTTCTACAAACGCACTGAGGAAATGGTCCATCCTTCACCCTCTTGAATGAAAATGGAGGAAAGCAGCCTCACGAACCTCTCAAATATGTAAGCACAGCAGTTGTGGAATGGTTTTCTGATACAGAATTATAGAATCAAAATTACCCTTGTGTCACCATTGGTAACAATGTCTCTACCTGCATATCGATTTGGAAAGTTAATGAGCCTGCTAGAGCTATCAGCTGAAATTGCCACAACAGTATGTGATCTGACGTGATTGCAGTAAGCAGGGCAGATACTTCTCATTACGAGGATAGTTTGTTTTTCATTGGCATGTTGCATAACAAGGCACAACGACTTGTCTCTCTCTGCGGCGAGCCCTGGTTTCCGAGCACATCAGCTGGCTCCGAGCAGGCCCCCTGATGGAAAGCAGCCGGGGGACAGGATTTTGTTTTCCCTTCGCTGCGTGTAAGTGTGTCAGGTTTGTTGACAGATGGCTTGGCTGACTGTGCTTGACTATTATCAAGCTGCTATTACCTTTGCAAATGGAATCCCATTTGAAGATGTTCTGTAATTAAATCTGCAGTGTGTTTGCAAGGCTGATGCTGCATCCCGCCTGGAGAGGGGCAGCGGGTGAGGCGGAGGGACGCTGCTGTCCCCGCGATGCTGCTGTCCCCGGCAGAGCCAGCAGCATCCTCCAGCCCCAGCGCCGGGCTGCTTCTGGCAGCCTGTGCTGCCACCTAGCCAAGACCAAGCCACTGGGTTCAGCCTTGCTTTACATTTGCAAAGCTTAAACTGAAGTATATCCCCTCGGATCTAAATAAAGCCTCAGCCCACAGCAGATACAAGCAAATGTGTGCTCTTTGTGCGTGGAGAATTGTACAGTCAGCAGAAGAGAGCAGCTTACAACAGATAGTTATGTTTCCCTCAGAAATGTCTTGTACTTACGGTAGAAGACATATTCAGTGTAGCTGGACCAGACCTTGTCGTCTGTGTACTGGTTGACAAAAGAAGCCGTCACTGAGGAGTTACAGGCCACCATGTGGAATCCACACTCGGACAACATGTCGAAAGCCCTCTCCAGGTGCTTGAACTTGAGATAAAACCTGGAGGTGTACCTTTCTGGAGCCCTGTCTGGGTCTCTGCTTTCATTCAAACTTTCTCCAAAGACCTCTTTGACCAGAGCAATCCTTCCACAAACCAAAATCCTTGGAACCCTCCTGAATTTGGCATCCGCTTGGCTCTCCCTGCCAATAGTGCATGACCCCCGGTACCCGATGGTAATGAATCCCCATTTGCGATCAGGCGGTAAGAGCGATGAGGGTGGGCATATTCTCGTGTCACTGCCTTGGGAGACCTCTTCATAGTCACTGTGGCAATAATCGTCGGGGCTCTGCTTGTTGTCATCGGGAGTCAGGAGCTTGACCAGGTCCGGGAGCTGGAAGTACTCAGCCTCCCTCCTGAGCCGCCCCTTCTCTGGGAAGTGGTCGGGCAGAACCACCTGCTTGTCCCTGAGATAGTCCAGAATGTAGCGGAAAAGGAAACCATCTCTGTCGATGAAGAACCTTCCCTTGGAGTCCTTGGCCAGATCGTTGGCCGTGTCTCTCTTTGGGCTGAACATTTTCCACAGCAGGGAGTGAGGGGTGCCAACCAAGGTGGAATGGCGAGTGAAGTAAACCTGGCCGCCCACATTTAGCTCCACTACCTCCGGGAAGGAGGGCAGCCCCGTCCCCTGCTCTCGGGGGGGAAGGTAAGTCCTGCAGTTGCCACTTAGAGCCATTGTACTTTAAACCAGAAATCGGCAGCACGAAGCAGCAGGACTCTCAATCACATCGAAGTGTAGAATAAGGCTCCCGACATTAAGGGAAAACAGGGGGGGAGGGAGGAGTGAGAAAAGAAAAATAGCCAAAAGGTTTGTTTAAAAAAAATCTGGATTGTCCATGAGTGACAGTGTGGCAGAAGTGGCTTATAGCCTATGCCATAGAGGCTGGAGAGCAATCGCTTCATGAAATGCAATCACATCATTACATCTTCCAACAAAGCCATCAAAATCAAGGTCAAGCCAAGCCTATGGTCATTCACAGGTCTGTCAAAAGGGAAAACAAAATAAGACACAAATTATTCTTTCAGGTATCACAGAGAAGCTGCAACAGAGAAAACCGGATCAGTTTAGAAAGCCAAGCTAGATCTCCTCCTAAATAGGTCTGTTTTTCTGCAAGTTCTACACTTCTTTTTCAGAAGTGCTAATCAATGAAAGGACCATATATGACTCCACCGTTCAAAAGAAAACACATCCTTCATCTTCAAAGAAACATCTAATTTAGACATGCACGAGGGAACACAAACAGCGACTCTTACCTTGGTTACAATTAATGCATAGCTCTTGGAAAGGAAAGCAAAATTTCAAGACACTCAGAACACACATACAGCCACACAGGGTCCAGTCGGTACGAAATCCGATTCCGGCAAAGGCAGGAAAAGTGTTCTCAGCAACATCCATGGAGATCTCAAGAGTTAAATCGAGTCACCGGAAAGTTAACCATGGCAGGTGACGAGGGAAACCAACACATACCGCACGATGGGGGAGCAGGAAAAAAACACAAAACAACAAAACACACCAAAACCCCAGAATCGCTCCGATGGGGCTCGGGGAGCGGGGCGGCCCCGATGACTTGCAGAAAGCTGCGCTAAGGGCGGGCGGGTCCGGCGGCGGCATCACCCGGGCGGCGCGGCCATGGCCCCCCCGGACCGCCGGGCGCTGGGGCCGCCCCGCTCCGCTCCGCCCCGCCGGGCCGTGCGGCCGCCCCGCGCCCTGCGCGGCTCCGTGCGGTTCTGCACCGCTCTGCGCGGCTCTGCGCGGTTCTGCACCGCTCTGCGCGGCTCTGCTCAGCGGCACGGGGCCGGGAGCGCGGAGGGCGATGCCGATTGCATCATCTTAAAGGAGTCGGGCTGGGATGGGCGCCCGCGCCCCAGGCGGCACCGAGACGAGGTGATGGGCGCTGCCGGGGCCGCTGCCGGGGCGCGGGAGGGACTGCAGCCCGCTCCAGTTCGGGGAAAGTTCCGCCCCGCTCCGTTCGTCTCCGTCCCCCTTCAGCCGGCAGCGAACGCCCCCTGCCCGCCCGCCGCCCAGACGTGCCTTGCCCGGCTCCGCGCTGGCACGGGGGGGCTTCAGCCGGCCACGCGGGCGGGCAGGGAGGCAGCACCCGGGGCGGGAGCGGCCGGCGCGGGGGGGCTCCCGGCACGGCCCCCCGGGGCGTTCCGGCAGGAGCGGGGCTCTCGCAGGCTGCTGGCGCTGCTCTTCTCCCCAGCAGCGACCCAGGAAGGGCAGGAGCCGGCAGTGAGGGGACCCGCCCCTCCCGCGGCCGGGGGCAGGTGGGTCCGCGCAGGAGCTCGGCGTGGCGGGAGCGCTCCCGCACCCGCTGCATTTACCGGGTCTCCGCGGGGATCCGCACCCGCTTCATGTACCGGGGATCCGCACCCGCTGCGTTCCCCGCGGGTCTCCCGGGGCCGTGGCTCCGCGCGCCACCGCGCGGCCGCGATCGCGCGGGGTCGTCCCGGCGGCAAATCGCGGATCCGGCGCTGCGGGAACGGGCGGCGGAACGACCGGGAACAACCGCCGGGGGTGCGGGCTGGGGCTGGGGCGGCCCCCCCGCTCCGGCCGGCGCACGCCTCGGGTGAAACCAGCCCCGCACCGAACATCCCCGAGGGGCAGCCCTGAGCTGCCCACGGCTCGGCACAGCGCGGCTGTGTGCGCACCGCGCAGGGCGGTCCGGCTGCGTGTCTCGCACACATCGGTTCTGGGCAAAACCAGGTCCCTCAGAATGATAAACCTATGGTAAAATAAAGCCTTTTACTCAAACGTTAACTAAAACCTGGAGTTGAGAGTGAACGTGGAGCTTTCAAGTGAAATCTTCGTGTGAGGAAGTCACCGTGTGCACATTTTTTTTGCTGACTGCACTTCAGTTGCAGGTACTTCAGTGAGATTCTTCTGAAAACATGGCCGTAATTTTAAAAGTTAACATGCCTGTGTAAAACGTACAATTTTCAAGGCTCAGGCAGAAAATCATTAATTTGTATACTTACAGACTTCAAACCTGAGAGCTGGACAGTTAATCAAACCCTCAATTTTTACCTTAATCAGTTCATTAATTCTGAAGCAACTACTGGACTCCTGAGCCAAGGTTCTGTCTCTTCTGGATGTGATTTCTAATTTTCAAGCCAGCAGAATCTGGTACTATTAATACTGCAGAGTATTAGCTCTGAAGGTGAAAAGACAAAGCATTGTCCATCTGCACCTGCAGCTCCAGTGGACCAGCTGCAGAAGTACTTACCAAGTGCTCCACAACCCTTACAAAGCGGGTTCAGGGGTGTGATGTGAGAACATGTTCACTTAGATGTCTTCATTACTTTTTTAGGAGTCGGGGACACTCAATGCATACGGGCTTTACCAGCTACGTGGCCAGTCAGATGAACTGATCACTTCCTTTGGGCTTTAAGCTCATTAGTGCTGCCCCTGTTCAAAGCAAGGGGGATTGCATCAGCATTTTCAAATATTTTACTTATTAATGTCAGTTAGTACGCTGTAATAATTTTTAAATCAATTTTCATAAAGCCAGTGATGCCGTATTGGCAGGACTTGAAGAATCAATTCACTCCGCACAGTAAAAATTGATCTTGTTCAAACAAGCACCGAAGCCATTTGTGATCACGCAGTATGATTAAGATTCAAATCACCGAGGCGGGGGGATAAAGTTCACCTGGGTAGAAGTTCTAGGGCCGAACTGAGACAACACAGTAAGTCTGATGTGCAGGCGTTTAGGGACTGGCGTGGTGATAAGAGAGTTTTATAAAAAATTGTGCTTCCTGACAAGCTTCTGTGAAGCATTCTGACATGGATACCGTGTGATTACTGAATACAGAGATATTTAAGCTCCAAGTCTTTTTGAAACATTGTAATCAGAATTGCCCTTTGAAAAGAACAAAAACCTTAGAATTTTAATCACAACAGCTTTAGAAATGCATCTGCACTTTTCAAATAATAAATGAAAGAAATTCAAGTCCTGCTTTTATTTCTTTACACAGGATGTTCCAATCATTTTACTGTAACATAACATAATATCCTTTGATGAAATGACTTCAGTAGTAAAAGCATCACGTACTGCTTCCCTGCTAAATACAAGCCCTTGGCCAAATCCATCAAAATGCAGCCTGAGAAGAGCGAAACTTGGAAATCCGGGCCAAATACACCGGTGACCTAAATGTAAAATATGTGTCAGGACCACACGAAGGTTCTTACCCATTCAGCTGCAGAACCAACGCAGCTCATTTGAAGAGCAGCTGCAGTTCTAACGGAACAGAAAAGCAGCGTCGATCAGAGGGAGGACGATGAAGTGTGATCCATTTTAACAGATGCCTACGTAACCTTCACTCCAGCTAGGGGAAAACTGAGCCTGAACCTGAAGTGGGTGTTCCAAAAGTCACAGCAGAGCTGTGCTTAGACCTGGTACACTGAGATGTGACGTCATTCCCAGGTTTGAGGTCATTTCTTATGACAAAGCGCTAAATTAGCATCTGAGCTTTCAGAAAATCATGGGACAACTGACTTCATCACACTCTGTGGGTGCTGAAGAAAGGTTGGTGTCTCAGCAGAGGCAGCAATGACTGTTAGAAAGGAAGGGGAGGATTCAGCTGGGGCTGTAGTAGCGATGGTGTGTGCTGTACATGTATCACCTCACATCTCACAGTGTGAATACACAGGCTATAAATATGAATCAATGCACCCACGCATAATGAGAAATGTAGAAGCTGTTTATCAGCATTTAGCAACACCGTGCGGAGCTTCAAAGCTCTCAGAGAAGTACTGATAATTTCCATCAAAACTGGAAGGAGTAATTCTGGGAAGAGAAAAGTATCTAGGCTGGATTTTGGACAAAAGATTTCAGCTAAAAAGTCACATGGGAACTTCCATCACTCTGTGTGATTTTTTACACACACTAGTTAAAACAAAAATTTAAAAAGGAAGAAAAAAACCAGTACTTGCAGTTCTAGGGTTACGCTTTGATTCAGAAATGACTTCAAGGTGCGACCTCAGGATCCTTCAGCCACATATCCCGCATCATTCAGTGCTCCTCGGCAGTCTCATTTCTGAATACCCAGCCAATGCAACCTTTGGCCAGTGCAAAACTCCAGCCAGCCAGAGAGAAAAGTGCAGTTCCTGAGGAGGGTGGCACAGCAACGAGAAAAAGAGAAGTCTGGCCCAGCTCTGGCTCATTGGCAGAGCAAGGGAGCAGGGTCACGGCTTCCCCAGAACCAGACCCCGTGTCCTGGGGCGGGTGCGAGCACTTCCAGAGAAAACTTCCCATCCAGCCTCAAACTGCAGCAAAGAACGGCCACAGAGCCCGGGGAGGAATAAATTCCAGGCTCCTGCAGAGTTCAGCCCCTTAACGCAGCCACTCTCTAAAAGGTGGATCTCATTCCCGGAGTGGAGTGGGCTTCACATCACTCAGGGAGCTCTAGAAACCAAGTTCCCAAGAAGTGCGCCAGGCAAGACAGCATATGAGACTGAGCTAAAATAACACATTACCCACTGATCCAGCAGTGCGAATTACATGCAGTGAAAATCTCATCTGCTGAAATCCAGCAGCATGTGTGAATAAAAGCTCTAACAAATCTTTCACTCTGAAGAAAAAGCATAAAGAAACACTAAATGGCAGAATCTCCCTGCAAAAAGGATCTGCTAGCAAAAGAGCGTCAGTGCCATGAAGTAGGGTTTATTAACAAGTATGTAGTAAAGCCGCATACAGATTTGCCCTTGATCTTTTATTCATAACTCAAGTGTGTAACGTATTTTCATTAAAAAAGGCAAAGGGGAAGAATCTCTTTCACAGCTGCTCAGCACATGAGGAGGAGCACAGTGCAAGGCAGACAGCCGGAACAGCACACACGCGACATTTCTTCCATCATGTAACATACAGAGTGTGGGCACAGCTTCTGCAAATAAAACTGTGCGCTCCTTCTGTCAAACACCAAATCCAGAGCAAATTCATTGAACAAGGTTCTAGGTTTTAAAGGCTGACAGTAAGGGGAATCGTGTTCCACTGATTTAGATAGCAATCGTTGTACCTCAGATAACATTTTGGCCAAGAACTGATACATCCAAACCAAACAAATCCTTTAGAACTTCATGGACCAAGCAATCCACTACACAAACAATCCTGGGGGTCTCTGGTACTGCAATAGACCCGCTGTGCATGGGCAGACAGAGACCTCACATGCACCCACATCAGTGTGAGGGTTAAACTCAAACAAAATGTGTTGTTTTCAGTCATCTGTAAGCGACTCCCTTTCTCTCTTACAAGTTCTGCCATAGCAAAGCCTCCTTCAGTGGCCGTTGCCTCCCCTCCTTTGTCCCTTCCTCCAGCAATTCCAAAGTTGTTTGCATAACACTTTTATTCTCAGTCTGGTTCAAATGACCCCATTATTAACACTGGTGCAATTACAGTGTGTTTTTTAATGTCACGGCTAACAGAAAGTTTGCTCCTCACTGGGTAGCACTGTTTTGGCATCAGCACTGCGTAACTCATTTTATGAGTATCTTTACTGTTCCCGTCTTGGAGCCATTTGAAGGCCTCTTGCAAAGCCAGATCCCCTGTCCAGATAAGCCCAGGTGCAGCTGGAGCTGGTCCCTCAGGAAACAGACGGTGTTTGGTGCCTTGCCAGGCTGGACCTGTGAGCTGGGCTGTTCTTCACGTGAAGCCCTTGCCAAGCGCTGCGGGAAGGAGCAGCCGTGTGCCCGCAGTGCCTGCCCGAACCTGGAGCCCCTGAATGTGGGCGCACCGCTGCAAACCAGGCTGAATTTGTCCTGCAAGGCTGAAACTTCGGTACCCTCAAGCAATGTTGAGATGCTGTCACAGAGGCACCCCAAAAAATAAGTTTAGGCGGACAACAAGGTCCAAAACAAACTTTATTCCGGCCGGAAAAGTACCGCAGATAAACCAATTGGAAAACGGGGTTTATACAATTAGTTAGCACTCCAATAACATAACATACAGGTTCGGATATTAGGTTAGGAGATTATTTGGGGTGCAGTGAAATAAGAATGGAGATCCACAGCGTGCATATATGCACTCACAAGAAAACAAACCAGAGCCCTCTCTGCCCCGTTTCACCCTTAAAGGAGAAACACCAGCCTACTGCGGCCAGGACTTTACACTCGCCTACCAGGCAAGGACTTACTAAAGCAGATATTCAGTAATTTATCACTCACCTACCTGCAGAGGTGAGGTGTTCCCCATCCCGGGAAGTTACCTCAGACGGCTGCTCCGTCTAAGGGCAGTGGCTCCAGCAGCACGGCAGACCCGCAGCCCCGAGAACACCACACAAAGGGGTCTTTGGCGGGAACGCCATTTATAGTCCGCTCAGATCTGGCTGTGGGCATTCCAGAAGCTTCTCGGCTTCTCCGCACGCCCCCCCACGACTGTGGGCATTCGAGAAGCTTCTCAGCTTCTCTGTGGGCTGCGGGCAGGCTCGGCCCCTCCTCTGCTGACGGCCCTGCCCCCCGGCTCTGGGTCTGCACAAAGAGCCATTAACTGCCCATTGAAGGCCCGGTTCTGAGAGGGGGGTGTGCAACTGCCACACGGATCTCAGGGCGCGGGGGGGAAAGTGCAACTGCCACAGATGCCCAGTGCAGAGAGAAATAATTAATGACAGCTCAGCCTAAGGTGTAAATTCTAGTAATCTAAGCAAATCCAAATAGATTTCTAGCCAAAGAGCATTTCAACAGCAGATCACAATTAAACAGCCCAGTGCCTGGGATTTGGGTCTCATTTTACTGTCTAGTGAACTACAGCAAAATCACCCAGTTCAGCAAAGTGGCACTAAGTCAGCAGCGGCAGATGCAGCCTGCACACTCCACAGGTCTCCCGGGAAAGCTGGCATCTCCTCGGTCTTCAAACACGAATTTACTGAAAGTATAACTTCGCAAGAAGCAGCTTATGCCACAGTTACTGATCTCTGTAATATCTGTGGTTATAATTCCTCCACCATTATTTCATTCAGTTCTACAAAGATGTGTATTTTCTGGGGGGCTGTTCTCAGGAGATACCGTATATGCTGCACCACACAGTGTGTTTTGCAGCAGAGGCTTGTAACAGGACTGTGATTTAAATACAGTAACCTCCAGTGGCAGCCACGAGTTGTCTCGTTCTGAAGGTTCAGCTAAACCCCCTCAGCCAGGGTTTGCTCGACTCTGTCACGACAGAGCCCCCCTGAGCGGGCAACGCCGGGACCCTGGGCAGTTAATAACAAATTCTAATTAGCAGTCTGAGTACAGCCTTTTCCCCTGGCCCTACATGAAAAATAAAGGAGCAAAATGATGAAAAACTACAGGGATAAAGAGTGAATGACAAAGGACTGTGAAGGAGCTTCTTCACATGAGGGTGTCTCCATGGTCTCGGTCATGTTTTTCTCAGTTCCACAGCATTCCCAGCTCCTGCAGCTTCTCTGTGAGGGACGGGCTGACAGTTTGTCTTTAGTAAAGACGAGAAGATTCATGGCTCTAGCCTCAGGAAGATATTAATTTTATTTAATGTGGACATGTGAAAGGGAATGGAGGTCTAATATTAAATGACGGCAATTATTTACTTTTCACTCAGCAGCACCATCACCATTTCCTCCAGTGCCCGCGGTTTCCCACGAGCTCTGCGATCCGAGCAGCGCGCAGAGCACACCCTGTTCCTCCGGGAGATCCGCACACATCACGGGCAGAGTGCTGGCCTGGGGGGCAAAATCACTGCCTGGGATCGAGCTGCGGCCTGGAGAGAAAAAACATACCTTAAACAAACCGCGTGCAAAATAATATCTCTAGGGCTAAGGTCCCCCCAGTGATGTCAACAAGAATTCTGTCTGAATCATGTGAACAGCACTTCATCGCTGCCCTGCTCCACATCTATACGAGGACTCACAGTACCATTTCTTTTGATGAATAATAGGAAAAAAAGCCTAATTTTTGACGATTAAAAAGTTGCTTATTAATAAATCCCTCTGTTAACGCTAAACCCTACTGAAATCCTGCCGATGACCCCTGTGCGCGTGAGCGGCAGTGAAACCCACACTTTGCCTCCAGCTGATCCTGCAGCACGTCAGCTCTGCCCGGCCAGCGCCACATCTCAGACAGGTGATGCTGATGGAAGGATTAACAGCCATCATTGATATTTTTTATACGTCATTGCAGGCTGCGCCAGGAGAGAACAGTAAAACACTCCCAGGCCACGGCTGCAGTTACAGCTTCACCCCATTAACCAGCGGCACTCCTGGTGTTTCATAGCTGTGATATCGACTCTCAGCACCACCAAAAGCATTAAAAGGAGGCACTGACCACTAATGCTTTAATGCCAAGTGCAACCGGGACAGAATTTTATTCTTTGCATTTACTTAAAAGCCAGTGTTTTGCTTCTCTTCAGATTTCAGGCAAAACAATGGGAGACAGAACCTATGAAACTTCGAAGCCCCAGGGAGGCTTTAACCTCCCGTCGCGGGGCTGTCCCATGGCCAGGCCGCCCGCACCCTGCGGGGTGACCGGAGCCACAGCCCCGGCCAGCGGCGGCTCGGGCGGGAAACGGGCCCACCGCCATCTTGGCTCCGCTCCCTCTCCATGGCAACGCGCGGGGCCGTCACGCGGGCAGGGGCGGGGCCGTCACGCGGGCAGGGGCGGGGCCGGGGCCGGGGCGGCGCATGCCCAGCAGAGCCCCTCGGCCCGGAGTGCCGTGCGCACGCGCGGTTACACTGCCCCGGAAGTGCTCGGGCCGCTGGTGACACGTCGCAGGGCGGCGGGTGCGGGGTCGGGCCCGGGGGCTGCAGGTGGGTCCAGGGGGCCGCTGCCGCTCCCGGGGCCGGGCTCGGAGGGGCCGGGAGGGGCTGGGACAGCGCACGGTGCCAGGGAGGGCGGCGGGGCCGCTATGAGCTGAACGGCGGGAGGGGAACGCCCGGAGCGGCCTGTGTGTGTGCGGGGCTGCGGGCGGCCCTGGGGAGTCCCGGGAGGGTCCTTTGTGCGTTTGGGGGTCCCGGGTGGGCCCCGCGCGGTGTGTCCGTCGCTCCCCCCGCAGCCCGGCCGCTCTCTTGCAGACACCCGCCATGTCCGGGTTCGACAGCTTCAGCACAGACTTCTTCCAGACCAGCTACAGCATCGATGACCAGCCCCAGGGCTATGATTACAGCGGCAGCGCCTACAGCAAGTAAGTCCTGCGTGGTCTGGATGGTGTAACGGGGGCTGGCGGGGAGCTGTTCGGTCGGGCTTCTTCAGCGACTGAGCCCAAGTTCAGATCCTGTGGGACAGTCTGTTTATCCAGAACAGGGCGGGTGTTTCAGCCAGCTCCTGGTGCCGGGGATTGAGTTCCTGTTGCTCTAGTTTATGAGGACCATAACTTATATCTGTAAATGGAGATAGAAAGCAGTTGTATGTTGAATACCCTGCCTTCTACATTTTGCAGCAAAGATTAGAAAATTGAAAGAAAGGTTATGTGAATAATTTTAATTATATTGAAAAGAAATACTGTTGTTCTGTAAGTCCAACTCCAGCCACTCAAGGGGTAGAAATGAGTTCCAGTGTCACATAAGCGAGCTGCAGTGTCAGTGGTGATTCCCAGGCTTTAGCAGGGAAGCGTGGGGGATGCTTCTTGGCCGGGGGACTCTCAGGAGCCCTTTGTGTGTCTCCGGTCTCAGGCCAAGGGTTTGGTCGACTACGTGGCCCCTGTGATCCTGCAGCAGATGGAGCAGGTTGATGCCTGTTTGTGTCCTGGAAGGGTCGTGGCGTTGGGGTGAGGCTGAACTCTGCTGACATGCAGGAGGAAAGGAGGAGTTCTGGATTTTCCTTCTTTATTTTCATATTCCCGTAGTTAAATATTTATGGTTAGTGGCAAGAAAAGGTTACAAGTTTGTTTAGGAACAGAGGATAGCTTTGATGAGGTTTTTGTAAAAGATAGTAATGTACATTTTTATACATATGGAAACTATAATGGAAAGTATTCCAAAGATAGCAAGTAATT
Source organism: Pampusana beccarii (assembly GCA_013399365.1). Classification (NCBI taxonomy): domain Eukaryota; kingdom Metazoa; phylum Chordata; class Aves; order Columbiformes; family Columbidae; genus Pampusana; species Pampusana beccarii. The sequence continues at coordinate 245,088 of VWYH01007308.1, read as the reverse complement.
GAGAATGTGTGAAACTGAAAAACTGACCATTTTTTTCTGTCTGCATCATGTCCTGTAGGTAGATGTCACAATGTGTTTAATGTCTGTCATAATTCCTCCTTGTATCAGGGAGCATGATGACATACATGTGGTGCCAAAGTGAATGGGAAAACTGCTTTTGGTTTTTGTTTTTGCTAAGCTCATTTTTAAAACATGGGTGGTAACAAAAGTGATAATGTGAACAGCTTTGTTCTCCAACTGTGAGTTTGCAAATAAACATTCTAAATAGCAAATTAATGCTGGTATCAAATGAGATGTCCATAACAATTAAAGGACAATATTTGAATAGGTTTGAGGTGTAAACTTTTCCTGCTTTTTTACAGGTCTGCAGCCTGTAGTAGTGATTCAGTCACTGGATAACACTCATTTCTCTGACTTTAAACCAAGAAGCAGTACTGGTGCATATGGCATGAATTACTTTGTTTAGCTTAACAGTGTGTTGTTTATAAGGGTTTGAATTGCTGGACGTGGCCAAATGCCTGGTTGTCCTGGATCCGAGTAGGAGAGTGTCTAATGTGACTTTTTAAGAAAGAAGAAAGGATTGTTTGCTGTGACTTATGTTCTGAAAATAAGCTTTGCTTTTGCAAGGAGGTGTTTTCCGTGCCATTCTGTCCCTGTCCATAACGTGCTGTCGCCTTTTGCAGGCAGTATGGAGGTTATGAATACTCTCAGCAGAGCGGATTTGTCCCCCCAGACATGATGCAGCAGCAGCCGTACACAGGGCAGATCTACCAGCCGACACAGACCTACACTCCAACTTCAGCACAGTCTTTTTATGGAAGTAATTTTGAGGATGAGCCTCCTCTATTAGAAGGTATAACTTATGCTTGATGGCCAAAATCCAAAACTCTTCCCAGTTTGGTGGTAAGCTGAGTAGCAGGGTGTGTATTCCCTGGTTCTGAAAGTGCACAGTTGACTTAAAATTCTCATTAATTTTTTCGTTTAACTGTATTTTGCTATATGAAATACATGGTTTTATGTGAACTTCTGCAGTTTTAAATTTGTGCTTTGTTACTTCATACCAGCTGTTCTGTGGAGTTAAATGCCTAACCTGACCTTATACGGCGCCTATGACAAAACGCTTAATGTTTCTGTTGTTGCAAATATTACTTATAATCCCCCTTTTTGTAAAATAAGTGGATGCAGTTAGTTACGGTTGATTGGTTAGGACTGAAATGGTTCGTGCTGAAGAGGAATGCTAGGCACTGCAGAAAAGCCTGTGCGGGTGCCGGATCAGATTGCAGTCGGTGTCTGGGTTGGTGGGTTCAGTTCCCAGCTTGTATCCATCACTGTTCGGTACCAAACAGCAGAACAAACCCTTACTGGTGAGAGAGGTGGTCACGATGCCTCTCACCGGTACCTATTCACAATACCTTCCACCCTCAGTGCTTTTTTTGTGTTCTTCAAAACATTATTTGGTTGACACAGATGCTTCCCAGAGCCTGAGGTGGGCAAATGGTAACCGCGTTCAGAACCGGGGTTGGGTGCACAACTGTGGTCAGGCTGTGGGGACGGAGACCTGAAATGGGACCTGGCTAGAGGGCTGTGACACTCATTGGCATGGGACACCCAGCGTTAGGAGGGCTGGGTGGCGTATGAAAGAGAAACCCACGCAGGATCGTTAAGTACAGAGAAACTACTTTGAATTAGAGATCCTGGAGCCACCAGTTGTTGGAGACTTGGGGAATCTGCATGTTCTGTGCTTGTGCTCTTTGTAGGGATCTGCTCTTGGCCATGCACAGGGCAGGGTACTGGGCTAAAGGAGCTTCTGGGCTGACCCAGAACACTGCTTATGCTCTTACCTGGTCCTTTAGAAACCACCTTGTCACTTCTGAGCATTTGAGACTTGGAATCTGTGGAGGCAGCGCGTTCGGCAGTTGGAGGAAAGATAGAATGACTCAATTCCTGGCCCCCTTTGGATGGGGTCTGAAGGGCATTTAAAAGTGGAGAGGCAGAGAAAACCGAGAGTGAAGCAAATGGGCATGACAGGAAGAGAAAAATGAAATAAATATGCATAATTCTTTTCATGTAATTTGTAGAATTGGGGATCAATTTTGACCACATCTGGCAGAAGACACTAACGGTGCTACACCCATTGAAAGTAGCAGACGGCAGCATCATGAATGAGACCGACTTGGCTGGACCAGTGGTCTTCTGTCTGGCTTTTGGAGCCACGTTATTACTGGTAAGATACTAACTGCAAAATATTACAGTTTGTGCATCCATATTCTTGAAAACACTGGGAAAAAGCAAAGCTACCTCTGGGTTTACCGGAAGTGACTTCTTGGCAAAAAGGCCAAAAAAACCACATCCTGAGCAAAAATCCGGAGCTGGGTGGAGGTTCAGCAGTTCACTGACCCTTTCTTTCCATGGGATTTGAATCCATGTCTTTGAGCTTGGTTTTTGCGTGGCAATTATTTCAATGTGGTTCGTATTTCTTGTCATACTTTGCTTTTGAGGAATGTTGCTCCTTTTTGTCACAGGAATGGGTGTGACCCGTGTGCTCAATTTTTACCTGATTGAGGGTTTTTTTAATAGATGTTTTGCTTTTAGAATCATACCTTGGCTTTTTGTGACGTCTCTGTTATCTTCTGTCTTATCAGGAATCAAAACAACGGACAACTTAAATATTTGAATATTTATTTCATTTCTTCATTTACAATTTTATTTTTGGACTCTTATTGTGTTTAATATTTGAGTCTATTTCTCTGTTTTGTTTCATTGTGTTTCTTTGCTCTCTACTCTTTATTCATTGTTCTTTACTGATATTCAAGAGGCAAGGAAACTGAAAATTCATGTGTAAAAAGAGATTTCATAAGTACTGATGCATCAGGCTTGATTTCCAGTATCAAGAGTCAGTCTGGTGAAACACTTTAAAGTAAAACTGCTTTCAAATTGTTTATACTGCTTAATAGGTCAGCAGCTGTTGGAGCTTGGTGGGGTTTTTTAGTTGAGCTTAATTGAAATAAGATTGTTCTTTAATGACTCAAAAGTGCCAATTATGAAATGACAGAGTAGCAGCGAACAGTATTCCTTGTCATTGAAAGCTTCAATATTTTTAATCTCTTTTTATTCTCTAAATGTCTTCAGGCACTGCATTTAATTTTTGTTGAAAATTTCACACTGCTGTGACATTTGGAACACAGTGTTTTGGTACCAAGGGGACTTTAAGCCTACTTTTATAAGTAAACTTTATGGAAACTAGGCCAGTAGAGTTAATGAACGTGTTTGTAATAGATACATTTGGATGTTCTTTTCCTAGGAAAGTACCACTTTCTCCTTTGTGCCTTTTATTTTTTCTTCAGATACATTGAGTGCAGTGAAAGCAAACAAGCTTAGTCTAGGAAAAAGATTCAAGCAAGTGTGATGGTTCTCTGTAGCGCTTGAGAGGGAGGAGAGCTGGGTTGGAAGGGAGCTTAGTTTGGAAGGTGGTGCTGGAGCCAGAGCCGGTGGCTGCAGAAAAACACATGGTGGCACAGGAGACGTAGATTTGGAAATCATGCATGTGTGCTCTCTGCATACTTGTTAGTAAGCCAAGTTCTGATTTTGACCTTGTAAAACCTACATGAGTTAATTCTGCTGTTCATATGCAGCGCTTTAGAGCTCAGCTTCAGCTGTTTCTGGTAATGGATGTCGTGCTGTAACTTTGTGGAGTCTGTCACAAGTTAAAGGGTTTTAGCTCTGGGTTTGTCAAGAAGTTCCTGAATTACAATTTCTTGGTCATCATATACTACTTCTATAAAGATTATTATTGCAAGTAATCAATCAGCGTGAGACGTTAGTCGATTAAACTCTAAGGAATTCATAGTGTTTTGCAGCCCAGATCGAAGATTAACAGTTTGATCCAAATCTGTTCAAGACAGGTAGAGTCAGGGCAAATGTTCCTCCAGGCTGCCTGGAACACAGAGGTGCCTGGAACGGAGGGAGTGGGACAGACTGAATTGGAATGCAGGAACTGGGGACAAGGGGAAGATGGAGATACTCTAAAAATTGTGTCTTTTTCCCTTTGTTTGTGGGAGCCACGACTTGCTCTGATAACTAACAGGCGGTTTTCTGCTTAACTTGCAGGCTGGTAAGATGCAGTTTGGTTACGTGTATGGAATAAGTGCAATTGGCTGTTTAGGGATGTTCTGTCTCCTGAACCTCATGAGCATGACGGGCGTCTCCTTCGGCTGCGTCGCCAGCGTCCTCGGATACTGTCTCCTTCCCATGATCCTGCTTTCCACTTTTGCAATTGTGTTCTCCTTGCAGTAAGTATATGGACTTTATAATTTGGTAATAGATTCCTCTCCTATGAGATGGTGAAGGAAGTTATTAAAAGGACTTTTCATACTCAGTGATGAAGCTGCATATAATTTGAATAATCAGGAGTTCAGCAGTAGTGTAGTCAGTGTAAGAACATAACTATCAACCGTCTTCAGGTATTTACTGGATGAAAGGTGGGTCAATACTGGTTTTATCTGTAAGTCAATTAATAGCTTTTAAATACATAGACTCAAATAACAGTATTAAGTTTGTTTTGAATCTGACAAGTCTCAGTACTTGTAAAGTCTAAAAGTGAATATAATTTAAGATGTAAATTTGAATTTGACAAACAGGAGAAAATCAGTGTGATTAGTCATAGCAATATGAAATCTGGGACTGAGAAGAAAGAACTTGCTAGAGTTAGTTTGCTCACCGCTTTTGTGTTTCATATGCACAAAGTTGCTTTGGTTTGTTTTTTTTTTTTTGTGCTGTCAAAATGGAATAATATCGTTCTGGAGTCTTTACTGGAGTTAGTTCATTTAAAAAGTCAAAGATAAAAGCTAAAATTAATCTTGGAATCTGTAAGAAGCATTGAAAGTCCAGTTAGCAGTCCTGTAGGCATGTATACACAAGTCTGATACTCTTTATTTCTGTCTTTACAGGGGAATGGTAGGGATTCTTCTCACGACTGGAATCATTGGCTGGTGCAGTTTTTCTGCTTCCAAAATCTTTATTTCTGCCTTAGCGATGGAAGGACAGCAGCTCCTTGTAGCATACCCCTGTGCTTTGTTATACGGAGTCTTTGCTCTCATTTCTGTCTTTTGAACAGACTGTCCAAACCGTTGGACTCCAGTGGGCCAAAAAACCATCAACTCGGAACATTGAATCGGACCAGAAACGGCTGCAAACAACTGTGTAGTGTCACTGTCGCGAAACTTAGACCTGGTTTGAATCATCTGAACAATGAAAACAAATGTCTCGTGTTCACTTTTGTAGGACTTTGAATACTGTTTTCAATTGACCTGAGGTGTCTATAGCTTTAATAAGTGTTCACGTTTATCAAGTTAATGTACTTTCCTTCCCATTCCTCTATCTTTAGAAAAGTTAACTTTTGGTTGTTTATTTGAGGACTGGGGATTCTTATTTGTTTTTTTGTTTTCTTTTGTTTGTTTTTCATAGGGGAGTGAGGCAGGGAGAAGGATTGCAGTTATAGATAGATTTTTATCAGGAAAAGTTAACAGTTAAATAACTGCAGATGAAGTAGATTTGGGGTTCTCTGAATAAATTTGCAGTAAAAAAGAACGTGTTTCCTGTCCCGTCTTAGCAAAAGCAAAATGCGCAAATGACCGCAAGCAATTAGGGTATTTTCTATATTTTAGCAAATCTACTCTTAAGCTATTTGGTCTCATTTATTTGTTCATTTGATGTGATAGTATTTCAGGATTTAAGGTACTTAAATTATGAATTAGAAAAAAAGATACTTAAAGGGATCTGTAATTCTGTCACACTTGAAATTTGAACACATTTGGATGTCTGAGTAGCTATATGTTAACTTGGATTTCTGAAGATGACTTCAACTAGAGTTTCTTTTCCTAGTGGTGCATATACTGGTAGATGAAGAGTAATCTCTTTTGCAGTACTTCCAAGAAAAACACCATTTTGAAAATGTTATGCTTGTCAGTATTGTAGTTACTGTAAAATAATTTAAGGCACATTGATTAAATTTCCTTAAATTTTGAAAAAGGTGTTTGTTTTTTCTAGTATTTCTTTTTAAATGGATTTAAGTACTAAAATAGCAAAATCATATTTAAAACAGTTTTCAGTTAATGGATTTGAAATTTGCTTCAGCCACAAATAATGTTACATGAGAGGTATAATCTAGTTTGTGCTGTTAGTCACTCACAAGCCTTACAAGCGTAAGAAGTGGGAAAGCAAAACTGGTTGTTCTTCACATCAGCACTTGTTATTTCTTAAAAATAAGCAAGAAAAGGATCCAGCCGTATTTTAGCTCGTACTGGGGAAGGGAGGTTGGTTAAGTAGATAGTGATTCCCCACCCCTGCCTTGGAAATGAAAAAGCTGTGCCAGAGTGCTGGTTTATAACCACCGCTTCTTCAGTGCCTTACTCCAGGGGATTTCGTATCCTTGAATGTACTGCCGGTGTCAGCCTGGTGTCCACCTCATGTCCATGGAGCCATCTGTCAGTCTGGTGGCCACCTCTGGTGTCCGTGGAGCCATCTGTCAGCCTGGTGGCCACCTCTGGTGTCCATGGAGCCATCTGTCAGCCTGGTGTCCACCTCATGTCCGTGGAGCCATCTGTCAGCCTGGTGGCCACCTCTGATGTCCGTGGATCGATCTGTCGCAGGCTTCAGGAGTGACCCACCGACCAGCGTTCCGTCAGTGCCACCTGGTAAGACTCTGTGTGAATGTAGCTTCCCAGGAAATCTTTCCTCTTCCTGGTGTGTGAGTGATTCCGAAGGCTCGGCACACGTTTTTGTTCACTCTTCCCTTAGTTCTGCACGTTCTCCTAAAAATACCTTCCTGGTGCCACTAGGAACTACCGCCCAGGTCCTTTGTTGGCCGGAGCCAGCGTGTGTTGGTGTCACTGGGAGCACTGGGAAGTGCCAGATGAACGTAGAGCCCTTAAGAACCAAACACGCACCAAACCGCTCTGACTGGGTGACGTGCTGTAACCGGCCGTTACAATGGATTTTAAAACACATATTAAGAACTTCAGTTTCCTTCCAGAAGCGAATTCAACAGCCAAGACATTTTTCTACTTGGGTATGTTATTAGCAATTACCATCCTAAATAAAGGTTGAGTTGATTTAATTTAGCAAAATGTTTTACTCTGTACTTCATAGTTGTGATTTCTTTGGATTAATAGACCACATCTGCCCTGGTGCACAAAGTTCTTATTCCTTTTAATGAAGAACATTACCTGCTGATGGAGCTTGATGTCCTGTATTTGTGCAAATAAATTACAGTGATTACCTTTTCTAATGAGGCCAAATTAAATACAGAATTGTTCTAGCAGATGTAAAAGCTCACATACTTTCTTGAGCACATCGGGTTCTAGTGCTAAAATATTGTGGTTTTGTGAAGTGAGCTGATGAAGCTTCCGTGGCATGTCCCAATGCATCCGGCGGAGCCTTCCCGGGCCCGGTGGCAGTTCCTCACCCTCAGCAGTTCCTATGAATCCAAACTGGAGGCCGTTTGGGCCTTGGGGTAAAATCCAGACAGCCCTACCCGGGCTGTGATTTATCCCACTCGGGTGGGCGCCAGCTCCTCCGTTCTTTTTCAGGCAGAATTCCCATTTAGCTCAACGGGAGACTTGGCTGAATCAACAGGATGAATATTTGGCCAATAATTATGTCAGGCAAATCTGGACAAATATCCTCGTTTACAAATACACTGGAGGGGGGGCTGTGGCAGGCACCTCCTCGGGCAGCGTCGGAGCCTGCGCTGGGACCACAGCGATTTCGGTGTCAGGATTTACGGAGCGCTGCCGGCTCTCACCTCAGAAACACACAGCCTGACGAGTATGTGCACAGAGGACTTGTGGTGAAGGATACAATCTGCACAACTGAAAATCCACCTTAAAAACTTATTGTCTTAACCCATTCATGTTCAATTACCCAAGAAAGTTGGAGCTCCTTTTGTCCTCATACCATCAAGACAAACACTTAAGATTCACAACAGGTTATGGAGGATTTTAATGAGTTCAGTGTCTTTTTCTTTATTTAATCTTCACTTTAATAATGAATCAATCCTTTGATTGATTTAGTGGTTAGTTCAAATGTTAATTGCCAGCAGGAAAGGTAATCTAACACCTTGGCAAGGCTCTGCTGGAAGCTTTACTGAATCACAGATGGAAACATTTACTTTCAGGGTGATTTTCTCATTCCAGTGTCCTGTCTCAATTAAAAATTCCCGGTTCAGACAAGGTTAGGAGATCTAAGGCAGCGCCTGCACTTCTCCGGTGCCAGCAGCAGATGTCCCACTGCTTGCTGCTCTGCTTCCTCAGATTCGTTCGGCCAAATTCTGCCAAATACCCGTCTGCTTTACTTCAGAAGCCCCGATTCTGCAAGGTACAGAATTAACTTTGATCACTTTAGTCGGGATGTGAGAAATGTTAACAGGAGTGGTTTTATCTTTTGGAACAGAGTGGTTTGGGGTTTGGATGTCCCCGTTGGGTGAGCTGGCTGTTCCACCCCCTCCCCTGCTCCTGGCATCACAGCTCAGTCCGGTGGACCCAGAGGAGTGCGATGGTCTGACCTGTCCTCCAATGGACCCAGAGGAGTGCGATGGTCTGAGTGCTGACAGACGGGTCTGATGTGCCCTTTGCAGCCACAGCTGGAGGTCAATGGCACAATCTCCCTGAACACCGTGTCAGTACTTTGCTCACTTTATGATTAGAAAATGCTTTGTGATGTCAGGCTTATTTCTTCCTGTTTCTTCCTCCCTTTAATGCACTTTATTATTACTGTTCTATCCAGAACAGGCATGAAAGCTTATTCTCTTCCTTTTGGCAGTGGCCTCTTATATAATGGTGAACTAATTCTAATTTCCCCTGTCATTCTTCTCTTTTCTTGAAAAAAACCATTTGACTACCCACTGCAGTCCCCAAACCCTCTTCTACAGAAGCGCCACTGAGTCCATGGTTACCCATCTTGTTTCTAGGCAGTGACATTTTCTCTTTAAAATAGCGTTGTGTGCTGCACTGAATTCCCTCTTAACCATTCAGATCATTTCTCCAGTTTACGCAGATCAATTTGAACTCCAATCCAGTCTCCAAAGTGACTACAGTGCCTTCTGCTTTGTTAACTCTAGATTTCACCCCCCAAGTTGATTAAGATAGTGAACAGCGCAGACTGAGGGTGGGGATATCGCCTGCATTTAATAGTGACGCAGTCATAGTTTTGTGCTCACATTCTGACCCTTGTGGTAATTTTTTCTGAACTGTGTGTCTTGTAAAACGCGATATGACATCTGCTGCTTCCCCATCTTTAATAAGATGAGTTACCTCTGGAAGAAGATCACTAGGTTTTCCTAACCCTCCCATTTCGGCTGATTTTTATCACCTCATTTTTCTTCTATGTATTTGCAAGTTGGGTCTTTTAGTCCTTTTCCAGTCTCCTTACGGGCTGTGGCAGTTGCACATCCCCCCGGGATCCGGAGCCTTCAGTGGGGCAGTCGATGGCTCTTTAGCACCTTTTGTGCCCCATTGTGCCTGTCCCCACGTTCACCCCCCGGTGGCCCCAGGGGTGACTTCACCTCCCCCAGCTGGGGGGCAGGAGGGTGGGACCCTCAGCCGATCGACAGGGTCCTCAACAGAGGAGGTGCCCAGAGAAGCTGAGGAGCTTCTGCACCGTGTTTAACGCCCACAGCCAGATCTGAGCAGGCTGGAAAACGGGGGCCCCGCCGCAGCCCCCTTGGAGTCTGGGGGCAGCGGGGCTGTGAACTGGAGCCCCCCCCTCAGACTGGGACCCGTCTGGGGAGCCTGAGAGCGCCGCCCCTCCTGTGGTGAGTGGTTCTTGCCGGACGGATCCCTGAGCGAGTCCTCGCCCAACCCGGGCCAGCGGGAGCCCCGGCCTGACCCGGGCCAGGGGTTGTTTCTTGGGGGCGTCCTGGGCTGAGAGGCCTCTGGTTTTGTCTCCTGTGAGTGTGCGAGTGCACGTTGTGGATCCTCATCGTTCTTATGTTGTCGTACCCCAATAACCTCAACTGATACCCGAACCTGTATTTCATGTTGTCGAAATGCTAAATAATTGTATAAACCCTGCTTCTAGTCGGTTTACTGGCTACACGTTTCCGGCTAGAATCAAGTGTGGTTTGGAACTTATTGTCCGTCCGAAGCTGACCGGGGTTCCCCGGTGCACCGGCATTAACGTTTCTCCCCGGGTCCTCCCCTCAAGCAGCGCTTTGTTCGTCCCCGGTAAGGGCAGCGCCTGCGGCCCCGGCTGCCCGTGTTCCCAGGGCAACTGCTCTGCCCGATCCCTGAGAATCCTCTGGTGTCGTTTAATAACCCTCCACGACACACAGTTTACAGAAACAGCCGTAACCTCCAAGGCTACAGGTGTTGGGTCACGGCCGCTGTTTTGGGGAGGGCTCACAGAAAAGGCACTTTAACCCATCACCACTGCAGCACTTGATTTCCTTCCCTCTTAAGGGATGGTCATGGATTTTGCTTTTACTTTATTCTAATCTGTTCATACAAAACTTCTGCTGTCTCATTTGCAGCTTTTATTGGCCACTTATTGCTCTTGCTTTTACCACAGGGCTGATTGTTTTGTCATCTTTGCTAAAAGAAGCTGAAATAATCACACTGCAGCATTATAAAAATAGCGCTCTGCGTTTTAACCTTCTCAATGCCTTCCAGACATACCATTTCAGAACTGAATATTTCAGGCTTTAAATACATGCAAAATGGTGGCTTTGAGTGTTCTTGGATTTTACAACACATGAGACGGGGGGCCTTATTTTGCTCTGAATTGTTGTTTGTTTGAAGGAGTATTTGCTCAATCCCCTGCAGACCGGGTTGCTGATTTTAGCGTCAGCCTTGAGTTAAACAAATCTGGGAGTTAACTGGTCTGAGTTCAGTTGCTCAGCTGCACGATGGGTTTGTTAATGGTGCGGTGTGTGGAGGAGCGGGGCTGCTTTGGAGGCAGAGCGGACAGGAGCAAACCAGAGCAAGGGCATTTTCTGACAACAACAGCTGAAGGTGAGCGCTGTGCTGGGAGTGGAATCTCCTCCTTTTCCCATCAAATATGTGCATTTCAGTAAAACAATCAAATCATTTAATTACATTTTATTTTAGTAAAAGCCACAGCAGTTGTGTTGTTCTTAAAAGCTAAAAGATGAGAAGGGATCTGTGAGTATAATCTCAGGTAGAAGAAGAATGCTCTGGGCATGGATTTCAGTAGCAAGGGTTCAGTAAGAACATTTGCTTGATCAGCTGCAATTGGCTTTAACGTTTTCTCTGGCCGTTTTATGCTCTCCTGGAATTCTCATACTCTAAATCCTTTTATCTAAACTGTATGTACCCACCTACCATGTAACAGTAGGTTTGATCTGGAGGTTGAGAATTCCCAGTTGTCTGTGTCAGCCACAGCTTTCTGAGAGGTGTGGGTGTTTCACCGTAACCCGTAACTTGATTTCAGGATCTTTTACACTGAATGCATTTACTCATTCACATGTTTACACAACCAAGATAATGGTTTCAATGCCATGGGGTAGTTTGTGTTCGCTTATTTAATGTTTAAATAACATTATCTGCTTTAAATATCCATGTTTGTGTGGGGGTGTTGTTTGTTTTGGTTTTTTAGCTGAACAGGCCTCTCTCATTTCACTTGTTAATCTCTGTTGATTTCACTGTCATATCTGAATAAAGCATCAGAATTAAATTTTAAACATGCATATTGACAAAAGACAAGATCATAATTATATATGATTGATTGGTCCAAGCCCACATTGCTGGATTAATTCTCCACTCCTTCCCACCACTGTTAATTTGGAATAAATTTGCAGCAATCAAGTGATCTTAAGTCGTGTGGTATAAAGAACTTAATGTTCTCCCTGAGCTTTAATTGAGCTTAAACGGCCTAATTCTGCCTCAAATCTATTCTTACATTTGTTTCGGATGTATAGTGACGGTAGAGCTTAAATTTGCAGCTGATCCTCCTGTCTCCACAGCAGGCAGTGCCCGCTTCCCACCGGCGCTCGCTGCTGTTCCCAGGCTGTGGGTTTGGTGCAGGTCGCGCTGCAGCCGAGCTCCGAAGCGCGGGCACCTATGGAACGGGGTTGGTGTTCCACAGGTCACCCCAGCACTTCTCACTTTGTGTTGCAAATACACAGTGATTTATTCAGAGAACACCAGGAGGCAATAAAGCCACAAAACATCTCAGAGCTTCAGAATGAGGTAAATAGTGGGTTGTAGTATATTTGACAAATGATGAAAAACACAGGATAAGAGAGGGGAAAAACACATTCCCTCGCTATGAAGTTAAGTGTAAGAGTCAGGAGCACTGTTCAGTTGGGAGTATTTTTTGGCTTTTCCCCCCATAAATAAATCACCACAGTGCACATAGTGGACGTGGCGATCCGTAGTAAATTCTACCCTGGAAGGCCCTCGCCCTGCGCTCCCCTCCCCGGTGTGGTACCAAGCCCTGCACGGCGCCAGGCTGGAGCGGGACCCCGCACGGGCTGTGCGAGCAGACGAGGACGCTCCTGGGGATGCAGCCGGGGATGTCCCGTGGGATGCAGCTATGGGATGCTCTTCCACAATCTGTAATTAATTGGCTTCACTGATTTGTATGGATTTTTGCTCCTATTTATTTCTGATTATTCTGTCTGTACAAGTGAGTCTGCATGTTGTTTGTGTGTGCAGCATTTTTGAGGAGATACTGATGTTTTCCTGCTGTAAGTAGCACTGGAGCAGTCACATCCAGCTCTCTCCCTGCTGCTGCCTCCAGCACATTTGTTTGCTTGTTTTCACTCTGGATTGCCAAGCAGATGACTGAATAACTGCAGAGAGCAGTTCTTGTTCCTTCACTGTTTTCAAAGCAAATATAGGCAGAATTCTAGACCCTGGAGAAAATACAGCTGAGCTAAATTTTGACACTGTGAAGTGCTGGCAGCAGCTGGATAATACTCATTAAAAACATCAAGCTGAAGCTCTGAAACCTCTCTTCAGTTTACACAGTAATTAGAGTGGAAGTGTGTTCTACGGGAGTTTTTTCCATGGAAACCTGAAGTATAATCCCCCAAACAACTCACTTCACTCTTCACTCACATGTATATGGGCTTGGTGTTCAGGTACCACCCGGCTGTGTTAGTCTGGTTGCTACGGTCCTGTTTTCTTTTCCATATAACCCTTGATTAATACACTCACCATCGCAAGAAGCTGGAGAACTGGTATATGAACAAGGGCATGGAGTGTGCTGGATAGAGATGGGTTTGCGAGATACAGAAACACTGCTGGTTTCTTCCAAGAACCTTTGGCAGGATAAACAGCCTTGGCCTGCACTTGCACGCTTTGCAATCCCCTCCGCATCGCTGCCAAGGTTTCTCATGGTGGGTTTTTTTCACCCCTCATCCCCACCCATGATTTACAGCACGTGCAGCGCTCTGGCTCCGGCCCCTCGCAAACTGCTGCTGAATTCAAGCTGGCTGCTGGGAAATGCAGCGTCCTACGGGTTCCTGCGCACCTGAGGGTTTTGACAAGGCCACTGGGATTTCCCTAAATCTCCTGGTGCAAGGCGTGAGCACGGGCAGAGCATCCCTGACCTGCAACCTGTATTTCACCCAGGAGAAACAGCACCAATAATGAACGTTCCTCCCAAAGTCGCCCTTTGGCCTTACTTCCTAGCCAAAACATCCTGAAAACTTAAAACATAGGCTTAATAAGGGGGGAAGGCAGAGCAAATATAATTTGACCTCCCAACCTGCTGCTCGCCGTGGCAAGGGCTCTGTTCCAGGCAAGGGGGGAACGTAAGAGCATTTCAGAGCCCCCTCCAGCGATGTTAGGGCTCAATCAGCATCCCCGCGAACAAAACGAGCGAGCAAAGCCCTGGACGCCCATGTTCTCAGGCCACTAGATGGCAATCTGCGCACACGGAGCTCTCGGAGCTGCTGCCGTGTCCGCTGGCCGGGGATGCGCTGGTCCCGGGGGATGCGCTGGTCCCGGGGGGTGCGCTGATCGCGGGGGATGCGCTGGTCCCGGGGGATGCGCTGATCCCGGGGGATGCGCTGATCCCGGGGGATGCGCTGGTCCCGGGGGGTGCGCTGGTCCCGGGGGGTGCGCTGATCGCGGGGGATGCGCTGGTCCCGGGGATGCGCTGGTCGCGGGGGATGCGCTGATCCCGGGGGATGCGCTGGTCCCGGGGATGCGCTGGTCGCGGGGGATGCGCTGGTCCCGGGGATGTGTTGATCCCGGGGGATGCGCTGGTCCCGGGGATGTGTTGATCCCGGGGGATGCTCTGGTCCCGCGGGATGCGCTGATCCGGGGTCGGGGGGGCCGGGGAGCGGCCGGAGCGCGGCCCCGCTCCCGGGGCTGCTCCCATCTCGTGGGGTTCGCTGTCAGCTCAGCTCCCATCTCATGGGGTTCGCTGTCAGCTCGGTTCCCTGAGCCCGCACCTGCGGCAGAGCCACCCGGGCCCTGCGGGCGGACCCGGGGCAGCGCAGCCCCTCCAGCAGCGGCCCCACAAACAGCCCCTGGAAGCAGCGCTGCGGGGTTAAGAACACTTTGTAACGTGTCAGAGCATGGGGAATAAATCCTCGCTTTCCTCTGTGAATCCTCCAAAGTTTCCATTTGCTGTATGGCTTCATTTCTTAAAGCAAACTCCATTCTTCTTCCGAAGGGGGTGGCAGGCGTTGGTGTTTCTGCTCTCCTTTCCTGCCAACTACAGCTCGGCGGTGTCTCCAGGTGGCACCAGGTCCCACCAGAACTCAGTAGATCACTCAGGCTGGGACTCTGGCTCTGATTTCAGATCTTGCAACATTATTTTGTCTCTTACTGGGAATGCAGCCCTACAGCATGCGGGTGTTCCGGGTGTAATGTGCTCGTCCTTTCCAATGGAAGCTTAAAATTCTGTGTAACCACACTAAAAAAAAAGGGGGGCGGAAGACAATAATGGTATTTTGGCCAACTGCCACATCACTTAGCAGGGAAAAGTTAATGGCTGTTCTAGTGACCTCCACAGTCGCTGCCATCATTTAACCAGTTACACTTAATTATGCTGAGTAATATAAAAATTCCGTATGTTCTGTGAGCAAATTCCTCCTTGGTTATGGAAAACAGAAATGCAGTAGAGGCAGGAAAATGCCTGAGCCTGGCAGCGCTGCCTTACGAGCTATTTTTAACTGAATTTCTCCATATTCTTTGTAAAGGAATAACACCACTTCGTTGCCTCTGGCCATAATTAATGTGCCGCAATTCAAGTCCAAAAGCAGACTTAAAGCAGAGCATTAGCTTTCAAGCAGAGCAAATAATTTTGGAGAAGACCAGTATTTTCTGTACTTAAAACTCTTGTCACTGGTTTTAATTAAAGCCCGTCAGTTGGCTGACCGTGGCACGTGCTCCCTTCAGCCACGCTGGGCTGGGTGCCCTGGCCTGTGCCCGGAGCCCCGTGGCTGCGGGAGCTGCCGTCGGCAGAGATTTCCACACCGTCTGGAAATGGCAGGAGTGCCCAGGAGTGCTCACCTGCTCCCACTGCCTGCTTTACTTTGTTCGAAAATAACACTGTCATTTTTTGCTGGAAAAAAGGTATACAGAAGAGAGTAAGCATCTGGAAACATTTTTAAACTGTATTTAGCAATCACTCAGCTATCTGAGTTGGGTTCAGCATCCACAGGTCCTTTCTCTCAGTTACCTGGTGATCAGGCAGCTCTGGGGAATCAAAGTACTGTTTAAGCAGAAGAAACGTATTTCAGATCAAATAAGTTTTGGAACAATAAGCAGTTTACACGTGAGTAATGGCGAGGAGGCTCTGCTGCTGCAGAGGGCCCTGGGCCGCCGCGGTCCCAGGGCAGCAGAGCCCGCCACAGCCCCTGCGCTCGCGGGATCGGGAATGAAGCCCAGTGATGGGATCGGGAATGAAGCCCAGCGAGGGGGTCAGAGCTCTGCCCTGCCCGGCTCTGCTCCCCGCTCTGCTCTGTGTTCCCCCCGCGCTCGCCCCTGCCCGGACGCATGTGCACAAGCCCCTCACTCCCCCGCTGCGGGCAACCGGCACCAGCGCAAGAGGCTCTCGCATCTCCTCCTCCCTTGCTTGTAGCCTTTGGCCATTGTGGCTACAGCAACAAAGCAATTTGCTAACAAAAATATAAATTCAGCAGGTCACGTGTAACTGGAGTGGGCAGATGGGGGTTTGAGGCCCTGGGAGCTGGGGCAGGACAACAAGAGGGGACCCGCAGCTGAGCCCAGCCCGCTGGCTGTGCCAAGAGCTCCAGCGCAGCTCCAGTGACAGCACCCAGCGCCCGCTGGAGGTGTGCCCCGCTCACACAGGAGAATGGAATGGAATAGAATAGAATAGAATAAATATAATTTTGGTTGGAAGGTACCTATAACGATCATCTAGTCCAGCTGCCTGAGCAGGCCAGGTGTGCCTCGTCCCCACAGGTGTGTCCCATCCCCACAGGTGTGTCCCATCCCCACAGTCTCCTTACGGGTGCAGCCAGCTGGGCCTTGCTCTGCTTCTGAGAGTCCTTTGCTGCTGGAGAGGCTGTTGGGTGCAGGTAAGGGCTCCTCTGGGGTGCTGGGACAGGGGCTGCCTGGGGAGCTGGGACAGGGGCTGCCTGGGGGGCTGATGGGCTGCAGCACGTGCTGCTCTGGCTGTGTTTGTCCGTGTGTCTGATGCTGTGCGCCCGGGCTCCCGCAGCTGCGGTCCTGGGTCTGCCCGTGTGTGGTGCAGCCCTGCCTGGGCCGGGGCAGGGGAGCTTCCCTCCCCGTGGGGGCACGGGAGCTGCTCAGGGCGCTGCTGTGCACTACAAGGGAGAGCAAACTCCTTTCAGCATGCTCTATACAGTAAAATACTTTTTGTTGTTATGGCAACTACAATTCTAAAAATAACCTAAGGCAAAAGATTATGTACATCAAAATGACCACGTTTTATTTCACTTATGAGAGGCTTTTTAGTTGTTTCCTGTGCAAAGAATTCTGAAGTTTATTTTTTAGTTTTCTTTTGCTTTGTAAGGTAGGGCCCAGAAGGAGCCGGGTTCTGCAGCAGCGTTTGCAGAGCTGCCAGGCGCCAGCCCCTACCTGCCTTTGTCTGCAGTGCCCCGGCCGCCGTGCTGGAATAGAAAGGGCAGAAACGAAACCTGTTTGGGGTTCTTGCTCAAAATTTGAATGTATACTCGTAAAACTTCACTTGATGGAAAAGAAATTTGATTTTAATCTTTGTTCAGGGCAGCAGCAATAGCTGTTTTGTGGCCATAGCTGCAAACATGGGGAGGTTATGGTTTCTGGGCTGCTGTTGTATACACAAATAGTAACTAATTAGGCTACTCTTAATAATCATACATTGACATTACGAACAAGTGGCTTTATAGGTAATCTTCATTTAGTTACATTATTTTTGGCAACAAGAAAAGCTTGCATAGGTGTGTTGGTGATAAAACTAGGGAAAACATGGGCCATCTACAGAAGGAAACGGGAGAGCTGCTTACCTGGGATATGGAGAAGGCTGAGGGACCCAATGACTTTTCTCATGAGCCTTCACTGGCAGGTGCTGTGGTCACAGAGCCCAGGCCACAGGAGGCAAAGGCAGGGACTGGGGAGGGAAGAATCGCAGACTGTAGATCAGGTTTGAGACCATCTAAGGAACCTGAAGGTGCACAAATCCGCAGGACCTGATGAGATGCATCCGCAGGTCCCAAGGGAACTGGTGGATGAAGATGTGGAGCCACTGTCCATCATATTTGTGATGCTGTGGAAGTTCCCATTGACTGGAAAAGGGGAAACCTAACTCCCATTTTTAAAAAGGGGGAAAAAAGGAGAATGTAGGGGGGTGTAGTGAACAAGATAAGGGGTAATGGCTTTAAACTGAAAGAGGGGAGATTTAGTTTAGATATAAGGATGAGGTTCTGCCCCATGGGGATGGTAAGACCCAGAGCGGCTGCACACGCCCCATCCCCGGAGTGCTCCAGGCCAGGCTGGACGGGGCCCGGGGCCCCCCGCTCTCTGGAAGGTGTCCCGGCACGGGGCTGGAACTGCATGGTCTCTAAGGTCCCTCCCAGCCCAAACCATCCTGTGATTCTGCGTGTGCTGTATTGTCCAGAACTGGCTGCATTCCCGTCCCTTGTAACCCAGGTCAGGAGCTTTTACTATCCTGCTTTTTCCGCTAGTTCTGTGTAGTGAAAGACAGTTCTTGAAAATTAGTATATTGATTTCTCTTAATAATAAACATTCTTGCTTTGGTATGCTGACTAAACATAGCTGATTCACATTACAAATCTTAAGGCTCTGCTTCATCAGGTAGAGAGCTCACTGCTCTTACCGCTGGGTGCTGCTTGGAACCAATGTTTGAATTGCAAAGAACAGCGAAGTTAAGTCATTCTTGGAATGACTGCAGAAATGAGTTTTATTATTTCAAAACCCAAGCTGCAGCTGCAATCCTTTGATTAACCATAATTAAACTTTGATGGAGTTGTTGGTGAACGTGCTGGCCGGGCAGGTCGGCTCCTTGTGCTGCGCCCGCCCCGCTGGGCAGCAAAGCCCGTGCTGGGAGGACGGGAGGGCGCTGGTCACGGGTTTGCCAGAACAGCAAATTCACCCCGAAGAACGGGGTTTCCACCCTTAGCCCAGCAGGCTGCGGTGACCCGGTGGAAATCCCGGTGCTGGTGTCCCAGAGCTGCCCCTTCTGCCCCACGCAGCCTCGCGGGTGCGCTGGGGGGCAGCGAGCTCTGGATGTTGGGGGGGTCCATTCCGGAGCCGGCACCCCCAGCAGAGCGGCCACTGCCCGAGTGGGAGTTGGGAAAACTTGTGCCCTTGCTGCTGACAGCAAAGTGTGCGGAGAAAAGGGGGGACCTGCCCCCCCGGAGCAGAGCTGGGGAGGGAGGTGTTTGGGGGTGCAGGCAGCAGCCCGGAGCCCTGTGCTTGGTGCGGTGCCCGCGGTGGGAGCTGCCCCGGGGGGCTCAGAGCTCTGCCCCCGAGCCCTGGGGGCAGGAACACACACCCCTCGCACGTTTGGGGCGCGGGGCGCTGGTTTGGGGCACACCGCTTGCTCCTGCTGCAGCTGGGTTAATCCCGCATCGCTGCTGCAAGACAAACATCTGGAGAAGGGGCCACAGAAAGGAGATGGTCCTCAATTCAGAGGGGGAGCTGTGAGTGTCAGCTAAATAGTATGTGTGTATGAAAAGCAGCATTTAATTAGATAAAGATAATGTAAATAGAAATATGCATTAGCTTAATGTGTGCCATAGAATGAAGGCGCTTCCAAAGAGCATGGAGGGGTGAGGCCGTGCATGCGGGTTTGCTGCTTGGATCCTGCCTTCCAGCAGGAACAGATTAACTGCCTGAGCCAGGCTGTTTCTCTTTATATGTATAGACATATAAATAGGGTGCGTGTGTGTTTACTATGCGCTGTAATTTCTTACGTGCTATAAATTTCATGCCTCTTCCAAATATTTGAGCGCTACTCTGACCTTTTAACCAAAACACGAAAAGTAAACTGTATGAAATCTATATGTACAGTGGTTGTCATTGAAAGCTAACATTTACCCGTAGTCGTTACTGTTTACATTGCAACAGCATGAAAAATCGCAAATATGGAGGAGAGGGGCTGCTCCCGGTGGGAAGTGCTGGGAGCGCACAGGCCTGACACTGGTGCTGTGCTGCAGAAGTTGGGCTTTTTCCACCCCCGAGCATTCTCCTTGTATGTCCTGTCCCACCGAGGAGCCCCTCCTGGATTTGGGCTTTGATTCGTGCTCAGTTAATGGATGTTTGAGCCGCCAGGAACGCTGCGCCTGTCCGGTGGTTCCTCTGAGACTGCAGCCAGCGGCTGCTGGTTGCCGTGGCTGTTTCCCTCGTCACTGCGGGATGGGGCATTCTGGGCTAATAGACAGTAAAAATCGTGATTTCTGTGTGAGGTTCTGAAATGTCCCGTTGAGATTCCGCAGTTGTACCGCTGTCTTTGTTGCTCAGCTCCTCTGTTGCTGTTTTGGGCTGGAAGGGGCTCTGAGAGCGGCTGGGGAGGCAGCAGCTGCTGAGAAACCCCCATCTGATGTGAGCGGCTGCTGGAGGTGGGTCTGGGGGGTTCGGGCTGTTTGCAGCAGCTGGAAGTGAGGGAAACTGCTTGTGGAAGGGGGAGAGGGCATGGAGCGACGGGCCTGGCCCCCTTGGCAAGGGTGGGTTACACAGGGGCATCGCGTCCGAGCGCATCTTTCCTAAAGACCTGCAGTTCCTGGGCTTTCTGAAAAGCCGCAGAGTTTGCAGAGGCTGGTGAGCTTGTGCATGGGAGCGGGACCCCAGCCCCGGTTGCTGGAGCCTGCGTTTGGGGTTGTGGGGGGGTAGGAGCCGCCCCTGGACTCCTGGGGCTGCTGTTCAGTGGAAAACCCAGCGCCAGCCGGGATGCCGGGTGTCCCCGGGGAATCCAGCCCGATGCCCCAGCCCCCCCGCGGTCCCCGCCCTGGTTACTGGGGCAGCCTGGGAATGACCCATCCGATTCCACAGTGTAAAGAGCAGGGAATCGTCCGCTGCCTCGTACTGGAAGTGCTGGGAGTTTGTGTTATCCTAAAGCAACACTTCAACGTTTTCCACTTGATATGTCAAAGCTTTTACAACTGCCTGTGGCAGCACGGGCACTGCAGCTCCGTTGGTACACGAGGAGTCTGTGCCCAGAAGGATCTGCCACCTTTACTGGCTGGCAGGTAAAGTGCACGGCACGATTTGTAAAGCAACCCACTTTTCGGGGTCTCCAACCGTGTGTTTCAACTGTAAGACTGTTTTTCTCTGGTGACTTTACTCTGTTAAACTCTGATAAATGTCAACCCTTAGCTTACAAAATTGTCTGGAGTTAATTTTAAGAGGAAGCAACAGAAGATTTAGGCGCTTGGTGCATGGAAAAGAGGTCAGTAGTGCGGTGGTCTCTGCTTTGCGGTGCTGTGTAGCTACATGAGCATCCAAAGCGATGGCAGGGAGCCACAGAGCTGAGCCAGGGCGACGCTCAGCGCTGTGATGTTTGCGTTTTCTGCTGAACCGAGAGCCTGCTTGAACTATTGCCCTATTTACTCCATCAGTCTTTCCCGTTGAGAGTGTTTGCTCCCTGGAGCAGGGCTTGTGTCTCCATATGGCGACCCCCCTGTCCTCAAGTGCCCTTGCTGGACAGTGATACGGGTATCGAAATATGAGAAACCAGTTGGATTTAAAGCGAATATTTAGCGAAAAATAGGATGCTACCTTTCAGACTATTTTGAAAGTCAGCAGCCTGGTGGATGAAGTGTTATCATTTAGCAAACAAATGGGCCGTCAGAGCTGCCGGGGAGGACTCTGTGGTACCGAAGAGCGTATCTGAATGCAAAGCTAGAACTACTGAAACGCAGGATGGAGAGGGCTCAGAAAGTTGTGCATCCAGGTGTTTCAGGAGGTTGCTGTTCTGATGTCACGTACTGTGATTGAAACTCATAATGTGGTTAGGGCTGGAAACACAGAACAGCAGCATTTGTTATCAGTCATGTTTGGTATAGGCTGCGCTAGTATCTTTTGTAGTTTGTACTGTGGGGTGTTCTCCTAAAGTTCAGTGTTTTCATCTAAATATATTTACATCTCTTCAGTAAGTTTTGCTTCCATTAACTTGTTTGTGTCCTTAAATTTTAGCCTCTTGACAGATGTTTTTGCTAAGAATGTTGTGTAAATAAAGTTATTAACCATACCCGAAACAAACTGGCTGGCTGTCGCCTGGGCTGGGGCGATGCTGCCGATCTGCTCCAGCCTCGCCAGAGAACGAGCAGCACAGCCTCGCTGGTTTTGTATCGATTCCCAAACGGTGTTGGCCTTACTTGTGTCTGATCCGGATGAGCCTGGCAAGGCTCGTTCTGTACATGAGGGGTTTGTGCCTCCCACAGCCTGGGCACGTTTGGAAGTTTTACATGACCACTCGGCTGTTTGGGGTGGGCAGGGAAGGGCGATCCATCAGGTCTTAAAGCTATTGAGAGAATATAGAGAACGGGCATGTGGTTACCAGAATTTGAGGGAGCATATGGTAAGAGTCATTATGTTTCTAATTACCAAAGTAATCACGACATTGACTTTGAGTGGCAGTGTCTGGAAGGTTTTGAAGGCATCTTTTTTTTTTCCATTTGAAAAATATTCATTTATATAACAAAAACTATTCATTAAAAGGGTATGTTTCTTCCACGTCTTCTAATTTAAGCTCTATGGAGAGGATCTGTTTCAAAATGACCTGTTAAGCTGGAAGTAACTTTTTGTTTGAAACCATGGTTAACTTATACTGAAAAAACGTTAAAAGGAAAAGGTTGAAACTGAAGAGAAACATTTGAAATTGTTAATGAGACATTTTGGAGAGTTACCCTCTTAGCCTGCCCATCAGAGAAAAGCGGACCAGCTTTCCTTTGCAGTGGTGCTGTGCAACCAATCACTTGCTCTTAACAAAGTCAGTTCAGATATTTGCTCACGGTGATGTTTTGCAGTTATTATCACACTTCTGGAACTGGAGATCGCCCACCGAGGCTGGGGGTCCCCCCACCAGCCCCGCGGTGTCCCCAGGACGTGGTGGCACGGGGGGCCCTGCGGAGCTCTCCTCGGGAGCTGCTTTTCTGTTGGTATCTTCTCGTGAATATCCCTGTGCTCTCCTTGTGGTGTGAGCGTGCTGTGTGTCTGATAGATCTCCTTTCCCGCTAAAATGAAAGAAATGCTATCTGATTGAGAACACTTAATAGGCATTAAATTAGATGCTAGACATATTAAGAAGAAGAAAAAGACAGGACATCGATATAGACACTGTGGGAGGAAAAAAGATTAGCTTTCCTGCCAAGTGGGAGTAGATTCAAGTCAGTCCAATGCTATCCATACACTATACTTAAACCAGTGCTGGAACACTATGGGCATTCCTAACTGTACCTTGTTTTCCTTGGCCATCTTATTTGCTAAATATCCGACTTTTGGACAAAATTCCGAATTTTTTTTTTTCCCCTTAACTTAATGGAAATTTGCCTGTGCTTAGTTATTAGGTTTGCCCTTTTCTTTTGCAAGTTTGCTTTTTAACCATTTTTCTTAACTGTTATGCTTTTGCAGGCTGATATTCCTAAGCATATACTTTTGTACCCGATAGACCTGAAGTTGCTAAAAACCTACAGATAAACGTAAGGTTTTTGGAAACCTGTTACATCATTGTTCTCATGACTCCCCCCTCGCCACTTTACATTTCTAGTTCTCTGTTATTCCTCATCCCACTAAGCCTGTTTAAATAAGACCCATGTGTTGAGTGAAGTGAGAAGGGCTTGTGGACTGTAAAGAAAATGTTCGCTGAGTGCTACAACCCAGCTTACTCAAAGATTAGAGATAATACAGCTGTTTCTCCACAGCCAACAACACAGATATTTTGCACCCCCCAGCTCACAGATAATGAGAAAGGGCTGGAACATTTTTAAGGAAATCACAGAACTCTGTTTTCTGTCTCCCTTTCATAATATTGGAGATGAAATGTGCATGTATCAGGACGAATGTAGTTAATCTGTGAATGGTTGCCAGTATGCAAATGAAGTTGCTCTTTAGCACTAATTGAAACCATGGCTGGGATGCTCAGCTTTCGCTGCCTGTTGGCCCGGAAGGTCCTGTGGTGTTGATTGAAGCGCTGGTGCTGCGCAGAGCATCGCGGGGCCAGGACACCCTGCAAGGAGGGAGGCGGCTCTCGCTCCCACAGACTTTGCTTTTTAAGGTCCTGAGCATCTCGTTCCAGCTGAGGGGAAAAAAAAAAAAGGTGATCTTGCTGTGAAACAAGCTTTTCTGTGTTGCTGTGAACATCTGCCAGCTCTATGGGCCCTGAGGGATGATTCTCTGGCCAGGGTTTACGCTTTTCTGAACAGGCTGAAGTCAGCTCTGGGGCAGGAGAGCGTCAGAGCTGCCCTTGTGAGCAGGACACTGTACCTGGGGTTACCGAGCTGAACGGTATCGTGATGCTCGATGATCCCGCACCAGTTGTGTTTGCACAGGTACAACCTGATCCGGAGCTGGTTTGTGGTGTTTCGCGGTGTAGTTGGGTGCGAATGCAGGGGGGACGGGGCCGGCCAGGGAACGCTCGGCAGGGGCGAGAACGTCGAAGGAGCGAGTCAAACAAAGCAATAGCAAAACAAGCCAGAGTTGTTATTAGTAAAGATCATTTCAAAGCTGATAACAAACAAATCATAAGTACTGCTGAATGCAATTATGAAGTGCCAGAGGTTAATTATCAATACTCTGCTCCTTAACAACATGGT
Source organism: Pampusana beccarii (assembly GCA_013399365.1). Taxonomy (NCBI): domain Eukaryota; kingdom Metazoa; phylum Chordata; class Aves; order Columbiformes; family Columbidae; genus Pampusana; species Pampusana beccarii. Next base: position 220,877 of record VWYH01007308.1, on the reverse strand, counting down.
GTGTTGTTTTCTGTTTGGGTTTTTTTTATTTTTCCTCCCCACTGCTATTCAGCAAAACATCTTTGCTTATCTAGGGATTCTTTTTTCATCAAACACTTGTCTTTCCAGCTGGCTGTGCAGTGCGCTTCTCTTGCTTTATTAGCTGACCTCAGTAACGAGTACCTTTCCCTTTCAAACTAGTCTTCCAGGGCTGTCAACATCTTGCTAACCAGTTCCCCATAGGGATCCTCCATGTGTGCGAAACCTTCACTTAAGAGTTGTGTGAGGGTTTTTTCAGTTTTTGGTTATTGCCAAAACTTCACCTCAAGCCTCAGTGGTAGCTTCTCCTTAAAGTGTTGGGCTGTCCAGCTCTGTGGGGCAGGAAGCTGAGCACAGGCTGAGCGGAGGCCACGGCAGCCTTGGAAGAACCGGAGTTGCGCAGCAACAGCTGAACAAAAGCATAAATTCCATGCAGCAGAAACAAGAGATTTGGGAGGAAAAGTTAATGCAGCCAAGCTATAGAAATAGATCACAGGCACTCTGGAACCTACACCAGCTAGTAAGGAAAGCTTTGGTCCTAGTCCATGAGCACATTAAAAATCTGAGATGGCAGAATTTACTGAAGCAAACACAAACCATTTGTTGACATTGGCACATGCCGTGTCTTTCAGGAACAGGGATTTCTCCAGCTATGAATGCAGGGCTTCCAAACTGAGCACAGAACAAGGAGAGATGTGGTAGCTGCAGATCCTTCTAGAAGAACAGACAGGCTTTAAAAAGAAAAGAAAATGCCCTTTCCCTCGGCCAGCCCTGGGTGTGCAGAGGGGAAGGTGCCGCTGCCAGGCCCCGCTGAGCTTCAGACCCCGCTGCTGCCAGGCTCGGAGCGCAGAACGCGGCTTCGGGATGGAATGGATGAAACAGCTTCACTTGGAGCTCCGAATCGCTTCTTCACCTCCTGCTTTGCTCCTCTGAACTCCCGCTCTTGTCCCAGAGGGACAGGGTTGTACGGGCCTGTGCTTGGAGCAGCTGTGAAACTGCAGCTGAGCATCTGCCCCGAAGCAGAGCGGTGGGACCCAGCGGGGATCAGGTGGCCAAATGCTGGGGTGACCTGAATGGTCCTGTTCTCTGATAAGGATTTATTTTAAAACAAATAAATAAAAATCAGTGCAGCACTTGTTTCTCACCTGGTGCAGGCTGCTGTGGGTTTCCAAGGTTCAGTGGAGCGCTGGTAGTTCACTGTTAGTCATCATCCTTCCAGCCTGCGTGTTGGTCTGCAATTTGTTGCACTGGTGCACGGGGCGAGATTTGTCAGAGGGATCAGGCAGTGTACAACTTGAAACTGTTTGTTAGGACAGTGATGTGTAAAAAATGTTGTCCTGGAACAATGAGTTGAAGCCTATTTCAAACAGTTTAGTGAAAAACACACGAGATGGGGCGTTTTGCCAGTTCCCAGGGCGTACCTGGGCCGGCCCCTGTGCCGCCCCGGGCGCTGAGCTGCCAGCTGGCGCTCGCGGGCTGAGCAGGCGCTCCGCTCCCCTTCCATGCTCCTCTCCAGTTCCCGCCACCATGCCCAGAACAGCCCTGGACCGCTGTTCCAGACTTCTCCCTTGCTTGGCTCCTCCTCTAATTTTGTCTGGCTTTTCCTCTTTCCAGCATCCCAGAAACTGATTGTCTTTCTTCCACTGCTGTTGTATAGCACTTTGTCCAAGGCAGTTCAGCTCTCCCTGTTTCTCAGCAATTAAGGAAAAATATTATATTGAAAATGCTTTCCTGCCTCCCCCCCCAGCAGACATTCCTTTTCTGTATGGTTTAATCTCTGTTTCCTAATCTTCAAGCATTGCTTACTTCTGTTGAAATTTTGTTCTGCCCAGCAGCCCCTGCTCCTCTCACTGCCCAAGGCGACGCTCCCGCTCCTCCTCAGCCGCTTCTGTGCTAGTGTGCGTTGCACATACGGGCCAGGAAAGGGTGGGTGCCTCGGGTCGGACTTGCACCCTTGCTGCCTGGAAATCCTTGAAGCTTGTCATTTAAGGAGCACTATCTTCTGATAAATAGATCTTTTTGCTGTGAGGAAAAACATACTCACCAACTCTTTGTATTCCCTCTCCATGCTCCAACCCCAGCATCTGAGTTTTAGCTACATAGATTTAGCTCTTCTCTTCTCTTTAGCGACCGATGACAGAACCCAGGGAACGGCAGAAGATGTGCAGGGGGTCAGTGGGACATTCAGAACAGGTTCTGCACCCAGAGGGGCTGCACACTGAACAGGCTCCAGGGAGGGGGCACAGCCCAACCTGACAGTGGTCAGGAAGAGACTGGACAAGGTGCTCAGACACACGGGGTGAGCTGTGGGGTTGTCAGTGTAGGGACAGGAGTTGGGCTCCGTGATCCTTGGGGGTCCCTTCCAGCTCAGGACATTCCATAGCTGCTGTATATGAAGCTGTTATCTTTTGCCTTCTGTAACGTGCCAGAAGAAAGCAAAGCTACCTGAAAGAGAAGGTACCTGAGAAATACTGCAGATGTGTCATGGCAAGATGTCCAGAGTGCTGGCCAGTACTGCATTTTTAAATTAATGAAAAATAGGCAGGAGTACATTTTGTGCATGGAGTGTCTGCTGATGACTCAATATTTCAACTAAACATATTTACCTGAATATTCATAGTCACTTAGGAGGTGGTTGGATCTCCTGAGCTCAGCTAATCACTTAAATTCTGTTAACTCTACCACTTTCCTCCAGCCCACAACAGTGCTACTTGCAAGCTATTTATAATGTATCCTTTAACTTCCCCAAAAAGCAAAACAATAACACTGCTCCACAGCAGAGGAAACAAACCAAATCAAACAAACCACACACAGGCCAAAAAAGAGGGGCAGCCCCAGGGAAGCGGCTCCTGCCCAGTGCCGCGTGGCTCAGGATGCATGCGGTGCTGCTGGGGACCTGCACTAAACCAGGCACCCCGTCCTGTGTTACCCCCTTGAAAAGGGGTTCTGTTCCCCCCGTGCCAGCCTGGGGCGTGGGGATGGATGGAAGGGAAGGGAGGGTTGCTGAGCGGGTTGGTTCTGTGGGGGCAGAGCCGTGTCTGAGCGCTGGCTGCAAGTCCCGAGGAGACAAATGGGGAGAGAAGAGTTACTCTGAGCGTTTTCCCAAGGGCAACACAAACTAATTCTACAGGGTGCCTTTAGGTAAAGGTGGCATTTGTCACAACACAGGCCTGGAGAGCCTGCAGTTGTGATCCCAGCGTCTGTACAGCTTTTCCTGGGTGTGATGTTTGAATGGGAGAAGCCCCCTCACCTGATCAAATGCTGCCTGGAAAAACCAGGGGAGACGCCGGGTTCTTCTGGGGCTGCAAACACACCTGAGGAAGCCCTGGCAGCCTGAGCTGCCCCTTTCCCAGCGGAGGCAACGAGTCCCGTTCCGTGCCCAGGTCCCTGCAGCTGTCCGGTGCAGCAGCACCGCGGGGAAACCAAGCTGGTTGGTGCCTTCTCACCTCTGGGAGGTTTTTATCGGGGACCAGATGGTGCTGAGATGCTGTTGAATCTCAATGTCACCTTAGTTAATCCTCAGTGGAGTTCTGATGTTTCCCTGGAAGCCGGGGCTGCCAACTGCAGCTGCTGCTCTCGGTCAGTCCCAGTTTGGCAAGAGGTCCTGTGAATAAGCAAGCCGGAAGTCATCACAGGGCTTTTACAATAACAAACATACGTCCTGAGATCTGATTGGAATGTATTTGTGTTTTAAAGGGAACTGAGGTTCTTCGGAGAGCAAGAAGAAAGGTGAAGCTAACAATTAAACCCCAAACCAAACAAAAATTACAAAAGAAAAAACCCCACATGGAGCTTTTTCTTTCAGTAGATTAATCAGCACAAAAGAATCAAAGAGATCTTGCTAACGTGAGCAGCCGGGCAGGGGCTCTGGGCACGGAGCGGGCGCTGGGCAGCAGAGCCGAGCGCTCCGAAAGGCCGACCTGGCGTTCCAGCCTTCGAATGACTTCAGTGTCAGCTGCACTGACTGCTAAACAGCTTTCCATAAATTCCTCTTGACTGCGTAGCTGCCTGCAGTTAATCAATTTTATGGAACCAGCTAATTAGGAAATACTGCATTTGCTGCTAGAGCTGTTGGGCTGGGCTGGTGCCTGTTCGCGGCCCAGACCTGCGGGCAGAGGAGCTGCTGTGGGCACAGCAGGTCTGGCCCTTAGGCCACGGCTTTAATTAAGTAGCAAATGGGTTATTTGGGGGTTTTGTATCAGTGGTTGGTGTTATTGCTTGATTCACCTAGGGAGATGAGCTAAGGTTCTGCTCTTCTCTGTGAAATATTCATGAAAACACTTACATTTTACGAAGGACAAAGAGGGCAATAGTTGTGTGCAGCCGTGGCGTGTTGCTCAGGACCCGTGAGCGTTCCTTTGAGTAACTGCACAGCAAAACCATTGTCAACGTTAGGGTTTCAGTTGCAGCCATTGTTCACTACTATTTTTCATTTATATTTTGCAGCTAAAACTAATCCATAACATAAGAAATCTGTAGGTAAATGAGAGCTGGGCTTTCTCTTGCAATAGGAGCATGGGTTTTAATTGGAGTTGCTGTATAGAGGAGGGGAAAGTGGGGGAATAATTCAACCTCAGGACATCCATTTGCTTTAATCCCTTGTATACCAGGTATCAGATTCTTCCTGTCTAGACTACCCTGCAAAGACAGCTTTTCTTAGCTCTTGGCTCAGGAACAGGTGTTTCTGTAGATGTGCTGAGACTTTCTTAGAATTTTAAAAACAAAACAGAGGAGCTATCAAAACAAACATAATGCCGGTGTTTTAAATCTGTGTGTTCAGCACTTGAATAGGAGCTGATTTCCATTGGTGTTGCTAACTCCTGTCATCCCAGCTGGATGTCACGCCCTCCCAAACCCCCAAATTAAAGATAAGGTTGTTCTTTCTTGTATTGTCCTTCTATAGTTACCATAAAAGCTGTGGAAATCTGTGCAGTTTATGTACCTAAAGATTCTTTAACTCTTTGATTTTTTAAAATTATTTTTTCTTTAAGTCCTTGCCTTTCCAATAGCTTCATCTCAGTAACTGAGAAGGAAAATCATGTTGTAGTCGATACAAAACTGCTTTATAGCAGTGCAGAACTGGAACACAGTGTCTGTGCCCCTGTACCTTGGAGGTGCCGCTTACAAATCCCCACAAACACCGAATGCAACCAAAATACTGCACAGTGCCTCTGCCACGTCTACGTTTTTGACAGCACGTGCAGATCTGGGAGTATTTTCTCTTTCATGTTAGTGAATAATGTCAAGCATTTATATTCATTCTCCACGATTAAATTTGGGTGAATACTGTACTAATGTGCACAGAAGTCTATAGTTGTAATGTGTGTGTGCTGAGGGGAAGATGGAGATGACTAAATGGCAGTGGTAACGCTCTGTGAAATGTTTGGACATAAGAAAACAACAAAAATAGAGGCGAAACAGAGGGAAGATACGATTTCAGTTGTACTGCCTGGCCACCAAACAAGTGCCAAGGAACTGCGTGGGGAGTTGTGGTCCAGCTTGTAAAACACGAGAACACGTAGTGGAGATGGTACTTCCCACTCCAGCTGGGCAGCTGCCCCGTGACCCCAGGCAGTTCCCTCCCAATCTGCTTGGCTCATCTGCAAACACTTTGTTTTGTCCAGTATACGCCTTGCCATGACTTGACACATGGGGTTTTGCCTTTATCGAGGTCTGTGAGCACTGCTAGATTTAAAACATAACCTTTAATCCCATCTCCTGTGTAACCCCTATCCCCATTGAGCTGCAGTGGGGCAGTCGGTTTAACTGAGGTGCAATATGACCAAAGGTTTGTATGTAGATTAGATGGGACTGCTCCTGAATTTGGCTAAATAGATCCGTATTTGTGCTGGTGGAGACAATAACATAGTGATAAGATGTTCACGGCAGGTTGTGTAGCTGGTGGGGGAATTCAAGCAGCAAATGTTCGTGGATGTTTCGGGTCTGTATCCTGGCTCATCAATGGGTCCTTGACAGCCCCTGCTCTGCTGTCCCTTCCTACACTGGCCAGACCGGGTTCAGTTTGAATGTGGACAGAGCACAACACGCTCGGGCAGGTTTCTGCAGCTGTGGAAGGCAAAATCACTTTGATCCCGAGTGCAGGGCACCCTGGTCGCGTGTGCTGCCGTCGCCCGCTCTGCCGTGGAGCGAAGGCTCGTGTCTGTCCTCGGTTCTAGCCAGGCCTGTCTTCATTTGAGCTGGTCTTGTGGAGCCACTTTAAGCACTGAGGATGCTTGAAACTTCCCAGGTTTGACAAGATGATGTGCCGTTAAACACAAAAACATGCACTAAATATCCCAAGGCTGGTTGTTCAGGTACGGGGGATGTGTGCACCCCGGGACAGCGGTGGCTCTAGGTCACATCAATGGGTGGAAGAGGCTTCACTCAGTACTAACGTGAAATAATCACCTCAAAGACAAGCTAGATGGACTTGCACGTGTGAATTTATTGGCAGCAATTTGCATTTTTCATCATTAAGGACTGATTATTCTGATAATAAAGAATAAACTTTGCCATCAAGCATCTCAAGTGGCTTAGCAGTCCTTAATTAAACATAATAATTTTCTTTGAAGCAGGTAAATGTTATCGCATCTTGCAAGTAGGCAAGTGGGGACTGAAGAGCAAATGAAGCTTGTCATGTTGAAGAGCTAAGCTTTGCTGAGAAGGAATATTTTAGGATCTGTATGTTTTCAGTGGAGGATAGACCTTAATCAAGTGGACTTAATTTTTCAACTTCCTTGTGCCATTTGTAATTTCTCTCTGGAAAAGGGGAATATTGGACAGTTTAATTGTCTGCTCGGTCTCAGCATTTGTCTAATTCCTCAAGATTTCATGTGAATTTGCACAACAGCAAGTGCTGTGGAGTTGGGGGTGTCTGAGCGCTCGGGGCGGGGGCCGAGGGTCCAGTCCCCCCCGGATGTCACGGCCGTGTCCCATCCCAGGCCTGCGTCCGGCCCCGCTGCAGCGCTTCGCCGGCCCCAAATTCAGTTCTGCGCTTGGCTGAAATGGAGGGGGAACTAACACTGCACTACAGGCTGTTATGACCTAAAGAGATGATACTGCATCCACATGACTGCTACAGGGATTAAGTGCAATAAAATCTAATTTATAGTTAGTGCTAGAGTATAAAAGAATTACAAAGGCTTTGACTGAAGATTTAATACTTAGAGTAATAAGTTTGCACTTTTTGCTCTTGGAGAGGAGCTCAGCCCTTACCGTAGGTACCGTTTTGGCATCCTCTCCCCGCTCCGTTGTTACAGCAACAGGGACAGATTTGCAGGTTTGGTAGGTAATGTTTGTGGTCAGTTATAAGGGAACAATTACAACAGGTGACTGACACTGGATTTTGTTATGCTGTTGTAAAAGTAACCCATATCGTAAGAAACCAGAGGAAAGAAAACAAAAAAAGGAGTCTCTGTAGAAGGGCAGGACGTTGCTGCCAGGGCCGCCATCAACAGAGGGATGCTTCAGCAAACATCATTCAGGAAAGAGTCACTGGCTCTTTACAAGTGCAGGATACCAAACTCTCTCGTACTTGGAAAGCCTGGAAAATAAGGTTACTCTATGTTGGTTGTATCCCAGGAAAACCAGATTAAACCGCCTGACTCTGGAGCCAGCTTAGGTTTACCCACCAGTGGTGTTTTTCTGTCCTATTCCCTACAAATACACCGTCAGCGTTAGTACCTGCGAAAGCTTAGAGGTGTTAATATACCTAAAACTGAACTTTTTAAATATTAAACTTGAGACCAGCTTCAGAGAGGTTTAGTCCCAGGAGTCGTTTCCTCCTTCCCATTTCAGACCACTCGCTCTGCTGGGCTGCTGGGGTGCCCTGAGCCGCAGCGACTCCCCGAGCCCCCCTGCACCCCAGCCCGGGATGGGGCAGCTCGGGGCTCCCGGCTGGGGACAGCGCGTGGCCGATGGCCTCTGCGGCCCCAGGAAGTCCCCTTGCAGACGTGGGCCCTGCCGCTGACATAGCCGCACTGGTACCTGATTTACACCTCTTTTAGCAAGACTAGAATTGGCTCTTTCTACCAACACACGTAAATTGCCTTTCCAGGGTCACTGTGATAACGAATTCTGAATAATATACAGAGTCAATTAATTAGAGTGCTGGTACTCTGCTGATCCGCGGAAAGGTCGCGGTCATATTTACTTGTTCTACTATTAAAGTGGGCAGTGAACATCAGTTTTAGCCTGCACCCATGAGTTTATTTATCAATGACTTCGAGGCGTGCCCTGCTCAGCCGTTAAACCGCGGTGATTGGTATCTGAGTGACTGCTGTTGCTGTGGTTATTTGCAAACAAGTCCCAGCAGCAGCATTTGCTGAGTGTCTCGGTTTCACGTACATGTTATTTTCTCTTTCTTCAAAATATGTCTTGAAAAGCAGTGACACTGGCATGTCAGCGAACAACCGTACCTCTGCTGCTGTTCAGCTTGTCTTGTTTTTTCCACCCATCTCTAACTTCTTACAGTGCGAGCAGCTTGCAAACAGTTTCTGTTTGAAGCAGCTCTGTAAAAACTGGAGATTAACAACCACCAGTGCAGTTTGTGTGTTATGTCAGCAGCTTGCTGGCTAGCGAGCCAAAATAAATACTTCTGATGTAAAAATGTGGTGATTAAAAGGTTCAGATAGACAAATATTTTTCTTCTATGCATACTGGGCATTTGCGATGAGCTCATATGTTAAACTATGCTGATCGTTCCGAAGAGGCCCCTGGATTTATTTCCATATGACAATGCATAATCCATTCCCCAGTTCTGTTCTGAATTAGCTTTAACATTTGGTAAGGTCTTCAACTGCAAATATCTAATTTCTTATTCAATATTCAGATTTCCAAATGAAATAAATGATCTATTTACATGCATCAGTAGACCATCTGGTTCCACATGAGAATTCAACAAAGAATCTATTAATTGTCACGCATGTTTATTCATCATTCTCAATTCATAATTCTTATAAATTAAATCAGAGGTTCTTTTGTAAGTAAACAAGCCAAATGATTATTTTGAAGCTCCAACTTCCATATCTAAAAGAAAACAAAATTAATAGCTCATGTAAATATCCAAGAAAAGGAAAGCATTGAATTACGTGAAAATATAAAGCACTATAATTTTCTGCATATAGCTAAGTCCCTTTCATCTCGCATTTAAAACCATAATCACCATCAGCAGTAGAGCATGTAGCAGACAACAGAAAGAGAAGACAATGTATAGAAAGTGTAAAGGTAAATTAAGGTAAAGATTCAAAATATTGGGATGACCGTGGTCCTCTGGGGAGGCTTTGGGGTCCATGTAAACAGCATCCGTGCAGCCCTGGGGCGTCACGTTTCCTCCCAGCCACTCCAAGCGTTACTTCTGGAAATGCGGAGTTCTCGGGCACATAGTACTTCACTGTGAGTGACTTCAGGCTGGAAAATGTGATTCATTGGAACTAAAATGTAATTTCCAGAATAGTCATCTCTCACAGCTTATCTTCTGGAAAAAAAGACATTTTGGCATGTCAGCAGGTGAAAAGGTTGGACACCTGCTGTGACTTATGGAGAGTGTTTTATTACTTTCACATTTCTTATTTTAACTTCATTGCCTGACATAGTCATTACCTTTTCAAGGACATAGTTTCTGAAAGTATTGGGAGTCTTCTGTTCAGAGTATACTGAAGCTCCCGTAATGTGAGACATAAATGTACCTAATGCATCTCTCACTTTCACGCAGAGCCTTGGAAATGACTCGGCTCTGTTCATTATGTACTGATGGTTTGTCTCGAGTTCTTCTTCCAGGTTGCTGCAATTTAAAAAATGACTACCCTTATTCCTGCAGCAAAGAAGGGTACAAAACTGGTAATGATTTCTGGGTGTTCCCCTCTGATATATCAATCTAAATTAGCACAGCTCCATAACAGCAGAGATGGTTCCTACCTGATATTTTCTGAGGGTTCTGTGTGAGCACATTGGGGTTGGAATTTTCAGAACCTCATTAAATATTAGACCAGTCTAAGCTTTTACGAGGATTGACCCATGCCAGATTGAAATCAGAGGTGAAAGCCTCTGGGAGCTAACTGCCTTTCCTGAAGTCTCGGTTCAGACATCCAGCCCGCTCGCATTTCACCTCTTCATTCCAGGTGTGAAAAACAGGCCTTTTGCATCCAAAGCTGCCAGTTCAACAGCTTCCCCTTATGACGCCTCAAGCCTGTGTGCACTGCCCCGAACGCCGCGGGGTTTGCTCCCGTGCAAGCCCCCTGAATCGTTTGTGGGAGGAGGCTTCTCCTGCCTCTGGGTACCTGTGAGGTGACAGCTGAAATATGAATTTAGTCCCTCACCGGCTGCTCTTCCCTGCTGTGGGACTTTTCTAGAAGTTTGTGTGAGGCTGTGGATGGCCCTAAAATGGCAAAATGTTCTCAATCTTCAAGCTCTGTGTGCTCGGGGGGTGGCTGCTGAGACACACTCGGGAAAACTGGTTCTGAGCGTTTTGATAAAGCTGTGTTGGGTTTGCTGGGGGTGTCTTTTGTTTTTTACTGCAGTCAAGAGATGCTACTCCGGTGTTTCAGGCATTAAGGTTAGAGCAAACTTGGAGCAGGTTTTACAGAAGGGTTTGTGCAGCTTCCGAAGACAAGTGCGCACATGCTTGCGGTGACTGTTCACCAGAACTGCACCGAAATCCAGCTCGGTCTCCCGAGTGACAAGTATAAACTACCCTGCAATTGTTTTTCCCCTTTTTAATTAACTCTTAGCCTCATTTGTATGTTGAATGAGGAATCAATACAATCGGACCACAAAAAAAATAGTTATTTTGTATAGATCAGACCATAAGATATTAGCAGCTGAAACGTTACCCTACGTTCCGTCACCATTTATAGATGTAATGGAAAATATTGATTTCAAATGCCATTGCCAAAATATGAGAGCATATTTAAAACTTGCTTGCACTTGTAATTTCATCTTCCCTATCAAAAACTTTTTGAGGATGCTTGAATAACTACTCTGAAAGTACTGTTTTCTCTTCTAAACCTGGTTAATGAAGGAGTGTCTGAAAAATATATAAAGATTTTTCTGGCTGCCTGTGATAGAGGAACAGGTGGTGTCACAGGGACAGCAACTGCTGATGAAAAGACAGGTAATCGAAGCTAATAAAATCGATGTAAATCAGAAACTTTCATTGCTTAGTGTATACTAACGAAACTTTTTGGTTTGCATCAACTCCTCAGTATGTTATTTATTTCGTGATGGTTTTATTTTTGAAGCTTCTCTAATAAAATATTCTCATACGTTGTATCCTAACAACTTGAAGAGCTATAAATGTTTTTGTGATGTGGACATGTTTAAGATGCTTCATTTGTCATCATGTGGAAACTGTGGAAACTGTGTTCACGACCCCACAGGTGTCCAGGAAAAAGCAAACTAGAAATTGAAGTGGTAGTAGATTTGGTAGTAATTGTTCTGTATACAACATTTCAAAAAAATCTGAAAGCTGCCTTAGTGCTGTGTGTAGAGCTGGCTGGAAAGACTGAGGAACAGCTCTGTCAAAATGCAGATCAGGTGAAATTAAAATGCTTTGTGTAACCATGCTGTCGTTGCTGAAAACTTAATTTCTGAGATGGTGAAGGCACTAAGGAGATGATAAATTCAGGCAATGTCAAACTTCCCATTTCAACATTTTTTGAGTGAATTGTTTCAGTACTTCCTTTCAAAGTGTTTTCCCATTTCTGAAAGGCTTTTTTAAGACTCAATTATCTTTTTATATTTTTTTTCATGGGCAAGTGTCAGATTACACCTGAGTCCAGTATTGCAAAGTTCAGGCCTGCACATGTGTGAAACACGCCTCTCGTGCACCTTGAGAAAATACCCGGTTTTGGTATTCTAGTGCTTGAGTTCTTGTTATTTCTTGGTTATTTGTGAGCCAAAGTGCAAATGGTATCCTGGTGTCCTGCATGCCAGGGAAGCTGCTCTGCTTGGCTTTCTTGTTAACAGTACTAGTGAATGAACAAACAGTCTGAAATGAAACAGCGAAATACCCCAAACTTCACCCAAATAATTATATGTATAAAACATATTGGGTTCTTTCTTTTCCCCCAAAGCTGCAGGTTTTCTTTATTCCTTTGTCTTTCCATTATCACCTAACCGAAGATTGGGTACTCGAGCAAGACAGGAAGCAAACAATAAAGCAATAGTTCTTGAATGGCACGAGAGGCTGCCGGCCCTCTCCAGGCGCGGGGAGCAGGGGTTGCCCGGAGACCGAGAGCGGCGCTGCAGATGTTTGTTTGTGGTGCTGCAGATGTTTGTTTGTGGCGCTGCAGATGTTCACATGTTCTCCAGGTTTGCAGGGGGGTGTGTGTGGGTGCACCAACCAGGCGGCTGCAAGCAGAAGGGCTCTGGTTTGGGTTTGATCACAAGTTAACGATCCCCTTTGCAGGAATACGTTAAATGGGCCTTGTTTTTGCAGAATTTAAACGTGCAGCATAGCAGAGATGTGAGTGCCCTCCTTGTCTGGGCAAATGTTACCACTGTTAAATAAAATACAGTGGTAAGCGTAAAGCAGCGTTTATGTAAGCTGAGAGCACTGAAATGTGAGCTTGTATATACAGTGTCTGCTAATAAATTTGTGGTAACAGTCATAGTTTAATAGAACGTGCATAGGAGGGGAGAAAGAAAACATGTTAACCTGCAGCACTTACAGCAACGCTGGCGCTGAGGCTTAGGGCAGTTTAATGAATATAATACGATAAAGTATCCCACAGGTGGGAGAAAAGCCATAGATCTGGAAGGAGTGGTGTTGGGTGAGATCATTTTCTCAGCCTGATTGGAGAAAACCTCATGAGTGCATGGCTGGAGTTGCTCTGCCGTTGCACACACAAACGCGCCCCTCGGCAGCCCCTGTCCGCACTGGGACCCCGGCGTGCGCAGGTTCTGCACGGGGCCAGCCCTGCTGTGACCGCCACCCGAGCAGAGCTCTCGCCTGACCACACAGAGGTTATTACGGCTGCAATGCGAAGGGAGAATCGCGCTCTTCCTCCTGCAGCCGCAGTTTTCCCCTCTGCCCGGTGGGTTTTGCTAAACTGGCCCCTCAGGCGCTGAGCGGGCATGAAAGAGCAGGTGGAAATTTCTCACGCTTGGTTCACAGTCCCGACTGAAAGGATGCTCCAGATCACCCACAAGCCGCCTTTTCCCCCTCTTTCCTCTTTTTCTTTTATTATTTTTTCCCTATTCCATTTCCAGCAATGGAGCTCGCCATCACACCCTACCCGGCACCGGCTCTCCACGCACTCCCTTGCTGGGGCAGTTTGTTCCTCGGCCGCGGGCTCTGCCGGGGCACAAACCGTGTTGCTGCTCTGGCTGCTCCGCTCGTCCCCAGGGCCGGGCTGCCCGGGCAGGACGATCAGCGGGTGCAGACCAGCCCCCCGGGGCTGCCCGGCCCTCGGGCACCTTCCTCTTCCCACGCCTCTTTGGAGACAGGTGGAACGGATTGCGGTTTAATACTGAGCCGTTTGGGTTCCTGCAGCATTATCTGCTGCAGCCAGGTTGACTCATTGCAGGATTATGTAGGCATTACATTCATTGTGTAATTACTGGAAAGTTCTTTCTGCAGAGGCTTGGAATAAAAAACTGAAAATATTCTGATTGTAAACTGTCTAATATAAGATGTTGTAAAAGTAGGTCCTGCCTGTGCGACACTAATTCCACAACTGCAAAACCCGTAATAAGTGCTAAACTTGTTCCTGCTGCCCTGTGCTTTCGGTAATAGCCAAAATTGAGATTCTCATAACAGAAAAGTCTGTGTATGTGTGTGTGTGTGCCTTTTCTTCACACTTAATTTTTTTCTGGTTGAAAAACAGTCTTCTAATGCATCGCTGCTGGATGTTTCACATATTTTCTCCAAGATTATGACAATCCAAGAGTTTCAAAGATGTGGGCGGTTATAAACTCTCCCTTGTAACGTGCCATAAAGCAGAAAAAGAAGCCAGAATTCATATTATTTCATTGCTCTCCTACATCTCAAAGGAACTGTCATCCAAGCGCGTGTGGATGTTGAATTAAAATGGAGCGGTATTCTTTTTGTGTTTCTTATCCCGATTTATCTCTTCTACCCATGTCGGGTTTCTCAGATGTGGATGCTGATTGAGCTTTCCATCATTAGACAGCTACACCCTTCTCTTTAGCGAACCTCATCAAAATGTGGTTGCTTTTCCCTTCAGAGCAAAAACGATCTACCTGGAGAGAAGGTTTCTCGCTCAGAATTTCTAGTCTTCACTTTAGAAGTCCAGGACGGTATTTTCTCCCTGCTAGCTCCTGGCAATGTGCGGAGCTTTAAAGCACAAATATTTATGGATGAGGCAGTGTTTGGATTAGGGACTGAAGAGTTGCTTATCTTTATGAGAGAGTGAATGTTACAAGCACCGGCACGCTCCTTAGATAAGAGATAACATCCTACAGCTTTGACTCTGCAGAACAGACTGGATTAAAAAGTAGCCCAAAGAAAGAAGAGGCTCATTTTACAGCTTGCTGCAAAGATACAGGATTTAGCACCATTTCCCTGCCGCTGCGCGACTGGGCACTGGGAACCGAAACAGCCCCGCGTCCCATCCAAATCCAGCCGGAAAGCACCCACGCCTTGGGAAATGATTTCTATTTGTTCCCCGGGTAAAGAGAGAACTCCCTACCGGGTTCTGCCAGTCCAGCACCTCCTAGGCACATCTAGATTAACTTTTGGAAAAATAATAAAAATAATGGCCCAGTTAATTAAAGCCCTAGGAATTCTATAGAAGGCCTTATGACACCTACATTAGTACCAAATGAGTTCATTATGATTAATGTTATTAAAATAAATGTCATGAGAATGAATAACGGCTGGGTCATTATTTTAAAGTGTTGCCACTGGATCTATAAAAGCTAATGATTCAATTCTGGGGAAGTAATTCTGCGTGTTCATATCTAAAACCTGTGGAGAATTCAAACTTTTCTGCAAAAAATAGCTTTGAAAATAACGCGGGGAGCCGCGTGTGCTCTGTGGCCGCGGCCGTGCCGGGGCTGCGCTGGGAGCTGGGGTGCACCAGGAGCCCTCTGGGAGCGGCTTTGTGCTTGACGGTGATTTCAGAATGGTTTGCGCTGATTTGTGTTCAGGTTTTCATCAGGCCAGGTTTTGTTGGTTTTTTTTTTTCTCTCTGTTCCTTTTTAAAGGAGAGTTTGGGCTTCAGTCTGTGAATTTCGAATGAGGTGATTTCTCAGGTCAGTAACAAGTGATATAGAATGAGAGGAAATGGCCTGAAATTGCACCAGAGGAAGTTGAGGTTGGATGTGGGAACAGTTTCTTCCCCAAATAGCTGTGGGGCATTGGAACAGGCTGCCCAGGGCAGTGCTGGAGTCACCATCCCTGGACGGTTGGACAGACGGACATGAGGTTCTCAGGACATGGGGGAACGGGTGGACCCGGTGATCTTGAGGGTCTCCTCCAACCAAAATGATTCTGTGATTAAAAGTGATGCAAACAGTCTGGTTTTTGCATTTGTTACATATTCAAGTTGCTCTCTTTTCGTTATTCACCTCTTTGTTTGGTTTCTCCTAACACAGTACAGTAGCCTTACAAACATCATGAACTTGTCCTCACAAGAAAAAACAAAAGCCTAAGAATGAAAATATTTACTTACATTATTGACATTTAAAACCTAGTATTTTTCAGTGTAGTGGTTTTTACATGTGCAAATCTTTTTAGAAACTTGTGAAGCCTTAGGAGATGTTCTTTAGAAGCTTGATTATAGTCTCAGCAGGAATAAAATATTTAGCAAAAAGATGTTTCCATACTCTTCAATTACTCCTTAATGGATTGTCTTTGTTAACCTGCTAGGAGACATCCTGTTTCATTCAAGGTCTGCTTGTAATTTATCCTTTTTGGCTTAGTATAATACATGTAAATGCATTTTGAGCTGTATAATCCAACCACAAAGAAAAGGCACAAGAACGGTGCTGCCACCGGCAGCGCTTGGTCTGCAGGGATGGGGGCACAGCCCGCGAGCCGTGCTGGGCTGCGGGCAGGGGCACAGCCTCTGTCCCGAGAGACGCCCCCGCAGGTGTGCAATGAAAAAGGTATAGAGCGTGGGGAAGAGACCGATATTTGATTTCCTGTGTTGCCAAAACAGTGCAGTAAAGTTTCAGAGGTACGTCTTACTGTGAAGTTAAAATCACCAGGAGTGTAAGCAACGTAATAAGGGCTCAAATTTATGTAATTTATATAATTATTTTTAAAAGCAATGCATTTTCCCGGTCACAGAACTATTTTAACTGTGGTGACGTAAGGCCTAATTAATGAAATGACATTGGGAGGAGAGGTACCAATCTGCAGAGCACGCGTTTTACTGCTGCTGATGTAATTGTGCTGCAGCACCAGAGCAACACGCTCGAGCGCTGCCAGCGCGGCAGGGACGAGCGGCTCGGGAGCAGGGGACCGGGTTTGTTGGCGTGACTGAGTTAAGCGGGTCGATGAGGGTAAAACAGGCTGAAGAAACGCAGGAGGTCCTTCTGATGCTAAATGACTGGGTGGTGAAAAGGCAGATGCGATTTTGTGTGCAGAAATGTAAAAGGAGAAAGAAATGCGGTCTGACTTGCAGAAGAAATGCGCTGATGGGATTTGGGCTGCTAGTTCTTATGCTGATCCTGTAGGAAGTACCAGTGCAAATCTTGTAGGTGAACAGTGGCTGGAGGGGTTCGGAGCAGCAGATGAGTCTTCTCAAGCCTTTCTCCGTTCTCTGCCTCTGCCCAGCGTTCAGCCTGGAGGTACCAGCTGTCCCAGCTGGGGAAAAACGTGATGCTGCAGCACCAGGAATCCCATTCACGTTCCCCAGTATTTCATAAGATGTCGGAGTCTCTTCTGTCTATAGAATTCAGGGCTCCTTTGAACTCAGCCTGGGTGAGGAACAGGATTTAAGACCAGTGCTGCAAACCGCCCGGAGCAGAGCAGATGGGGCTGTGTCCCCGCGAGCCACCAACGTGGTTTTAAAATCAAAATGTGCATCCCGGGCTTTGTTGTTGCTAGGGCCTAAAACCTGCTAATTTCTGAGCAGGCATTTAATTTATTTTCCTCTTAAATTTTTCTAGCTTTAAGAGGCATGAATCATTCAGTTCCATTTACCAAAGGGCTCTGCTCCTGGGGTTTGTTTGTGTGGATATTTGCAGCAGTTACCTACAGTGAGTGGGATGCTGTTGCTGCTGTGTTAAGGGGCAAGATGCTGGTAAGGGAAGCTGAGAAAACTGATTAATTTCAGGTTTGTAAACCACATATTGATGAGAATGATAGTGTGTACACCAGCAGAACAAGAGGTTTAAGAAAATGAGGTTTGAGATGGAATGATATATTGTAAATGGGTGCAGCAGCAGTGATAGTTGCCAGAACTTAGTTGCAATTTCTTTCCTCGTGGTTTCTTGACTGTGCAGAAATATTAAATATAACTGAAGGATAAGGCAACTGCTCTTATCTTCCTGTTCTAAATGTCTTCTTCTTGTGCTTCGCCAGGAAGGGTCTATGTCTGCATTGACTCAGCTCTGTGCGTGCTGTGCGCCCAGCTCAGCACTGCGAACCACAGGGAGGAGGATGAGGGACAAATACTCACGTTTCTGATATTGCCAAAACTGAAGGTTGATAATTTAATCTGCTGCCTAACAGCTTGATAGTCTACAAGAAAATCCCACCTTTTTCCACGTGCAAACAGCAGAGCGCTCTGCCACGGGCGCTGGGAAAGCTGGAGTAAACAGCCTGGCTGCAGTTATTGAACATGGGGGTTGGCATTGAAACCTAGATCAAATATCTCATTTCTCAGATTCAGCGTTGTAATATCTCCAGCTATTTTTATGATTTATGCAGCTGTCATAAACACTTCTGTCTGTGGAAACCTGCAGAAGTTACACTCGGACACTTGCAAACATTTGAATAAAGCCATAGATGTTTCTTTAAGGTTTTTGGTGGAATCGCAGATCCTTTTACGCGCTGCTTCTGCAGATGCGTTGTCGTCTTACACCTGAGCTGCCGCCGTAACGTTGCCGTTGGAGCACGTCTCCCGGTGAGAGCCGGCGAGCTGTGCTCGGCTGGTGCTCTGAGCAGTGAGTGCCGGCTGCTGCATCGGCCGCTGCCGTTTGCGCTGCAGGAGCGGTCACCTAAGCAACAGGTTTCACAGAGTTGGTGTGGAAACGGCTCGTTTTACACAAAATGGAACGGCGCGCGAACCGCATCTCGAAACGCCGGTGTCGAAACGCCAGCCCCTCCTGCAGAGGGGTGCCCAGCTCCGCCACTGACAGCACAGCGCTGGGGGAGTGAACAAAGTTTTCCAGACACGGGTTATTTTCTGCCTTAAAACAGGATATAAAATATGTTGCTGGTTTTTGTGCGTTCGGTACTGCCTGCTGGCCCTTACATGGGCTTCTTTACAATTTCTGGTCACGCAAAGAGCTGCATCATTTACAGGCAGGATTCACAGGAATGCGGCTCTGCTGCTAAGAAGCAGCTGGAGGACACAAATAAATCAGGAATCCTCCTCACAAGCTGTTTCATGTTATCATGAAAGTTTATAGATGGAGATAAATCTTTTCTGACCTGTGTGACCCAGCTGGCAAGCAATGACAGGTTCCCGCTGAGCCCAGACCCAGGTTCTTTTAGTATTTCTGAAACTTCTGGATCATCCCTCCCTCCTCGCGGACATGACTAAGTACAAAGGGAATTTAATCTCCTCCTCTCGCAGCTCCAGAGTCCCAGGGTCTGACTTCCCTGCTTTCCCCGTAGCCTGCTTTTGCAGTCTCCCTGCAAAAGGAAAACTTCTCTGCACTCTGAAACTGCTCCTAAATTCACCCAATAATCAACCACTCGCACCTGACTAAGCCTGGAAGATCTCTGTAGCTGTGACATAACAAGACGCGAATCCTTAGCTGTGAATTCAGAAGGGTTATTTCTGCCCGGGAGGGGTGTGGGTTATTCCGTGTCGCAGCTTCCCGAGTTCCCGGTGTTACCAGGGCGCCGGTGTTTTCGGCGGCCCAGCCCGGCCCATGTGCAGCCGGGCCCTGTTCCCCCGTTTGTGGGCAGCTCTGGCTGCCCCTGGCCCGAGAACCCCCCAGCGCTGCCGGCTCCCCCGGCCAAACCTCATCCCGTTCCCGTGCAGGTACCGAAGAACCGCGGGGAGAACAGCACCCGGGGCTCTGGCAGGTGGCTTTCCAGCCCCACGGGTCCCTCCCGCTCCTTGCTGTTGGCTTTAACACCGGCGATGGAGGAGACAAAGCTATTCACTCTGCGACCAGTTCTGGGAAACCTGTGCAGGACATGACAGAGCTTCTCCAAGATCTCTTTATTTACTTAGAACTGCCTTGCCTGCTCATATTTAACATCTTTTTTTTTTTAATAAGTAGTTTTGTGGTTTTATTTCCCTTTTCAGAACCCCCAAACTGGGTGTGCCTGATGTCATATTTCTATTATTGAACATTTATGGGGCACACAAGGACATTTTACAAGAGACCGAATTAGACAAGATGTTAACACAGGTATCGCTTAACGTTCTCCAGGTTGCGTGTTAAACTGTTGAAGCAGCTCTGCATGGGCTCAGCTCGCACAGAGCGGTACGTTACCGAAAGAAAATAACGCTGAAGAAATTGCACTCCAGATGAAGAATGAGAAAGGGGATGTCTTGGTGTAGGAGTTAGAAATGAAAGATAAGCAAAACAAAGCTTTGAAATGGAGCCATCCAACAGAATAAAGGAAACGAGGGTGGTGAAAAAATGCTCCCATTTCAACAGCATATACATTTTTTTGACTGATTTGAAAAAATTGAGTTCAATAGGCTCTTACAGACTCAGTAACTCAACACAGGCTGCTGCTATCACTTGCTAAAAGACCAACCTGCACACAACTTCGGGTGAGAAAGTACAGAAGAGTGTGGAATAAATCACACTGTATGTTTTGCATATATATAAGCAAAAAAGCTAGATGGGAGAGCAGCGTGGCTGAGAGCGCGCTCTTAAAGAACCATTAAAGTAGCATATTCTTACAAAAGCAATCCTCGGGTGCCCCGGGCCAGCACACAAACTGGGGAGCAGTCCCAGCGCTCCCCGATGCAGGCGGGTGTGCAAACGAGAGAGACCCAAATGGTGTTTGCACAGCGGCGGAGGCACCGTGTGCTTTTAGCACGCTGCAGGTTTTCCAGCCTTCCTTCCTAAAACATTCATGTTCCCAGAAAAGCCAATGAATATCCGCATGTTTGATCTTTACCAAATTACAGTCAAGGGTGGATTTCAAGTGTTTTGCTGCTTGCAAACACTTTCACACAGCTCTCGCTGTAGTATTGCAGGGCTCCTAACGAAGCATAATGACTAAGTTCAAGATTTTTTTGGGAAGGCTTTTGTGGTGCTGCTGCCAACCGTAATTGACAGCGATTGAAATGCACGAGCTCAGTGAGCGCTGGGGTTTTGTTTCTGAAGAGCTGTCCGGGCAGGCTGTGGCAGGGCACGGTTTCCTCGAACCCCGTTGCTGCTGTTCCCCGGTGCGGTGCCATGGTGGCCGTGCCGGCCTTGGCTCAGTGGCTGTGCCGTGGTTCGGTGGCTGGGTGGCCGTGCTGTGGCTGAGTGGCTGTGCCATGGTCCGGTGACAGGCTGGCCGTGGTTCAGTGGCCGTGCCGTGGTCCGGTGACAGGCTGCACCGGCGCTGTTTCGACAGCTGTGCCGCGGCCAGCAGGCCCGCGCTGCGGTCAGGCTGCTGATGGGCTGTCTAGACACACACGCCTTCTAGGAAGCCGTGTTCCTCTGCTCGGGTTGGATCAGGAGACGGGCTTTTTCATCTGTAATGTAAACATGTCCCCGAAAAAAAAACCTGCTGTGGCATTTCTTGTATGAAAGCTCCTTTTTCTGAAGGGGGGATTGGATTCATATATTTCCATTCCCCACTACAGATATAGTTTCAGCTTTCCCATCTGGGCACTAGGTTTCCTCAGCTGAAAATGCTGAGTCCCTCAGAAAGTGCTCGGATTTAGCAAAGAGCCACAGCTGTGCAAATACAAGGCCTTGCATGGAACAAGTGAGCTGGAATCCACCTGGTTTGATGGTTTCCCTGAACACGTGCAGCCCGGGCTGTCCCCGAGCGGCAGGAGCGGAGCAGCCGGGCCGGCACGGCTGCGGCAAGGCTGGCTCTGGCCATGGCAAGCGATGGCTGCCAGCGCTTTGCAAGGCTGGACCCTGGGCTTGGTCTGAGAGAACTATTGCAGCGGGGAATTCCTCTGACCAGCGTGAAAACGCGCAGGGATTTCCTAGTAGCTGAAGCAATACATCCCAGTGGTGAAGAGAGGGGGTACCTGAATCAAGGGATGAGGTTCTGCCCGGGGGCTTCACCACCGCTCCTTGTTGGCTGCTGGTTCGTTCACCTGCTCTGTGCCCGTGCCCTCCTCACCTGCCCTGTGCCACGGGGCTGCCGAGGCACACGTGTTGCTGTGTGTGCACAGCGGTACCAACCGCGTGGAGGGAGGGCAAAAAACGTCGTCTGAACGTGCAGCTTGGGAAGTCTCAGGGACTTCAGAGGGAGCTGGAGGAGCTGGGGAGTCTCCTCTTGTTGAATCTTTGCGTTTCCCCTTGCCCTGCTCTCGTGCATCTGAAGTGGAATCAAACCGAGAGGCCAGGTCAGAGCTACCTCTGAGATTTTTGCACTGACATGGAAAAATGGATGTGGAAGTGAAGCCTTCCCCTTCACACCAATGAATGCAACTGAACCAGCTTTACTGAACCTGCAGAAACGCGACAAGCGTGCCGCAGTGTCCGAGCAGGCGGCTCTGCGCCCCCCGCAAACCCTGCTGGACATCGCGTGTCCCCGGCTCAGGGTGACCTTCCTGCCCCTGCAAGGGGACCGGACCCTGGGGAAACTCAGCAGCAGGAGGGGCTGCGATAGGGGCAGTGGGATCCGTCACCGACAGCTAAATACACGAGCTGTTAGTTGGTCAATGGGCTCTCTTCTGAGCGTGGTTTCGTTTGGGGAAAGTCTGTTCTCTGCCACTTTTCTGAAGGCGTTCTCTGCTCTTCTGTTGACCGTCCCGCTTTTGTTTATGTAATTAGTATGGTGTTGAATTTCACGTGTTATTGAGTTGTTTTGAGCAGGTCTTACCCCTCAGCAAACGTAAGATCAGAGCCAAGAAAACCACAGGAATTCTCTCCATGCCAAGAGGGAGAGAACGCTCCCCTTGCTGTGTTTCAGGGGACAGAGATCTCCAGCCTTCCCCACACTGCCCAGCACCGCGCGATCCCCTCGCCGGGGCGCCCAGCAGTACAAGACAGCACAGACTTGGGTGAGTTTCTCTTCATTCACCCAGTCTAAAATATGAGAAGAAATTCTGTGAGATACCTACAAATCCAGACATAAACACTGTGGTTGAACACGAAAACAAAATGAAGGTTATGAAAAACAAGAACTTTAAAAAGTCTG
Organism: Pampusana beccarii; assembly: GCA_013399365.1. Taxonomy (NCBI): domain Eukaryota; kingdom Metazoa; phylum Chordata; class Aves; order Columbiformes; family Columbidae; genus Pampusana; species Pampusana beccarii. The sequence continues at coordinate 198,439 of VWYH01007308.1, read as the reverse complement.
CTCTATCACTGACGGGCAAGAGGGTATTTTGTTATCTTTGTAACATACAACCCAGAAATTGGTGTGAGGATTGAAGTGCAGCACAGCAGCAAAACCGCTGCAGGTGTTTTTCATAAAACCAACCTGTAATTATTGAGTTATTGTATCTTATTTGAAAGGTCTTTTAAAATATTAATTATTTAGTCCTAACTGTAAAACTGAGTGTTGCCATTAGACATGTCTAAATATTCGTTCTGTTAGACCACACGTTCTGTGTCAACAAAAACAGAAATAGAAATTACCCGTTGCTCTTCCCATAGCAGGCTTGCTGCCTTGTCATGTTGTGTTTGACAGGTTTTGGATGACTTGGAAGTGGAACGGATCTTACAGAGCTTGGGTTTGGATGTCATTTGCAATTTTTTTCTCTACTGGAAGCACGGGCCTCTTTGTTGTGAATCTAGGACCACCGAAAATAGTTCTGTTGTCTTTAGCTGCCTTTTGTGGTTCCCTGCAGAGTAGCTCCGGAGTCAGAAAAGGTCCCCAGACAACAGCTACAAAGCTGTAGGTGTTCTGGGTCATTCTGAAGAACGCAGTAGAAAATCAGACACCTCTGATAAAATAAGGAACTCTATTAAATTTATATGACTTTTAAATAAACTGCCGTGGAAGCCTATTAGTTAAGTGTACTAAATTTTACAAGACTTTGTTGCAAGAGCAGCTCCACCTGGCAGTCAGTGGGGAGAGGGCGGCTGCAGCCCTGGGGGGGTCTGCAGGGGCAGCGGGGATGCAGTGGGGATACAGCCGTGACTGCAGGGGCAGTGGGGTCACAGCGGTGTTTGCAGGGGCAGTGGGGAGGCAGTGGGGTCACAGCGGTGTTTGCAGGGGCAGTGGGGTCACAGCGGTGTTTGCAGGAGCAGCAGGGATGCAGCGTTGCACCAACCAAGGTGCTGACCTCGGTGTCCATCACTGCCTGTGCTATTATTCCAACCTCCCAGCTCAGCCCAGTGCCGTTTATCTCCTCCTGACCATTTACAAGAAAGCATTTAACCTCCAAACAGCAGAGCTGTGAAGAAGCGCAGGAGCGCGCGGTGTGTTCCAGCAGCCGCAGCGGCTCTGCGCAGACATTCACTCCCCAAGTGTACCGGCCCTTTGTGTCTGATTTTAATCCCATGTATTTCTATCAGTTTTAATAAGTACATTCATATTGGACACCAAATGTTGAAATTACCTAAACTTGAAACGCCTGCCTATGAAATGAATCGGAATAGATTCTCTGTGGAAGTTACTGCAGTGCCAATAAGGATTAATTAAAACGCAAATGTTCTTCATTGTGTGTTAATTGAGGAATTGTTATTCAGTCAACCTTCTTGATTTTTCTCTGTGTTAAATAATCACAGAAGTATTTCACCTAGTCTCACTGTTTATTTAGCCAATTATTTATGGGAGGGGATATTCTGCATTTGTTAGTATTTTAATTGGAGAATTTTATTCCCGGTGGCCTAAACATCTACATATGTTCAGGTTTTGTGTTTAGCTTTCTTATCTTTTAAATAACCAATGTTCCTGATTGTACACACTACAGACAAAAAAAATCTTTCAAGTACTCAGTGCAATTGAACCTCATTAGAACTTGAAAACCAGGGGCCGGGTTTTCAGCTCAGTTGTGTTTGTGTAAGCCTGAAGTAATTCCCCCTCCGTAATGATGGATTTACTTTGAGTTGATACTGGTATCAAGGTGAGAATCTGGCCTCTGCAATTCAAATGGTTAGAGTGCACATTGTATAGGGAAGTTTAGCAGTTGCCAGTTCAAAACATTATATTTAATGGTTACTGGTTTATACAAGTTCACTTCACAACATACTCACAGTTTAGAAGGTGCCACAAAATTTAAATCTCCATAAACAGAGTGTCTTCTTGTAGGCAAAACGTGAGAAAATCTTCATTGACAAAATTGCCATGTATTTCTGTGTGCACAGTTTTTTTCCTACATGACTGTACTCTAGATAACATTATCACGTCATTAAAAAAGAATCCGAATTTGTGTATTCCCGCGCTGCACAAGCACACGGGCGCAGGTTCTATCTCACACTCCTGAAAACGGTTTTAAGGCCACACGGCAAAAAGAGCAATCCAGGTGGGGACAGAGAGGCCAGAGGCGGCTCAGCTGGATGTCACCGGTGCTGACGCTTCCCAGCCTCCAAAGCCCGTGTGTGCAGGCGCGGCTGCAGCGGCCGCGCGTGGAGCTGGAACCTGGTGGGGAAGAAATGAGCCAAGCGGAGCGGGTGGGGGCGTCCTGGCCACGCACCCGGTGTCACTGAACACCGGGATCCCACGCTTCGCCTTATCAGAGTTGTCAGCACATCCTTTTAAAGCTGGCATCTCAACCTTTGTAGTTGCTTTGTCTTTATTACTCTTGATCAAGGGTTTTCTCGGTGCCTGCCCGTTTATTTATTTCTAGATGGTATTAAACATTTTCCAGACAACCCCAGTGATGATGCAAAGGGAAAGGGGTGCACGCCATGCGTGACAAACCAAACACGGGGCCAGTGTCATGAATTTCAGCCCCAGTGCACGTCTGGGTGATCCCCAGATCCTTCAGAAACGGGAACAGGATCATACGACTAAAACAGGCACTCACCAACACGCAACATCTTATAATTCTTGGAAATTCCTTTTTATTTAGGATTGTGTTTCTGGTAAGGGGAACTCATCCATAGTTCTCAAAAATGAGTTAAAAAATAACCCTGGGTGACAGAAGATCAAGAAAGCGAAGACCAGGCAACAAATCCTGACTGAAACTGTGGAGGAGTTTTCTCTGTTCTGCTGCTCAGGACACCGTGGGGACCCATAAAGACCTTTCACTGAATACTGGCAAATAACCAGAACTGAAAATTAGGATGAATCACAATCTGTGCTTTTAAAAGAAAAAAAACTGTTATAGTATTATATCCATCTACCACCGCCCGTTCATCCAAATCTTCCTGAAGAAGTCCGCTGGTAGCCGGTCGCTGTCCCTAGGAGGTGCCTCGTCTATGGAAGCGCCGTCAAACAGGGGCAGGTTTTGGGTTCATCAACCTTGGCGATGTCCTCTGACATTATTAGCTGAATTAATCAGCTATCAATCACTGCAAGGTACATAGGATACACTCTGGCCAGCACTTGGAAAGACCTCCAATTCACTTCCAGCTCTATTTATTCATTTTGACTAAATGGAGTTATTAAAGGTCGTGACTTCATTTCCAAAGTGTCAGGTGAAAATACTTTTCAATTTAACAAATAGAAGACACTGCTTGCAATGAAATTAAATACCATCTTGAACAGTTTCTTTGATTTTAAAAGAGATTTCCTAGAAGTTTGTCTTTGATTAACTAAATCCAGGTGGGGACTGGAAAAAGGAACGATGGTGCACAGCACTCAAAGGGAAGTTGTTGACTCCAGTACTGAATTTTGGGACTCTGGGTTTTCAGGGGACAGCAATAAGATTTCTTGTCCTCCTTGGTACTGAGTAGCATGGAAAGCCTGAAATGTAATAACTACCACACGCCGAGAGGTTTTACAATAAAGCTCACACTTTCATTTTATGATCTGAGATTTACCTGCAAAATACTCGTGAGTCAGTCACAACTGAAGAAGTAGTTTTCTCTGCCCTTATGTTCTTTAAGGAGTATCTACGTGAGATGTCTTGTATCAGTACGTGTTACTGTCAAAGTGCTTTTGATATGGACATTGCAATACAAATTAGAGATACTGCTATATCAAAATTTTATCCTTTTTTTTTGCCTTTTCCCCAGCAGCAAACCTAAAAAGCCGTTGGCAGCACCGGCTCTGCCAGCAGACGCAGGTTGCTGTCTGTCCTGTCGCACCGCTGTCTGTCTGTGCTAGAGCAGCGCCCAGCACCCCGTGCCTGCACTCCCCGTGTGCAGCAGCCCCGTGCTCCCGACTGCAAAACCTGGGTAAACACCTCTGGTAATTTCAGGTAGCACGGACTGCAAGGCTCCCCCTTTGCTGGGTAAGAAATTTGAAAACGTTCGGTGGATAATTCTGCTCAGTTTGGCCAAGGAAACATCAGTCTCCCGCAGCGGGAACGCGGCAGAACCGTGGTTTAGGCTGGATTTCTCGGCTGTCCGGCAGCGGCAGAGCGCGGTGCGGTTCGGATCGCAGCATCTCAGTGCACAGGATCTCAGTGCTCCTGCGAGCACAGAGACTCGCCTGCTCCACTCGGTAGCTGCAAAACAAGTGTTTCTGCTTCTGTGACAAACTGCTTAGAGAACGACCAGGCATCTGACCAAGGCCAGATGTTGTGTGTGTTTTATCAGATTGGAATAAAAAGGTGCTTTTAACAGAAGACAGATATGCAAAAGATGAGCATAATGCCAAAATAACAGAAAGGCTCCTTTGTGAGCTTTTATCTAACGGTTTGGAGCTTTGTACACCTTCATTGGAGCTGTATGCTTAGTTCTCCGAACACTGGAGTACAGAAATCAAGCTGTAATCAATCAGATATTCTTCCTGTAGTTCACTCTTGTTGTTCCCCATGGAGGCTTTACTGTTGTAGGAGCAAGGAACTAATTTGTGAAGGTGGCTGTGGTCTCAGGACGTGTTTAGGCATCAGGAACATGACGATAGCAAATGAAAAGTATTTCCTCCGAGGTCCAGTCTAAAGATGTTGTAAATACCACAAGATGATGTAAATAAGAATTAATGAAAAGTATCGGTCAGGGCTTGTTCTGTGGCTTAGAGCGGGAGCAGCACAACTACAGAAATTTGCACTGCGTACAAATACTTGCTGTACGTTGTTTGTTTGTAATGTATATGGCTTGGCTAAACGACTTCGCTTGTTTTCCCTGGGTGCACTTCTCTGGGTTGTGGAGACAGAAATTCCAAACCTTCTCTCTTAGTTGGAGTTTGTGGGCAGGCACGGTGGAGCGAGCCCTGGCTCACCCCGCGATTTACAGTGGAAATCGCAGCTTCCAGCGGGTTCCTGGAGCACAGCGAGGACAGCGAGACAAGGAGGAGCAAACCAGAGGGAGAAGTTGAGTCTGTGCGCAGGTACCTCCGTACGGCAGGGACGGGGCCACCAGCATGGGCGTTTTTAAAGGAGAATTTAAAACAATGTCCTTATTAAATCTGGGATAAGTGGCTGTTACCTCAGGAAAAAAAAAAAAAAAAAGATAGGGGCTTCTTTTACTACACACAAAAAAGTTTGGTCTAAACTTGTGAGACTTTGAGGAGTAATTATTGCAAATGCAGTCAAGGCGCTAATCCATGCAGTGCTCAGAGGTCAAAATGCTTCATCAGATTAAGGGATTATAAGATTTCTAGGAGATTGTTTGAGGTAATTTCAAAGTTTTAGTGGTTAGATTTTGTTTTAGCGGTTGCTAAAACGAAACAAATATGTGATTGTACTTGTGAAGCAGCCCAGGGTTTTGACCCATGGACTGGAGAACTGAACACCACCCGCTTTAGAGAATTTACTGTGTCCTGCAAAGCAAATGGGTCCAGAAAATGAGGCAGGATCCAATAAACGCCAATGCAGAGTGGCGGGAGAGGTGGAGAATCCGCAAGCCTTGAAATAACTGACTTCTCTTTATTCAGGGATTACGTTTTAATTCCTACTTTCAGATACGGCCAGCAATACACGTAGTCGCTAATTAAAGTAAATAGAAGTATGAAAGATATGTTGAAAAGTATCTGTGCATTTGCCAAGGGGCTGTGTGAGATGATGCCGAGTGTGTGAATGCGCTTTGCTGGGGATTGCCCGGTCAGCTGTGATTTTCAGTGTGCTTTCCCATTAACCCACTGGTTTGTGTGGGTTGGACACGAAATGCCCAGCGCAGAACTGAGGCAATCCCCACAGCAGTGCTGCGCCTGCGTGGACAGGGGCTTCGTGAGCACGAGCGTCGTTCTCGTTAAAAAATACACTTCAAATATATTTAGATGCCTTTGAGAATGATGACAGGAACAACGACACGTGGTGTGGACTTGGTCCGCCAGAGGTGACACCGTCGGTGTCCCGCAGGCTGCGGCCCCAGCCGCGGTGCTGGCTACCGACAAGGTGCAGGGCGTGAGCACACAAGTTGAGCTCGTTCCTGGAAGGAGCCCAGGGGCTCCCTGCTCAGCAGCCGCCGGGCCGAGCCGTGCAGGGCAGTGGGGCGGCCGAGCGCCGAGTGCTGCGTCCGCCGGCAGCGAGCGCCGAAGCGCTGGGAGGATTCACCTCTGCAAACCTCCCATGGCCTCTCTACGGGGACCCTGCAGATCGGTTGGGTTTGCTCGAACAAGTGACAACGATCCTCAGCACCTGCGAGCAAACCCACGGGAGCAGGAGGGAGCGGGGCCGCGGAGCTGAACCCATTAAATCATCTCGGCAGAGTTCGCCCCGCGGTCACCGGGACAGTGACTTATTGCTGCTCTTCAGCGGTGCCTGGAGCTGCTGAGCCAGGCTCTGTCCCACCAAATACGCTAAAGACCCTGTGCAAACCCTGATTAACACCTCAGGGTCTTGCTGGGGGTTGTACCAACCCCCAGGGCACTGCGGAGGGTAAACGGGCTCAGCAGCCCCGGAGGAGGCCACGTATTCACCCAGCTGTCGGAGGTTCTTCAGTCCCGTGTGCAACCTGCTTTAATAATCAATTTGTTCTTTAGTGATTCCCATTCATCTGATGTGCATGTGAAAGCACAGACAGCTATTAAACTGCAAATATTTTTGCAAGATACCCCTGGTAGAGAATCACTCATTTTCTGAGCAGCAAAGCCAGTCTCACACACCCAGGGAAAAGTGACGTATAAGCAGCAGAAACCAGGCAAAGTTTTAGCTCGAGATCATAGGAAACTCAGAATTAGCCCGCCTGAAACTGTGTCAGAGTGGGAGTCTGAATTTATAACATCCTTGTAAGTACCACTCAGCATTTAAATTTAGGATTTTCTCTGTGGGTGATGCTAAAGACAAACAAGCGTCTGCAAAACTGGTGGCACCACACTGAACATGATCTTCTGGCGGGCCATGCACTAACAGCCCGCTGGCAAGTTCTCCCTGCCCCTCGCTTAAAACCTCGTGAAAACAAAGCGGTTCTGTGTGTTCTGGAGGTGCGAGGCGCTGCACACGCAGCGGGAGGGAGCCCTGCTCAGCGCCTCGGTGTGCACGGCAAGGTCGGGTGTTCAGAAGCAGCTGTGGAGAAGCAGCTGGAATGCGTAAAACATCTTTGCTGAGCGCTGTGGGTTTTGTACGCTCCGTGTTCCACCGCGGTTTCTGTGAAACGCGTAACTCAGAGCACGCAAGGTGAGCCCACCAACCCGCGCACACGTTTCCCGCGACTTTTCCCAACCTCGAGCAGTGCCATGTGGCTGCGCCGCAAAACCCCTGCCGTTCGACGTGCTTCCATTCGAGGTAACGTTCATCATTTCCAAAGCAATATATTTGGGGTCACTCACCTAATTTTACTAGAGAAGCAGTATTTATTTTAGATACCTCAGACTTTGATTTCATTTGGTTCCGATTCTAATTAGCTAATCATGCTATTTAACTGTGATCTAAGTATCTGAGAAGAAAAATAGCAGAAATTTTAATTAGCTTACTGCAGTACGTAACTACTTTTCTTCTAAACCGGTGGGTAATTGACAGTACATTGCCTAATATGATTTGTTTGGTACTTAATTATTTCACTCACCGGATCAGAAAATGCTTGTAAGCAATTATGTCACGATTCCTTGGGGAAAGATGCGTTCGCCGCATTTTTACTGTATGCCTCGGTGAGTGTGGATGTGCTGGTGGTGCTGCAGAGAGGCGACAGCTGGTGGGACGGGAGCGGTGGCTTGGGACACGCAGCAAAGGGACAAAGGGACAGCACCGGCACCGCTGGAGGGGACGCTGGCCCCTGCCCTTCACCCCCTTCACCAGCCTGGGGGGGTAGGGTCAGTGTGATGTAGGAAATTGTGACACCGCTAACACACCTCCCATGGCCTGAGGCAGATCCTCAATGCGACTCGCCTGTTTGGCGAGAGCGGTCAGCTCTTGCAGCAGCACCACGCACTCCGTAAACTTCTGCCCTTGTCGTGACCTTGTGTCTTTAAGAGCTTTGCTGTCATTGATTTTCAGTCCCTTTATTGGTTTATTTTTGCATCATACAAGTGCTCAATGGAAACAGCACATGAGAGAAATCCGGCATGCCTTGGTCAGTGCTTTGTTTGCTAGTGTTAGTGAGAGGGAGATGGGCTGTATGTTGGGTAACAGGCTGTAAAGATGTATGCAGATTAGGTGCTAACGCTCATTAATTTATGAGTTTTGGACAAAACCCAGAACGGAAGAAAATTGCACATGGGATTGAAATGCCAAAGTAATAGGAAGGAGTTGATGTCTGAAGTCTGAAAGCCTCTATGAATGATTCGCAGAGAAATGAGCACTGACCCCTCTAAATAAATCATCCTCAACGTGGATGGAAACGGAGACGTGCCGGTCCCTGCAGTGCGATCCCGCCTCTGCGCACCGAGACCTGGTCACTGCTCCAGCTTTGCTCCTTTGCTCAGGTAAAGACCCTGAAGCGAGACCCTCGCAGCTCCCGTGCAGCCCGTGCTGTGATGCCGATGGCACCGCTGCACCATTTCGTGTCTCCCGTGGCCTCAGAGACAGGAAAAAATGGCCCAGGAGCACTTCTGCAGTAACTGTTCTGAACCATAACATGGCTTCGAAATGGCATGACTTCATCTTGTGCTTCTGTCTGAGCACCAGGAGCGGCCTTGAGAAGAATCATTTTAATTTAGATCCCATTAGAATGGTTACATAACTAAAAATATTCTGCGGTGAAATCTGTCAGAGTTGGAGTGAGGCAGTTGGGCACGGGGGAGAACAAAGGCTGCATTCTGCAGCCGGCACGTCCGACTGCTTGACATTAAACACAACCAGCTATTTTCCATCTCTGTGTAAAGGCTCGGCACGCTGTGGGACTTCAGCACTTACCGCCCCATTGATGTGGGCTGACCCACAGTAAGTCATTGTAGGGAGAGGGGGTTTTTCCTCCATCCAAAACAAAAAGGAAAAGGAAAAAAAAGGAATTGCAATCCTCTTATAGACTTTTGCTTAAATTGGATTCCATTCCTCTTTTAGCATGTGTTTGATTTTTCTTCGCTGCCGGGACATGTAAAGCAGCAAATCTGCATGGGGTTAATGCCTCAGTACACTAAAAAAAGCAGAGGCTGGCAAGGAGTGGGAGAAAGCAGATCGAGAGAGAGCGAGCTTTGTTCCAGTTCGAGTGCCTGAAGTATGAGGGAGCAACTCATGCTGTTACTGGAGGCTGAAAGAATTTTGTTAAAGGGATGGGATCTGATTTTGTTTCAGTTTAAAATTTAATATCTTCGATGACCAACCCAACAATGTGGGAAAGACCTTTTCCACAAATATTCTTATGTATAAGGACTTCATCTGCTGTCTTATGCACCATTTCACATGGTTGTGACAACAAATTTGGTTTTGCAAAATTAAAACTTTCTTATAATTCTGAGGATATTCAGCTCTAGGAAGTCACTAAAATCTCCATTCTCGTTACTGTGGACATCACTGACAACCGATCACTGATGTATTTTGCAGATAGATTTATTGAATTTGTCAGTTCAAATATTAATTAAATTCCCTCCTACTCTTGGGAATAAAACAGTGCTGGAACTACGTGCAAGCATATGAATTATTTCTCGCCTGTCTCATGCTTGCAGCCTACATTGTAGATCTCCATTCCTATTCAATACAACATCATGTTTTCTGTCCTGGTGGGCAGACACTAGGAAGATATCAGGAGAACAGGGGAAGAGGCTTTTGCTTTCTAAGAAAGGCTTGAGGAGATTTTAGGGAGTCCCAAATATAATGAGGCTTTAGAGGAAGGAGGTTCCAGCGCGGGTGCTCGGGTACCAGGCGGCTGGACCGCGGCGTCCCCGGTGCCGAGGAAGGGATGGGGATGGAAGGCGGTGGGGATGGGGATGGAAGGGGAGGGGGATGGAAGGCGATGGGGAAGGGGATGGAAGGGGAGGGGGATGGGAGGCGAGGGGGNATGGGGATGGAAGGGGATGGGGATGGAAGGCGGTGGGGACACTGAGCCTGAGGCAGCCCCTGCCAGAGGCCGAGCAAAGGGAATCAGCAGGAATAAGAAGGCAGGCGCTCGTCTCCCTGAGCAAAGCAGAAACGTGACACGGAGAGAAGGATGAGGGACCTGGCATCTGTAATGTGAAAATTGCCAGAACTTTCTCAAGAGTCATATTTTGATTCGCTGGTTCGTTGCTGGGAATGGGGAGCAGTTCAGGCTTGGCAGGCTGGAAGAGTTGTCATCTTCGCATTTTCGTGTACTTCAGTACTTTGTAATGTTGGCAAAAGGAAGGTGCTGAAGGGGGTCTATTCTTGAGTTTCCAATTCTTGCATTTCCAATGTTAATTAAACAAGAAAGTCTCCTACAAGCCTCTTCTTGTTAGATTGTTCAGTCCTATTTCAAGATCAAATAGGCTTTAGAACAGGTCTGGATAAGCTCACAGACTTAACCTGTTTGAAAGGTATAGATTGGGCAACATGGCCGAGGCGAGCGCGGATCGCGGCGCAGGGCCGGCGACCCCCCAGCGCCGCGGTGACCCCCCGCGCCCGGACACCGGTGTCCCGCACCTCGCTGGGCCGTCTGCGCAGCACAGCCCTACCTGGAGCCAGCTGTTTGATGGAAACATCCAGTCTGCATTTTCTGCCACTAATTCTTGAGTGGGATCAGCATTGTTGAGGCTAATTAGAATTCAGCGAGAACTGATTGTTCGTTAGAGAGAGGAAAAAGTGTTCCATGGAGCCCTGGGTTTGGTAGAACTACTTCACGTAATTAAGCAATTCCACAGCTTGGCATTTTATCCCTCTTGTTATCATTGCACTTTGTTAATACGTTTTTAATTGCAAATCATTTCTATGACACAAATTACACTGTGTTTACTGATCAGTGAAAAATGCCGTGATAACCAGCTTGGATGCCAAGTTCTTTAAATATACCAGCTGCCAACTTCTCTGTCTTATGTGGTCTGGTGTTAAAATAGCTTCAGGTTACTTAAAATATATTGATTTCCAGCTCAAAGTGTTGCGGACTGCCCAGATCCTGGGCTGGGGCTCCAAGAAGACAGAAAGAATCACTTTCAGAACCAAAAGAAGTTCATTTATACGTTGCAGACCAGCAAGTTTATCCGTATCTTCCAGATGTTCTGGTTTATATTCTGCATCGCTGCCATGTATCCCGTGCACACATCAAACATGTGAAAAGTGGCTATCAATACAATTATTTGAGATAGTTACATATTTTCAATTGCCTGTATAGAATTTGTGCCAGGCTGAGCAATAATAATTTATCCTAAAATTTATATAGTTTCTTTGTTTTTAACAAAGTGTCCAGGCTGACTGAATTGCTGAGAAATGTCTGCTTTCTCTGTACAAGGAAAAGACTCAAAAACCTGGACAGAAAGCTCCTTTCTTTCTTTCTTTCTCTGAAAGTCTTTACGTACCACCCTCATTAACAAATGGACACTCCTGAACTGATTTTTGTAACTGGTTTATTCTATGACATATGAAGGAAATATGTGAGTATTCACGTTCGGGTGTGAAGTTTCTGTTGAAGTGGCTAAAAACTATTTGGAATTAAGTTAGCAACTATTTTCCTTCAACAAAATGGGATAAAAGCTTCAGAAAACCCCAGTGAGACTTGTATGTGTTTTAGAGAGGAGTTTAGCTTAACAAAAATTATGCCAAAAGTGTTCAAAATGTTTTACTTCAAAAGTTCATATGGATTTAGATAGCAATCAGCAACAGAAATGAAAAAAAAGAATTAAAAGTTTGAGGTCAAATCAAGTCTCTACCTCAAATTCAACTTTTGGCCATAAAGCCCGCTCGCAGCAGCGCAGAATTCAGAAGCCAGTGCAGAGTTCAGAAGCCAGCGCAGAACTCAGAAGCCAGCACGGAATTCAGAAGCCAGCGCAGAACTCGGAAGCCAGCGCAGAGTTCAGAAGCCAGCGCAGAGCTCAGAAGCCAGCGCAGCGCCGGTGGTGCCGCCGTCAGACGCTCCCGGGCCGCGCGCTGGCTCCTGGGTCCTGCAAGAAATGCAGGACAGTTCTGAGCCGTTCGGGACGTTAATTGGGATTAGCTGATTAGTTATTAGCATCAGGCACTGGCACTTGTCCATCAGCCCTCGCGTGAAGACGAGGTTGGGATTTCGTCGATCCAGGAGACCGATGACAACGCGATTGGGAAGTTCATGAATTTTGGTCCTGATCGGCTGACCGTGTTTTACGATCTCGAGCACACATCCCCGTGAGGGGGGGACGCGCTGAGATGCTCGCGCGCTCTGCCCCGCTCCCCTCGGCGCCAGCCCCGCTGAGACGAGGCTCACTCAGTTTTCAGAGCTCACCTTTATGGTGTTTAACAGCAAATGAAGTCGCTCCCATTTTAGTTAACCTTGATGTGTCCAGTTCTTCCTCAGATTATAAAAGTACGTGCCTTGTGCATGCTTTTTAACGGGAAAGTGTGCTCTAAGTACACTCTTAACCACCGCAGGGTAAATTACTATCCCCTTAAATCACTTCCAATTATACCAGACTTTCAAAATACGCTGCTGGGTCTCATTCCTTTATTTGAAGTAGCCTTATCAGGAAATAATCTCTTAGTTCAGACAAATAGAGATACCAGATGTACAAACCACCGCTGGATTTCACTTTTTCAGCACTTCTTTTCCATAATGTTTATTCTACCTCCTGCTTTGGGGTTGGTTGCTTCCCGCTGCCGTTCCCTTCAGACAGATTTTGCTTTTTTCGCTCCTCTCGTGAGAGGGGCATCATTTAACATCTCCAGAGGGCAGGGCTGTGCCAGAGCAGCCTGTGTTCCACACTGTGGCTGCAGAAGGTGCGTTGCTTAAACAAAACTGAGCTGTGCGTGAATGAAAGGCACAGACACTGGTAGCACTTAGGCCATTTCAGCTGCAGCTCAGGTTTGTCAAGAGAGTCTGTTTAAATTGCGTAGCCCTGTTAAATAACCCCTCTACCAAGCATACACATGCACTGAGTTGTTTCACTGTAGAACACACAGGTTTCCGCTGCTTTTTTCCCAACACCTACAACTTCATTCTTTCTTACAACTCAGAAGCTTTTTTGTTTCACCGCTCTGATTCAGAGAAAAGTGCCTTTTTCCTTTGGGTTCCATCACGTGCTCCTCTGCGTTTTCCCATCCACAGATGCTGAACGGAGTGTGCTGGCGATGAGCGCTGGGGTTCCCCGGGCCCCGCGGCGCTGCCCCAGGAGCTGGAAACATCCCCGTGGGAAACACGGGTTGTGAAAGCTGTGTGTGTGTAAACGTGCCTCCATCCGCTACCAACCAGCGTGACAAAATACTGACTACCAAGGGCAGGAGAACAGATGTAGATAAAGTCTCGTCTCATTTAAAAATATCTGCTATCAGCCTTCAGGCTGGAATTATTCCTCATGGATTAATTCTTTGAAAATCCAAGACTTGGAAATACCAGCTACAGCATGTGAGAAGAGCTCCAGAGCAGGTAAAGACAACCAGCTCCGTATTTAATATTCCTAGAAGGTCAAATGACTAAAAATTACAATTGGAGTATTTGAGTTCCCTTTTAAGTGGATGTAATTAATTAGATGAGAAGTGCAAACAGTTGCTCAAGGACTAGATGTCACAAGCGGAAGCACACCCCGCAAGTCATTATCGGATGCCCAGAATAAATTCCTGTAGTAGTGGCAATCCCACAGTTGTCAACAGCGCAACTGAAGCGTCAGTCAGCGCTTGCTCAGAAAACGATGCGTGCGGAACAGGGAAGGCAGCCATCCTTTCTTTATCTTAAAGGGCATCCTATATTTTCTCCATTATGCAGAGAGTAGAAAGGGAAGCTAAGTGAGCAAAATAGAAAAACCTTTACAGAGTCAACATTGAGAATTGTGACTGTTCATGTAAATGTTAGTGCAGAACTCAGCCTGAATACCTCCTAATCCTGGAACAAAAATTAACACAAAATCAGGAAAAAAAAAAAAAAAATCCGCGTGTTTTCCTGAGGCCGCACTGTGCCCCTGGATTACAACACATGCAATACCTGCAGTTGTATCTTCTTGCACTGATAACCCAAATAAACAAACAGCGTAGTGGGAAAAACTTCTCCAAGACACATCTCTCAAAACCAAGTGGAAAGTATGTGTTTCTCGGAACGAATGGCAATGTTATTTTGCCTGTATTAGTAAAGACAGCAATTACTGTTGGCACAAGGCTTCTTGTAGTCTGTGCAGAGTTTTCTGGGTTGCCCTTGATAGGTTGTCAGCCGCAAACAGAGCGGATATTTTAGCTCCAACCCCGGGAGCACAGTTTCTAAGAATAAAGCTCCTGAAGCGTTTTGTGTGGCTCTCCGGTGAAGCCGTTTCTGTGCCGGCGGCAGCGAGGGTGCCACGAAATCCGCGCGCAGCGCTCGGCACGGACAGAGCGCCGCTGGTACCGGGGGCAGCAGACCCGCGGCCTCGCACCCCCAGGGCTGAAACCGCTTCTCCCCCAGAGCACGCAGGGTCACAGCTACCAAGGACCAGTTATTTCTCTTTCAGCCAGGGGAAATTCATAGACTTTGGCTGAAACTGCTGCGTTTTCTCTGTAGCTAACAATGCGCCAAGGCACGGGAATTTTTGCTGTGATGCAGTTTAAAGGGAAACTTCTTCTATCTGCTTTGCCGTGAGGATATAGATACAGGCTGTTTCTTCGAGGGGTGTTCTGGACTGAAATCGATGAGTGCAGGATCCAGGAGCCTTCCAGTGCTCAGGCTCTGGATTCTTCTGAATCTCTAGAATTTCTTGTGCCTGGTCCAATGGCAAATGGAGCAGCAGAAGCAGCGGGTTCCGTGTGAATCGGGGTTGTTGGAATGCAAACACCTGGTACGTGCAGAGGTGGTAAGAGGTAACTTCAAATAGAAGGTGTAGCAAGGATGCATAGAAAGTGTTGATTAATTGAGTGGATGTATGTCATCTTGTCTGGACCAGCAACTACACAAACAAATAACATGATGTAAAAATTACTATTTCTTAACATATAAACTGAAATATAGTGATAATATTTTTACAAGAATTGATTAACCCGCAGATCTTGAGCAGGGAGATCCAGAGTCCTGGAATAAAGAATGTGGTCAGCAAATCCGGTTCTGTGGATAACCACTATTTGTTCTGATTGCCCCCGAACGTACGATTTTCCAGCTCAGCTTTTTTAGACATTAAAAAACGATGAGGGTCTGTGGAAAGCCCTCAGGCTCATTCTCCCAAATTCCCCCTTTCCCTGCTGATAGTCCCCCCTCGCTGTCCTGGCCACCCCCGTATGAAGGGGGAGCGGACCCCAGCAGCCCCGAGGGGCCTGGGCAGCTCCGCTTCTCTCCACTCATTTCCACATCTGTTTCGGTGGCAGGACAGAGTTTTTTCTACACATTGAACTGTGCAAGTGCATTGAGATTATACTTCTCTCCATTTTCTTTGCTTGTACAATTTCAGGTAAAGTGCTGACATATTCATGAGGCTGCTGTAATTATTTTCTCTTTAATCTACCTGTTTTTTCAGAGGGTGTACAGCAGGAGCTGTTCCCCTGTGGGGAACACACTGATCAAACCAAGCTTTAGCTCATAACTCTGAATCCTTATTAATTTTCAGGTGAGCGAAACATTTTTTTGCTGCTTTTCTTATAAAATTATGAGGCTGTGCCTTCAAAGGAAAGTTCAGGAGTTAGACAGCGTCTATGCAGGATTCAGTGCGCTTCGGCAATCTGCATCCCCAGTGCTGGAGGAAGTTAATTTAGACCAGACCTAAATGTGCCCCATTGCACTGCTCTGACCCAAACCGGGCCTTTGCTTCTTGCTGTGGGTGCTCCTCTGCACCCCGGAGGTGAGAGGTGCGTTAGGCGGGATCACGGAGAGAGCGAGATGTGCATGGTCTAAACAAGGAAGGTGCATTACGTGGTTCTGTGCACGGCGTTACACTAGAACAGTTTTCTTCCTTCTGCAAAATTGATTATATGCCCATTTATCACCTCCTACATTCACACTAAGCTCATTCCATTTGCCTTTTCTTTTACTTCAGATGTGCATTTTGCAACACCAAAAAAAGATGGTGCGTTGGAAAAAAAGTGGATAAATATCTCAGTAAAACCCAAGGGTTTAACTCACAGGGGACAAAAGTGAAGGAAAAAAGGGGTCAGATCTCCACGTTATGCAAGTTGACACACCAAGCTGGGGATGCGCAGTTTTCCTCTTCCCTAAGTAGTTCAGGGATTTCTCTGCAGAAACCAATACAGTTTGGTCTAAGTAAAAATGGAAACCGTCTGTCTGAGTTATAAATGGCATTTGCTGCCAGTAGAATAAAAATAATGAGAAACAAAACTCCTGTCATCAAGAGCTAGAAGAAAGGAGACAGTGGAATATAGAGCAGAGAACAGTGATGGCTCTATCGTAAAACAAAAGCTAAGCTATGGAATGTTTCTAAAATAACAACCCATTTCTTATAGTTTCCTAAGATCGCACCACTTTTACAGGTGGCAGATGCCCGCTTCCCAGCCTTGACTCACTCGCTATTCCCAGCTCCAGCCGCAGTTTCTCTGCGGAGTGGGCGGCTGAGCACTGCCCCCTGCTAGACCTGCTCCTAGCGCTTAGGAACGGCCTGGGCAAGCCAGGACTTGTGGGAAACACAGGCCGGGAGGGACCGGAACAGGTCAGTTGTGCGCCAACCGGACCAAAGCTATCACAGGGCCATCGCCAGCAAGCTCTGGTAATTATATCACTCTTGTATTATGAAGTCAGCACAGACTTCTCCTTACTAAATTTATTTTTTATACACATTCTATAGATAAACAATATTTTGGGCTTGTGTTTGATGGTGTTTATTTGTAGGCAAGACACTAAGGAGACTTCTATTAATAATAATATTGTCTCTTGCCAATTAGCAGCAGACCTACAAGGCAGCTCAGAACTGCTTCTATGCATAGAATACTTGATGGAAGTACTTAATTTTAAATTTTAAGTGTATTACATGTCGCAAGTTGTAAATCTGAGAAAGAGAGAATAAATATAGAAACCGTGCTGGATGTTTGGTTTTGAAAGCGCTGACTTGAACAGTGTGAAGATGGTTTTGGTTCAGGATCAAGAAGGTACTTGTGTCAGAAGCGCCACAACACTGCACGGGAGCCTGGTTTTCTTTGGAAAAAAGAGCAAAAAAGCTGAGTTTCCAAGACCGTGTGAGGCTAACCTGTTCTTAACCAATTAGCAATATAGAAAACCTTTTGTGTGTGGGGAGGGAACGGTGCAGCTGGGGCAGCCCCAGGCAATCAGGGGGTGCAGCTGGGAGCCGGGGGGGCACAGGGAGTGCCTGCCCGGGGTGGGCTTGAGGAGAAGGGGCTGGGGGCTCCTCTGCTGCTGCAGCTCGGGTGAGGGGTTTGCTTCTCCTTGAAGACTGGAACTGTGGAATGCAGAGAGCTGGGTGTGCAAAGAGAGAGAGAGAGCTGGGTGTGCAGAGAGTGAGAGCTGGGTGTGCAGGTGGGTGTGCAGAGAGCTGGGTGTGCAGAGAGCTGGGTGTGCAGAGAGCTGGGTGTGCAGGTGGGTGTGCAGAGAGCTGGGTGTGCGTGTGGGTGCTGCCTGAGCAGCGGCACCAGGCGTGTTGCTGTGGGGGGGTCTGCAAGGGGTGACTTACAGGGAAATTGTTGGTCTTCTGGCGTGTTTCAGGGATGTCATTATTACACTGAGAGAAATGAGAGTTGCCTTTCCTGGGATGAAAGAAGGGTTCCTTGTGACTAGTCAAATAAGAAATCTTCAAGAGCTGGTACTGAAGATAGTTTAGAAAAGAAATGCATACAGAAAATACGTCCTGATTCTGATAGAGCTTCATTTTCTCAAAAACTAGTTGGTTTGGTTTTGTTTTGTTTTTAAGGGGAATTAGGAGCTTATAGTCCGTTCACTGACATACTGCTTAATTATGAGCTGAAGGCACTGAGCTAATTAAAGAATGTTGCAGTTAGACACCAGATTTTCTCAGCACTTGAAGTGTATCGCGTTCCTTCTGCAGGGGCAGAACGGGGCTGTACCGGAGTGCAGAACGGGGGTGTACGGGTGCAGAATGGGGCTGTAGCGGGGTGTAGAACGGGGGTGTACCGGGGTGCAGAATGGGGCTGTACCAGGGTGTAGAATGGGGGTGTACGGGTGTAGGACAGGGCGGTACCGGGTGCAGAATGGGGCTGTACCGGGGTGTAGAACGGGGGTGCACCGGGGAGTCTGGGTGCTCACGCTGCTCGTCCCCCCACAGGCACTTCGTCTCCCGCGCCGGGCGCTGCTCCGCACGTCAGCCCGGCCGAGCATCGCGGGCCAGAAACCCTTCTCCTAACTGTAGGTAAGAAATGCGATTCTGTATTTTCGATTTCGACGAGTAGAAGTCGCCCCGGGGTCAGCCCGGCCTGCGCCCTGCGGTTTGCGCCGTGCGGTTTGCGCCGTGCGGTTTGCGCCGTGGGCAGGGCCGCGCTCTGACCCGAAAAGCAGCTGTGCCGAGGGTGACCCTGCTCTCCGGTCACTGCAGAGACGGGCGTGGGCTCCGGGGTCAAACCAGGTGGTGATTCCATTTTGCTTTGGTCCCCCTCCTCATTAGTCATAATTAATTATCATTTTGCTGTCTGGAATTATGGTATCTCCCAAGGCATAATGAATATAAGGAAAATAATACAGTAGTATTTTGTATGATTAAAATAGTAGAACTCACGTTCTTGTTCTGGCATTAAGACCATTAAGATCTTGTCCTTACAACCTCTTGTGCATCGCGGGGGGGCTGTGTTTTCAGCTGTGCTCTTTGGTAGCGTTATTAGATGTCTCTCCCCTCTAGCTCTTTGATGATAGCGTTAATACACGTCTCTCCCCTCTAGCTGTACGATCCCTCCGAATTCAGGCGGCCTTCGCAGGGCCGGGCTGTGCCTTCCCCCTCGAGGAGGGAAGGATGCCGTGAGAAACACCCACTGTAAGGGCCAAATCATCAAACACAAGGGGAAACGGGCAGCAGTGCTGGGAAAACAGACCAAATATACTAAATGCACGTTTGTTCCTGGTTAAGCCATAATGCAGCGAATAAAGCTGCTTTTTTTTTTTTTTAAAGTATATTTCATGAAAGGACCCTCAGTATTTTTTGCTGTGTGTTTCACAACTGAAGAGTTATAATGGTGGTGCAGTCCGTTCTATCAGAGAAGATGGCATTGAAGTTTTACCACACTTGTTGCTGGATCTTTACTTGGAAAGGAGTTTTTGGAGGCGCTTCTGATGCTTTGGGAGAAGGGAATTTGGTGCTCCTGTGGAGCAGGTGGGGAGGCGGCCTTGAGTCCCCGCAGCTCCAGGGGATGAGGCTTTCATCCTACAGGCTCTCGAGCACGTCTGAACTTCATGACTTCCAAATAAACAAAGCTAGTAATGAAAGAAAAATTGAAAAGCTTGGGGGCGTGTGAAAGGCAGAGGCTTGGAGCTGCCCAGACACGGGGCATCTGCTGGGCTCCCAGGCTGGGCTGGACCCGCCTGGGCTGCTCTGGGGCAACAGGCCGTGAATTGCGATACCGGAGTCTAGTGCGTGGTACTTAGAGTTGTAACTCATCCTAGGAACAACATCTCGGTGTAATGTCTCTAAGTGCAAGTATAGGAGGGTATTTTTCTAGAAGAAAATGCAATGATGTCACGCCTAAAATGAGGAAAGATTAAGCAACTTACTCTGTCCTCTGTGGAGGTCTCTTCTGAAGTTGGAGCACATACTGGATTTCCACGAGTGTAGCTAAATTAACAAAGGGTGTAAAATCAGGGGCCCTGGGAGGTGTGAGCCCCTCTGCAGAAGCAGCTGTCAGCAGCAGGAGGGTTTCATTTCTGGTTTAGCAGCGGGTTTGCAGACCCACACAGGGTGCAGCTCTGCTGGGCCGGCTGCGCCCGTGCAGGACGTCTGCTCTTTTCAAAAACATTGACATTTCCATGGCTCCAAAACGCTCAGCATAGATGGAAACTCCATTTCAAAAGCTGATTTGAATTAATACTGTGAGGTGACCAAACATTTGCCTCCTACAATTTTGCCCAGTCTGCAATGAAAACACTTCAAAACGGCACAGATATGGTTATCAGACACGAAAGTTGAGCAAGAAGTTACTAAGAGGAAATCCAGCTGTGCAGTCCCACAAAGCTGCTTCTGCCCGAGGAAAAAAAATACAAATCAACATTTAATCATTCCATAGCAGCAGACCCAGCGCTTTGCACCAACAGCTCTGGGCTGTGATTCTCGCCGCGAAGGAGGGGAACGCGCGTCGGAGTGACCAGCCGCCTGCCCTACGGAAACACGTGTTGTTCAGAACATCTAGTTAGTGCAGAGCTGTTAATTGTCTGACCATTAAATTACTTGGCTTCTACTTAGTCCCCACTGGGGACTAATTTTAAATTCAATTAGCACAGCATTTAAAGGGATATAGTTGGGGGATTCTAGAAAGCTGCAGAGATATGAAACTGCATTTGATGAGATGCAGTCAGGAAAGGGAGGCTTTTAATCTCAATTTCAATGTTTTAAGCCAGAAACTCCAAGAGAAATTAAATTCCCTTTGAATACACATGCGCAAATGCAGTTCCTTTATGCTAACACACTGTAATTTCTAATTATTTTGTTATTTCAGACAAACTAGTAATCAGCCAGAGTTTAAACCAACCTCCGCTGGGGCATCGGCCTCAGATCCTCACCCCTCGGTAACCCGAAGGTTCTGGTGCCCGCACAGCCCGTCCTGGGCCTGGCTCCTATGGTTCTCATGGCACGTGCTGTTCTCATGGGTTTATTCTCCCTAATTTCTCTCCATTCCACAGTACTTGAATCATCCACTTTTTTCTATTTTAAAGTCAGTGTACATTTTTTGGAATAGAACACTTTCTAAAGAATAGTGATTTATATATATAAAAAAAGAAATAAAAAAAAAAAACAAACAGCAAAACAATGACAATTAAATTTAAAACTTTTAAAGGATGCTAGCTTTATTTTCCTTCACTCTTCTGGCACAAATCCATTCAGAAACAGTGCTTGCCAACTCATCTTAATTTTGGATAATTACATTTTTGTGATTTCTAATTTGCTAATCTATAGTCATTCTCTTGTGATTTTTAAAAGGCAGAAGAGAGGAGTAAGGAAAGCTGATTTGTGATCAGAGTTTTCCTTGCTATAATTAACTACATCTAAAAAACCATAATTGATGCTTATAGAGCTTCCCAATAGCCTCTCTTGAATTGGAACATGCAGCATTGTATACCGTGCTTTCTGCTCTGAAAAGATTGATTTGCACGCCGCTATCAATCTGTTGCTAAGCAGTTAGTGACGGCACACAGCAAAGTCCTCAAGGACAATACAGAACAGCCAGAATGTTTTTCTCAGTATCAAACCTTTTTTTCCCCGGCTCCTGAAATATTGCATCAGTTGCTCCTTAATCAAAGTATAAAAAATGTTGCCAAGGCAATGCCACATCTATTGCCACAAGTCACAGCAGACAGACCTGTGCTGGAAACTACAAATTTTAGGACTTTCGCACCAGGCAAGGGAGGTGTAATTTGGTTTTGTTGTCATTGGCATCTTTGTTTTAAACTCAGCTTTGTCTCGGTGGTGTTTGTTGTGGGTTTTGCCCTTTTTTTTTTTTCTTATCCAGATAAGGTTAGCGAACAAGGGTGGCAGAATGAAAGCCGGCTGGCTTTAGCTCAGCCTGCGAGTCTGGGGTTCCTGCTGCGCGTGGCTGAGATGCAGCAGCAGCTCTGGAAGAGTCGGTTCCTGGGCAGCACCACAGGGCGCAGCTGCAGCCCCGGCCGGGGTGACGGGGTCCCCAGGGTGCAGGGTGGCAGGGTCCCCGGGGTGCAGGGTGACGGGGTCCCCGGGGTGCAGGGTGGCAGGGTCCCCGGGGGTGATGGGGTCCCTGGGGTACGGGGTGATGGGGTCCCCAGGGTGCAGGGTGATGGGGTCCCTGGGGTGCAGGGTGACAGGGTCCCCAGCCTGGGCCGGAGCCGCTGCCGGGGGCGGGGGCAGGATCAGGGAGGCCGTCCAGCGCGGGCTCAGCTGAGCCGTGTGTTTGTACAGAGCAGCAAGAGAAATTCAGAGCTTAGCTCAGAAATAAGCCAGTCTTTCCCAAACTGCCGTTCCTCTGCGGACCGTGGGGGCAGAGGCAGCGCGTGTGTGTCTGGGGCAGAGATGCAATTCCTGCGTGCAAAACAAGCAAAAAAGGCAGCTATTAATCTGTGTGCGTTTTATTTACGTACAGATGCAAATTGAGAACCGATCTTTTAAAAGATATTCTTAAATAATTAGGTGAGAAAAGGAGCCAAATGTTAAACTCTGCTTGCCTGTTCTACTTTGTAATGAGATTTTAATAAAAAGGCAGAGAAGAATGCCAGCTGAGCTGGCACATCTGACATTCTGATAACCCCGTCAATAATACAGTTATTTTATTGGCTTTAAGCAACTGCAGAACTTTTCCTTATTGTTTAGCTGTCTGTTCATTCTATTCCTGTCTTGTTGATAACAGTAGAAGGATGATGAGTAACAGTGGCAAATCAATAGAAAGGCATGTTTCATCTTATATGACCATGAACCCAGCTCTTCAAATCACATCTTAAAACTCCAGGCTCTTTATTTGATCACAAATAGATACGAATGAAAAAAAAAACAACAAACCTTAGTTTTCAGTTGTTGGCTTTGGGTTTTATGAATGTATTTGTTCCCAGGTTTTCTCTCCTCTGAACATAGTTGAATTATATTAAAAGCCAAGCACAATATATTTTTTTTTAAGTGACGGACAAGCTTTTAAGCTTCATTACAAGCATCTGATGGACGGGTGACCACTAAGTGAGCCTACATCCGTTTCCAGCCTTGGACCCCTTTCCAGTGGGAAAACCCCCAAGCTCCGTGCAACCCAAGTTTCAATTCTTCATTTACAGAGAGATAATTGTTATTTACAGAGAGATAATTATTAAGACGGGTGCTCAGAAGAGCCCCGAGCGCAGGCTCAGCCCTGGGGACAAGGAGCTGCTGAGGGTCCCGTTGCTGATAAATCCACAGATCCTCACAGGCATCTGGTCTCTGGGGTCCTCAAGTTCAAAATGGCGTTTAAGAATCTAGAAACAACATCAGGAATGAACAAGAAAAATAACGCCAAGTCTGGCTGGCTCCTGAAGCGGCTCTTTAGGAAGGAAAGCATAGGACCCTCCCATAGCTGTGAGGCTGCAGCTGGCAACAGCAGATGAGGTAAAATAGATTTTTAACCGTTCCTTTACAAAACTCGCAATGCGCGGCTGGCCCGGTTCCTCTGCAGGAGCAGACCCAGCTGTCCCTGCAGCCGCCAGGCTGTGCCGGCCACGCCGGCCCTGCTCGCAGCCCGCGCAGTCGGCAGCGCAGGGAACTCGGGGGTAATTCTGGCCTTGGGGGGGTTCTCTGTGCACGGGGTCACTGCTGGCACCGCGGGCTGGCGCGCGCTGGCCAAAGCTGCCCCGCTGTGACCGCAGCTCCGCGCAGGCAGCACCGCGATGCGGCGGGGGCACCAGCACCAGCACCTCTTCTGCAACCGACTCCTTACTGCTCCAGGGACTGAGCTTCCCAACGTACCGCCCAAAACAGTTGGTCTCTGGGAAAAAAAGATCCAGATGTATCTCCAAAAGAACACAGTCTTTCAGCTACTTGGAGGTCTGGCGTTTTGTGGGTTTTGTTTGTTGTTGGTTGTTTTGGTTTTTTTTTTTTCCTACTGTTTGTATGTAATTAGGAACTGAAAATAATAACAAAAGGTTTTTTGTAGATAAATTGACATGCTTGACTTCAAAACCGCATTTGAATAAGATTATAAGGGACTGAAAAGACTGAAAAACATTCACCTTGTATGGAACAAGACCAGAATGTACTCAATCAGAGAAAGAAATCAACTTCTCCAAGCTACAGTGGGAACTGTAGGTTCCTACCCATAGAAATTTAACAACTAGGAAAGTGTCTTCTAGCTTCTAACCTATGAAACTCGAGCTCTGTTGTTCTCATTTTACCAATCTACTGTATTTTCCTCCTCCTGTAATACCGGGATAATGAATTTTCTCTATTTTTATTTCACTTAATTCATTCTGAATATTTTTCTAGGGTTATTTAACATTTGCTGTTCAGACTGCAACAGCTATGTTTGTAGGTGAAAAAACTCATGTCGTGTTGCCAAAAGAAGAAATATAAGCCAGACTGCTTGTGTTAATATTTGCATTTGAATGTACAAAAACTGAGTTTTCTCCAGTACTAGATGCTTCTCTAGTAGTAAAACTGGCTGAGAAAAACATTTGCTAGGTAGAGGGGGAGGATGCAAAAAATACTAATGGAAAATACCTCGTATTGAATGGTATTTTGAAAATATAGAGTGCTTGGAAATGTCAGCTATCTGCTTAGCAGCTAGAAGTTGTTAAGCTATGGTCTTATTCCCTAGAACAATTCACTATTTGCCTTTAAGTGCCATGTTCACCTTTTAAGAAGCAGTAACCTGCAGTAACCCCATGGCTTGGGGATGCTGGGCCACTCTAGATTGGTTAGTCTGGGCTTTTTGTTGCTACCCAGGCAAAGGGGCAATGACCTTTGATGCTTTTGCAACTGCCTTGGGTTTGAATGTGGCAGAAGGTGGCCCTTAGTGAAAAGATTTTCTGTTTTTCCCTTTCCTGGACTTAAAAACTCCTCCGCTCTCTTTGAAGGAGTGTTTGAAGGGAGAAGATCTGCGTGGACGTTGTGTGGTGAAACCCACGCAGCTGGGAGGTGGCCGGGTAGGGCTCGTCGCATCCCAAAGAGAATTGGTGCCTCCATCTGCCTCTCCCTGGCGTGCAGCTGCTCTGCGCGCTTGCTCCGCTTTCCTTTGGCATTCACCCCATCTCGGCTCCTGGCTTGGAAAGGCCACGGGTAGCTGCTTTGTGCAGGGGGCAGAAGGATCCCTGGCAGTCTGAGATGTGACTCTGTAGGCAACTGCGGCTGGCTGCTCAGAGTTCAATATTGCTGCTTGTTTTGCTCAACAAAATTATAGTGCTCCTGAGTAGTGGTGGATTTTGCACGTTAAACTCCCTTAAAGATATGGGTGCTGTTCAAATATCTGTAAAAATAAGGGGTAGAGAGCTAGAGATTGTGAAGAAGTATTTTCAAGCAGTCTACAGGGAAACTTCTTCCTTCTCCCCTTTCCTCCTCCTCCTGTCCAGGCAGAGGAAGGCGTCAAGAGCCCACCCTGGGCCAAGGCCAGCACTCCCCATCGCCGGCCAGGGGAACCTGGGGACAGGGCAATGGGGCAGCCTCACGCTCGGGGGTTTTGGCCACTTGCTCTTCCTTCCCCTGGCCCCTTTGCAAAGCCAAGCTGCTGCCATGTGGGCACGGAAAGGTCGGGCTGTGTGTGTAAATACAGACTGATACCGGAGACGGTGCCAGTAGATGGCACTCAAGAATACGTCAGTCTGGGGCCTGGCGGGCCCTCAGTTCTGCAGGGACAGTGCTGTTCCCCGGCCGGTCTCTGCCTGCTCCTGCGAGGAGCTCTGGAGGGGAAAAAGCGGTGCACTGATTGTAGATCATAGGATGGTTTGGGCTGGAAGGGACCTTAGAGACCACGGGCAGGGACACCTTCCAGAGAGCGGGGGGCCCAGGGCCCCGGGCCCCGTCCAGCCTGGCCTGGAGCACTCCGGGGATGGGGCATGCGCAGCCGCTCTGGGTCTCACCATCCCATGGGGCAGAACTCCTTCCCTGTATCGGTTATGTTCCCTCACCCATCTCCACAGCAGCTCTTCACCAGCCCCGGAGTGTCGCTGGCTGCACCGCAAGTGATCTGCCACGAACAACAGCCTGGAGACACGGCTGGCATCCGTTAGAAATAAGGCAAGGTATTCCCAAGCTACCTCCAAAGCTCTCGTAATTTGCCCTGAATGTTTGTCATTGGGACTGGTAACATAATAATTGTTTCACAATTTGGTGAAATCCACATTCTTTTTTTTTTTTAAAAAAAAGTAACTTATTTGACAAATATTTCTTTTGTTGGTAACTCTGTGCTCTGTCACAATAACTGGATGAAGAGACTTGCAGGGTGAATCTGTGCTCTGAGTTGCATTGATTTAGTGATTAG
The DNA here is from genome assembly GCA_013399365.1 of Pampusana beccarii. Lineage (NCBI taxonomy): Eukaryota > Metazoa > Chordata > Aves > Columbiformes > Columbidae > Pampusana > Pampusana beccarii. The sequence goes on along the minus strand of VWYH01007308.1, from coordinate 172,326 downwards.
TGTCATGTTCATCTTGAGTTTTGTAATTCATACTCATTAGCCTGAAAATATTCTTGTAATTTTCTTCTCCTAGACTACTTTTATAGTACAAAAGCAGCTTCTATTAATTTCAAGGAATCTGAAAGCAATTGTCTCTTGCAAGGCACTAAACAAGAAGGGGGCAGGCTGAGCAGCACTAAATGGTATTTAAATCATTGAATGTATCTTTTGTTCAAATCCTTAATTAAAATAGTATTTATCTGTTTCACTTTAAGTGTCTGAGGAATTGGACTAAATCACTATATAAAAAAAACCCCACCTCACACAGAAAACCCCTTCAAGTCTCTCTGCACTGCCTAGTTGTTGTAATTGGTAAATAAACAGCGCGGTCCCCGTTCTGATGTCATCTGCTTTAGTTACAGGCTGGCTCGGTTCCCCTGGCTGTAGGGAAGATGAGCTCTGGTTTCCAGTACTTTGCAGAGCTTATTGTGCCCTGCACCGTCTGCGTGCACAGGTTTGCAGCCTGTTGTGCTAATGCAGACTCATTTTAGGATGGAGATGGGTAGATCAGATGGAACCGATAGCAGCTGAGCTGCACTTGGTGGAGATCTGGGGGCGATTGCTGCAGGTCCACGCCTGAACTTTGCTGTCTGTGCCATGCAGCCCCGTGCCCCGAGTCACTGCACTGACGTCCAGGCTCTCGTCACCAGGACACCTCCCTGTGTGGGAAGCCGTATGCGTTCTGATGAGCAGATATCAAGTACTGTTTCATTTCCTTGTCTAGTTTTGATGTTTTTTAATCCCAAAGCTCTTCTTATTACACCCACGCGTTACCTATCCGTGTTCGTGACACCACACGCATCCCCTGGCCATCCTCTAGAACAGGTTTGTGGTTGCACCATCTCCACCGCGGCAGCAAGGGCTCTGTGGGGAGCACCGGACTGTCCCTCTTGGGGAGCTGCAAATGGGGCTCAGCCAGTGCTGGTGGGAATGGTGAGAAGGGTGGGGTGTGTTGTTATTGGATGCTGTTAATCATGGTGCAGACTTGCACCCAGGCTGGTGGGCTCAGGGAAGAGCCCAGAGCAAGAGGACCTGCTGGTCCTCACTTGGAGGGGCTGCTGAGGCAAGAGCCCCTGCCACAGGAACCGGATCACAGGGCAGCCTCCAGTGCTCGACAGCTGGAAATCAGCCACGTCTTCATTGCAGGAAAATGCACAGACCTCCAGCCTGTGAATTCAGTTTATTTTAAAGTGTGTTATGAGCTCTTGCAGTAGTTTGACTCACTGGACTCTCATTTCTTAGATGAGCACTGGCAAGTCATGCAGTTCCTTTGGTTTTTGCATTGAGCATCTGCGAACATTTTTCCTACTGGAACGGTTTCTTACAAATGAAATACTGAATCTGTGTATGCAGATCCCTTTCAATATAGTCACGCTCTCTATTCAGGAGAGCAGATATGATGAAACATCCCATTTCAGCAAGGGCAGTTTAGGCTAGACATCAGGAAAACCTAGCTAATGATTAAAATAGTGATACACTGCGATAGGGTGCCAGGAGAGCTTAAGGAAACTCCATCATGGGAAGTCTTTAAGAGTAAGTTTGGCAGCTATTATCAGGAATGATTTAGCTATAATAGATCTTGACTTGGAGCAAGAGAATGGACTGGATGATTCCTTTTTGTTTTGCATGATTTCCAAGAAATTCTAAAAAAAAAAAAAAAAAATTAATTTAGGTGGTTTAGTATTACCAAATGTTCCTTCCTCTCTTTCTAAAGGATTTTTTTACTAAATTTCAACAAAACATGCAAATAGTTGAGCACACTTTGTAATTTATGTCACATGTCAAGGTCTGGGCCTCTTGAGGATGTAGCTCCACCTCCCTAAATATTTTAAAATTTTTCCTTCTCCCCCTGTTGCTTAATAGGTTTGCATTGCAAACAGCCACTTGGAGTTGTCGTTTCTCCACCGATGCCAAAATCCAGGCTCTGAAAGGAGCAGAGCTGCAGCCACCTTGTAGAGCCAGGCCGAGCCAAGCTTTTTATTTCCACAAATAAGAAGTGTTTTAAGCAAATATTATTCAACTGAACTTAAAGGAAGAGCTGAGCATTCAGAAAATGACTCATTGTGCCGGCTAAGAGCATGCACTACCTTGAAATGTTGTCTTGAGGGCTGTTTTAATAAATACATGAGTGAACTGACTAACAGCAAAACTGATGCAGAATGCTGATGGTATCTTTGACCTTTAAAACCTTTGTGAAAATTATAATTTGCTCATTTTCTAATTTTAAAAAAGCAAAAATATTAGTCATTCCCTAAATTTGCCTCTCTAAACTCAACAGATACGTATGTATGTAACTTCCTATGTTCAGAATCAGTATTTTAGCCTTGTGTATCCAAATGCATTGAGATGCATCCAAAACATGGATTGCTTCCTGCTTCTTTTACTGCAGTGGTGGACAGAAGAGAGACAGCAATTTGAAAATAACTGCCTGTCACACCTCAGATTGACATGCACAGACATGCTGGCTATTCGGAATAATCAAATAACCCTAAATCAGAACAAATATTGTGTGACTTCCCTTGAATGTGTTTATCGTTCCTTTCAGACATTTCATTTGTGCTCCTTCAAGTCTAAATATTCCTGTTCAGAAGCAAAACAGGTTTCCCCTGCTAGCAGGGATGGATCTCGTAGCCTTAATCACAAGTTGTGTTGATGGCCCATGGCTACCCACGCCCCGTCTGTTGCAGGAACAGGACACGGACTTGTCCAACACACCGGGCAGCTCTTCTGGAGAGCTGCCCATCCAGCACAGAGCTGCTCGTTAGCAGCGTCTCTTCTGTGCCGACAGAGCTGGCGGTGATGGGGGGTCCCAGGTTTGAGGAGCAGAAGCCCTACCTGGTGAAAAGCCAGAAGCTGGGGTTGGTGTGCGTGGAAGGGGTGACCTTTGGGTGTGGTTTGTTTGAAGGAGGTTACGTGGCCGTGGAAAGGGGATTGTTCTTGGTGAGCGTCGGGCTGGCCGGGAGGTGGCCCTTGGTGGCACGGGCTAGTCCTGCTGCGTGGAGCCTTGGCAAGCCCGAGGCTGTAACCAGTGAAATCTGCAGTGCTAATAACAGATACACACCAGCTAATATTTCCTGATAGACATGGGCCAAAGCTTCAGTTACTTTCCAAATCCCTGTGATTTTGCAAGTTGGATTAAAATAGAATATTTATGCAAACCACACAACCGACTTTGGCTTTAGGATATTAAAAAGTTGCCTGAGGATCTTCTGCCAAATAAAACCACCCTGGCTTTTATTTCACGGCAGCTTTTCCAGGCAAGGATACTGTTTAGAAAATGAAATCCATTGACATAGGCCAGGCCAAGAAATGAGGGAGGAGTGCATAAAGGTTATAACCGTGTAACTTTGGAAATATTTAAATCCACCCCATACAAGTTCCCTGAACCCAGCGTAGCTCTGACACTCATGGACTTGCAGCCAAGATCACGGGAGAGCAGCAAAGCTCATGTCCCACCTCAGAGCTATCTCATAGTCCTGCAAGTCTGCAAAACGCCTCAACAGTTAGTAACATTGTATGTGCAAAACCATTTTATCAGTTTGTTTAGTGAATTACTATGGCCAGTAAGCAATTGCCATCCCTATTTTGCCATGGGAAGCAGAAGGACTGGTACCGAATGCACTTGGTACTTACAGGTCAGACTTTCAAAAATGTTTAATCTCCGTGAAGTCCTATGGTTATCCAGCTGCATTCAGACCCCAATTTTCTCCTTTCGCTTCACAACACAGATGAAGCATGGAGAATCTACACAGAGCAGAACCTGAGTTGATGGTAAGGAAGCAGCTCACTCAATTTCTAAGGCAGATCTTCTATATGGTATTTCTGGCCAAATAAGCTGGAACTGGGCACTTAAATGCTCCACCCACTTGACTTCAGAGCCTTGGAGGATCCAGCCTTTGAGAAAGCGAAAGAATCAGTATCTCCTGTTATTTCTAACTCATTATTTGTGCACAACTAACTTGCAGTTCACCTCCTGCTCTGTAAACATCTGCATCCTTGCCTCAGCAGCCGTGCTGCACAAAGAGCTGAGGTTTGAATGCATCAGACACATTGCTCATACCCTCCTCTCTATGGCTCGCTCACTATAAACATCTTTGAAAGACACTAGAAAGATATGGCTCCTTCGTCTGAAGGTCTGTTTGCCTTCAGACTGGAAAAACAAGTAGCAGAGGTCTGTGGTTGGGTCGCTGAGGCAGCGTTCTGCTTCTGGCTGTGCGGAAGCATGGAGGTTACTGTTCTGTAAAACTCGGGAGCCATGCATTAAATGTTTTTCAGAATTTAGCTTCTGCTACCCTTTATCTTTCCAGCTGCAAGAAACTTAAACCCATGAAAAAAACTTTGTCTCCCGTTACTCCACCCTGCAATTAAAGTCTTCCTTTCCCTGTGTCTCACGGTGAGAGGCTCCCGAGGAGTGACCCAGAAGCTGAGGCCGTGTCAGTGCCCTGCCTCTCGTGAGATGGATGTGCTAGGGCTTTGGCATCACAGAACAGCCAACGGCAGTCAGATATGGTGAAAGAAACGATGAAACCAGATGTAAGATTGATTGAAACCGTGGCTTCTGATTCATACTGTTAATGTATTTCTCGGTCCTGGTATTTCACTGCTGTGTATTTCCGCCCTGGAATTCATTATGTTCCGTGTGTGTGACATCTCAGCTAGCAGCCATGGAAATGATTGTGCAAGTGCTAAAAACTGTAGCTTTAGGTGCCAAATGGGCAACAGGAACAAAGAAAGTACTAATGAGCGGTTTTCTGTGTTCATATACATCTTATGGGTGCTGAGGGAAGGAATGAAATCCTACAGAATCGTGGAATAATTCAGGTCGGGAGGGAGCTCCGGACATCTCCAGTCCATCCTTCTGCTCTGGCGGGATCACCTTGCTCAGGGTCTTGTTCAAACCCTTAGTGCCACGTCCCTGAGCCACTGGCCGCTCTTGGGGACAGCCCTGCCTCTTGTTTGCACATTGAAGACACACCTGCAAAACGGAAACGTTCCATCTCCAGCCTGTCTGAAAGTCATTACTGTCCCTTCCAGCTGTACATACATCTTATGAACAACTAAATTTTCTATACGACAGAGATATGTGGCAGTTTCTGCCACGCTTAGCAAGCAAAATGACTGCTCGCCTTCCTGCGCCGCAGAGACGCGGCCACCGCTCCCGGGCCGAGGTGCTCGCGGGGACCGAGGGAGGCCTTGGAAAAGTGCGGAGCTGTTCCTCCCCATTACCGTGGGCTGCGCCCCACAGCCGGGCCCCATCCCACCGAAGTTCGCTCTCGTAGGGCTCAGCTTGGCCGAAAGCTTCACGAGCCTGAGCGAGGTTTGGGTTTGTGATCGTATCCAAAACTGGATGTGTTTTGCCAGGGTTTTGCTTTGAAAATCGCTCACAGCTCCATTGACTGGCTGCGCTGCCTCTGCAGCATCGATTTTATCCCTGGCTGACACCTTTGATTTTGGAAGTTGTCTCCATTTTCCAGAGAAAAGTATGTACATTAGCTATTTCTGGATAGCGTATATTTAATCTCCTGCAAGAAATGGAGCAATTCACTTGTTCCTTATTTCCAGAGCCATTACATTTCTCTTGGTGACAGCTCCAAGGAAGAGAAATCCTTAACTTCTCTAATGCCTTCATTTGGGTGATGGAAAGACTTGTAACTGAAGAGCTGCTCCTGTACTACCATGAGGAAAACAGCATGCAGCACTGCCTGGGTAAAGCAGCAGCTTTTTCATGTTGGGTAGAAGGGAATGTTAAAAAGGAAGCAGTTTTTAAATAGTTCTTGTATCTTCTTGTAAGCCAAATTAAGATGCAACTGACTGTTCATCATTTTCTCTGCTCATTCTTTTATTTTATGCTTAGCTGAGAGTAAACTGTGGTCTTTGCACCATCTAAATTGTATTTAGACTCTTTGCTCAAGTGAAAAATGAGTTGTTACCTGTGCCAGTACTGAAGTGTGCAGGGAGAAATCTGGGACAGCCACAGGGGCTGCCAACGGAAATAACTGATGGAAGAGTTGACTGTGTTAAATTGAAATCACAGAAAGCAGAGGTGTATGTTGTGAGTTCCTTGTGATGGAAAAGTGATCGACAGTAAGCAGGGACTGAGAGGGGCTGGAGACGCAGCCTGGGGGACTCTAAAGCCTGTGTAAATCCACGGATTTACTCCGTACACGTGTCCTAGGGAAGCTGGGCTGCTTGCAAATTATAGAAGTGATTAATACTGCTAATAGGTGGAGGAGTTTATTTTTCAGATTGGAAAATGCAAACCTTGCTGGAGTGGTACAGGTTCTGCAATGTGCAACTCAACAATTGTCCTGAAGTCCAAGACAAATTTGCAAATTTGCTTTAAAAATAATTTAAAAAGAAAAAGCCATGAGTGTCTGTCCCCGGCGCTTTGCTGCTGAGCGGCAGGAGGGACGTCCTCAAACCCTCACCAGAGCTGGGCTGAAATACCGGCTGTGCTTGTGGGTTGAGGTAAGTGTAGGGAACTCCGGCCGAGATTAACAGTGCTCAGGAGAAAGCAGCAGCGGTCAAGACCTGGGTTTGGGTCCAAGGTAAATAACAAGTTGAAACGAGGTAAAGAACACGGGGTCACGCGACCGGAGCAGTGTAAAAATACCGGCTCTGTTACATGCTGGGTCCTGATGAAGTAGCTCTAATGAGGAGATTGATGGCTGAGACACATGCTAATGCTGCTCGGTGTGGTTACAGATTAAACCATTTGTTCAGATACAGTGCAGGTTCACACATATCTAAAAAGGCTTCAGAGTTTAGTCAGCAGTTCTTGGTTGGTTAGTTGAGTTTTTTTGGTTAACGCCAACTATTCCAAAAACTGATTGAAAAGCCACAAGACGTTTGCAGAAGCCCTTGCATTACTTGCTGCGGATGCGGGCTCAGCCGTGACTCAGCATCGCGGGTCCCGCAGAGCAAAGCTCGCGGTGCAGGACACCCGAGGCCTCCCCGAGCGGCCGGGGTGTCCTCGAGCGCGGATGCACGGAGACGTTGTCCAACTACAGGACAATTATTGTGGGGGAGTTTTGACAGCAAATATTTTTTTCTTGCCAGCATCATCAGTGATAGGATGGAAAAACACACCAAGGAATGTTTCATTGTCCTTTAGAAAGCGACATCGCCTGTTTGGAGCCGTACTCGGATGAGGAGCCAGAGGACAGAACTCTGCTGTCGTCTGGGGAGTGAAAAAAGGAGTTGTTGAGTAACCTCTGAATTTCTAAATCTAGCTACTATTGGCAGATGAGACTGGAAAGTGTCGATAGGATAGATTTCTCTTTCTGATAGCTTTGTCCGAACTGCTGCTAGAGGGTCAGCACACTTCTGCTTCTTCAGAACCTGCATGTGTTGGGGCAAATGTGAAATTTGGGGGGATGCATGGGAGCAAACTGACTGAGCATCGCTTGTAGCCTGGGCAGCGAACCCTGAAAAGTAATAGAATAACCAGAGTTTTAAATTCTCACAGAGAAAGGGGAGTAATTTTCTTTCTCTGATTCCTTTTCTTTCTCTCTGTCTCACATGCACACACACAGAGGGGCATGTTTTTCCGGATTTCTCATTAAATCCATGTGATTGAATAGAAGCACCAAAAATAAAGAGAACTGCCATTTCTGTCTGGTATTTAACAGCCCGTCAGCGGGACGGGCACCCGAGGCCTGTGCCGTAACGCGAGCGCGTCTGCAATTAGAAACAGCGGCAGCGGGAGATCGCGAGCTGTGTGTTCTCTATGGTTACCCACAACACAGGGGCTGTGAGATGAAACACTTCAGGCCAGAGGAGCAATTCGTTACCTCAGAGTCACAGGAAACGCACGTCAGGTTTTTTAAAACCGACACAAATATTTGGGCTGCACCGTTCACCTGCCTTTGCCCTTTCAGTCGCATCGCTGCCCTCGCCCCGTCCCTCCTGTCTCAGCCTCCTCTCCGTGCGCCTTTCCCAAAGTTCTTCCCTTCCCACCGGGGCACAAACCTGGCTTTTGTTTAGCGCATGTGAGCAGAGCAAACTGCAGTACTGCGGGAAATCGGTGTGACTGTGTAGCTGGTGATGAAATCCCGTGTATTCACAAAGCCATCGGAGCAGGGTGCTGCTCTGCAGCCGCAGTGAGCGTAGGGGTGTGCTGGGACCGGACCTGAGGGACCGTTTTATAATAAAAGGTGCTGCAGAGAGCAACTCCATCCAGCCTTCCTTAGCAACTCCGTATTTTCTCTTGCTAATCTCTGAATTACAGGCAGTCGTCGTTATAATTCATAAATCCCAGATACTACACAAGCCCTGTTAATGAGCCTTTTCCAGTGCGCTGTGAGGTGAGAAGTTGGATGCTTTGATCATAACGGTTTTGTGAACTGTACTTCTGAAGTTGTTCACCTATCATGTTCTAAATGTTTTTATTTTAATGTTAGGTGGGGAGGATTACCAGGCCCTAAAATAATACATAATATTTATGTCCATATATCAACCCTTGTTATGTTGGAAGTCATTCTTTGGGATTTCTGTCACCAAAACCTGATGCAAGGCAGAAAAATCCTTTCTTGCCAAGGAATGACTCTGAAATTTCAGAGGAACAAGACATTAAATGGTCTGAGTTTTGTAATTTCCTCCCCCCCTAAAAAGCTACAACTTACTTCAAAACCAGACGAGCCCTGTGCCCTGCTTTACAAACACTTCTGAGACCCAGACGCCTGGAACTGGGGACCTGCCCTTATCCCACAGTCAATTCTGGTGGATTTCGGTTACGTGACTTTAGTTCTTCTTCACTACAGCAGCACCAAAGTGGTGTTAGTGAGGCTGGAACAGATCCCTCCTTGAAGAAGAAATTGATAATATACACTTATAACCACTGCTTTGTTGAAAAGCCATGGAAAGGTTTACACGGTCAGCCTGATCTTTAAGTGAAGAATTTTGGCCTGGCAATAAATATTAAGTAAGCGGGAGAAAAGGCTGTCTCTTAAACAGCGATAATCGACACAGAAAGCAAGAAATCTGGCTTCTGTTTGGCTCCTGTCTCAGAGACAATTATTTATAGATACACAAATTAATTTACTGGACCAGACCTCACCACAGCGAAGAAGTGAAATCACTTCATTTAAAACGACTAAAAGGCTTTTAGCAGGAGCTGCTGGGTGGTTCTGGCCTGGGCCCTGTGCGGGACTCTCCGACGGGGACGCGTGGCCGTTCGCTCCCATCGCCGCTGTGCACACACCGCGTTTGCCCAGGGAAGCAGAGCAGAGCGGTTGCTGCCGCCCCTGTCCTCAGGGACCCGCTGGAATTTCTGCAGAAAGGCCAAACAAATAACAGAAACATCTCCCGCTCTCTAATTTTATTTGATTGAAAAGGATCAGATACTAATTAGTGATATTAATTGGGCATATCAATCTCAAATTAGTCCAATGGAAAGCATTAAAATCTAAGTTAAGTGCTTTATTACCAGAGTAGGAAACTGCTTATTTTTCTTACAAAACAAGCTCTAGCTCCTCAGAATTCGCATTTGTTGGATGTAAGGACTGTTTGCGAATCCCCAGCGATGTACTGACCACCTTTAGGTGTTGCTGCCTCCAGTGTTTGAACTGGCACTTTTGGGCGAATCTCTGAATATGAGGAGTTCTTGCAGTTATTTCCCACCACAGCCCAGCTTTGCTTTTGCTAATGGGATTAGAAATGGCAGATTCCAGCTGATCATCCCGAAGTTCTCAGCCTATTACCTGGCAAAAGTTGCTCTGTAACGTTCATCTTCCCCTGAAGTTATCCCGGTGTCCAAGGGAGAACGATTGATCTCCCGTTTCCCCATCTCTCCTCAAATCCTCCTTCAAATTCTGATGCTTTCCCATACCTGTTTTATTAGCAAACACATTTTTCGTATCTTTGCTCAAAACTGTATTAACAAGTTACTACTTTGTCATTTTTGACATTGTACAATTATTGTTTTATAGCAAAAACTGTTCTGTTCGTCCAGGCTATGTTCAGTATTCTCAAATATGCGTTTTGTTCTCAGATAAATGCTGAGCTCTGTTCTTGTGTAGCGTAGCCTGAGCCCTGCAATTAGAGCGCTTCCATCACAAAGCCTTCCTTAGGGTGCTTTCCTGAGGTGGTGCTTGTATAGCTCCTAATCTTTAGTCATCACAAATCTCTTTTTTGATAGCACAAGCCAGCTGTCTGTGTGTTTTGTGTTTAAACACAAATGGTCACTCTTGTGCTGAGGTGCACTCTGGAAAAAACACCTTGTTTATTCCTTTAGGATACAAAGGTGCGATTAAGCCGCTGGTTATCACTTTTTGCATTTATACAGTGCGAGAAACTACAATAGTGAGTGTATTTGGAATGATACGCAGCTGCGTGGCTTGGGTTAGTTCAGAAAAGTATCATGAAAATTGCCAAGCAAGGGCAGCGCGCACTCAGCGCGGGGGGAGCAGCGCCCGGGACAGCCCCGCGTGCCGGAGCGGGGTGGGTGGCGTTCGCCCGGCGCGCAGGCCGCTGCGGAGCCGCTGCAGCAACACGGGCTCTGCGTGATCCCTGGTGTCCCACGGACACACCGCCCCGGCAAACGCAGAAAACACTTAGGCCAGGCCTACGTTACAGGCCTTTCCCAGCATAGCCGTGTTGGGCATAGGGCTGATGGCCTGTGATGTCTCAGCAGCAGAGCCGTGCTAGCACAGGCATGCTTCGGGGAAAATGTACAAGAAGAAATTTACTTTTATTTTCATTGGAATCCTATAAGTGTCTTTGACAATCATTGCCTTCATATTGTTTATGTAAGCAGAGGTACCCGTATATGAAGTATGGAAATATTGCCACATTATAAACACAGGAGCTGGGTTGAGCCTGAGGTCCTCTTGAGTATCTATGGGATGTTGCCATTCTACTGACATATGGTAATGTTTTCTCCCAATAATCTCCTGCAGAAGTAGTTCTGGGCCAACTACTTGTACGTTTAAATTCCATAAAATATATAGTAGAGTTTATAAAGTTACTAGAACAAAAATGTTCTTGGAGATCTCAGTTCATTGTACAATATACGGCTTCAGCAAAAGAAATCTGTAAACGGATATTTTAGCTGAATACAAAACTCTTTTTAATATTTACTCTGACAATCCTGAACGGTGGATTTCAGCCAAACTGTTTGTGCAGCTTCATGCCTGCAGGTTTCTAGTTCAGATTTACAGCTGAATGTTTTCCTGTGTGATGGATGATTATTTAAAACTGCTGCTCTCTCCAGTCCTCAAAACGCCAAAAGACAGTTTTTGTTGCAAGCTGTAATTTAAATGTAGAGCCAGATTCTGCATGCAATGTTAGTACATGAGGATCAAATCTTGGAGGCTACTCTACGCAAAAGTGACAGAAGAAGAGAATCAGGTCCTTCAGGCTTCAGTTCAAGAGAAATAATATTAACATACTTCTATCATGTATACTCAGCACCACAACTAAAGTTTCAGCAGCTGCAGTTTCACTGTGAACATTGAACTGCTCTGTATTGAGGTTTTTGTCTCCGTCTCATTGCAGAACAGCTGTAGTTTTGAGCATTAGGTCTTGAAAGGCCAAATCAATCGTGCACGTGAGTCGAGGTGTAAGGGCAGGGTGGCTCTTGGCCTTGGTCTTGCCAAGGTGGGTGGCCCAGGGCTGAGGACTTGGAAAGGCCTGAGGAAAACGTGACTGGGGGGGTTTATCTGCGTGCGTTGTAGTCCAGCCTCTGTAACCAAACCTAAGCTAAGTCAGTGAGACTTTGCCCAAGAACATGCACTTTTGTTTGGTTCTTAATTTTAATATTTAGATAAAACTGAAGAGATTTGTTTTTTATCATTGTTCTTAATCGCTAGTTGGCATCTAACTTTCATGAATGAAAGCAGACTGGCTGCATTTCATGGTTTCCAGAGATTTGAGCTAGAAATGTCTTAACTCATGATATTCTGGTTTTCATAAGTCTGAGGTTTTCTGATGTTTTGGGACTGTTGCCATCTTGATTTATTTTCTTGATTTATTTGAAAGGTTTGAATTTGTACATCCATCTTGAGGTTTGTGCCTGCCTGCTCAGCACTTCACTGAGCTGCTTCGATATTTTTTCTTCACAGAAGATTACTGTGCTGGAGTAAATGTAACACTTGAGTCAGTTTGGTCTGGTTTATTCAGAAAGAAAAATGCAGCAGGAGATTTAAAAAAATGCTGCTGTGGGTTAGAAAGGAACAGTCTCTCTTTTGGAAATCTCTTGCACAAATGATCTAAATTATGTGATCAATAACCTATTCCCGTGATGTCCTTCTCCCGCGAGAATCTGCAATAGCACTGCCAGTGGTCTGGTGCGTGGGAAATCGGCCACTCAAACAGAAATGCTTTTTAAGAGAAGTGTGAAAAAGTCCATCCGCTTCAATACGGTGACTTAACCTGGAAGACGAGTGTTGTGGCAGCAGGAAGGCAGCGAGGTGTGCGCAGGCCCGGCCGGCCCGGGGTGGCTCTCGCCTCCCTCTGCCCAGCAGCGGTGCAGGGGCTGCAGCAGCACGCGTCAGCTCCAGGCTCCGGCTCAGCATCCGCTCTGCTCTTGGTGCCGTCTGCTCAGTGCCTGTTCCTGACCCCTGGCCTAGAAGGACAGACTTACAGTGCAGGGACAAAGACCAGGCAACAAAGAGGTTTTTCCACCAAGCACATGCTAAACGTGGTGGCTCTGAGAGGTTATGAACAAGGTAGCAGCTTCTGCTCCAAACTCCTTCTGCTCCTGAGTGCCAGAAGACAGGACTGCACCTGGGGAAAAGCTGAGTGCTGCTGTGAACGTCCACGATGTGCTGCTGTGAACATCCACGATCCACTGCTGTGAGCATCCACGATCCGCTGCTGTGAACATCCACGATGTGCTGTTGTGAACATCCACGATCCGCTGCTGTGAACATCCACGATCCGCTGCTGTGAGCATCCACGATGTGCTGTTGTGAGCATCCATGATCCGCTGCTGTGAGCATCCACGATCCGCTGCTGTGAGCATCCACAATCTGCTGCTGTGAACATCCACGATCCGCTGCTGTGAACAGCAGAGAGAAGATCCTGGAAGAGGATTGACCGTGTGGGCTGGGCCAGCACGGATGGGCTGCTGTTCCCTCACTGCAATCACTTGCAGGACATTTTTTTATTAATATATAGCTTAGCACCTGGTTTGAATTTTCTGCAACTGTCAGATTTGTTTTAAACCCCTTGTTCTTTGACCAATGAAGACTTTAGAAACAATTTTTCTTTCCCCGCCCCCCAGCTGTTTGATTCTGCTCCAGAACCGAGTAATTCTGACTCAGTCTGACAAATGCGAAGTGCAAGATCTCCCCTCTCGTCTTTACAAAAGCATTTTGGGGTCAGTTCTCCAGCTTTGCAAAAGTGCAGCTCAGGAACATTCACAGATTTCTTCTGCCAAAAGAGCTCTGTGGCAGTAACTTCAAATAGCCAGGGAAACACTCAGCTGAGATAAATCAGCACCGCCGCGCTGACAGCAAACATCCATCTTCAGCCCAGACCACTTAATGGCCATGAGCTAATCTTCGGCATAAATACCATCTCCAGTTTTGCTTCAAACAGGTGGAATGTCAAATGATGAGTGTTGGCCAGCTGAAATCATTTTGATCTTGATCAGAACCACAGTTTGAGCACTAGGTCTGAGGGCAAAGACGAAGTGTCATTCTGCAGAAAAATGATATATTTGGTTTGGGGAAGAAAATAACTGAACTCCTTCTTTCCAAGACCCTTAGTCGAAATCATTCCAAGTGCAGGAGTTTAGGTCTGCTCCGTACCCAGCTGAAACACACAGGTTTTCAGAGCATTCGAAGCAGATACGCGAATTTCAGCTGATAAAAGTTGCACTCCAAACATGAGTGACCTGCAGCTCCAGAGCAGAGGAGCTGCTGCCCCAGCTGCTCATCCTCAGTGTCGGCTTTGTGAGCCCAGGGCTCACAGGGACCGCCTGGTGCTCCCCGCAAGCCCCCGTCTCTGCTCACATCCTGGGCAGGACGCTCCCTGCAGAGGCAGCGGTCCCACAGGCCCAGCGTCCTGCCGGGCCCTGGCCCTCCTGCCTCGGTTTCCCCGCTCTGCCGGGGGCAGGGGAGGATGCGGGGTTCATATCGCTCTGATTCGAACGCTGGAAGAAAGAGCAGAGGGTTCCCGCTGCCCACTGTGATAATATTCGGTGATTGCAGCCCCAGAGGCGCAGGCAGTCTGGGTGTGCAGACAGGCGGGTCTGGAGCCGCGGGCACATGGGGCTCCCTGCAGAGCCCTGGTCTGTGCACGGCTCCCCACGTACCTGCCCGGCTGAATCACCCAGCCGATCCTGCGCTTGTTTGGGTGCTGCATTCCTCCCACTTGCCATTTTCTTTTATGCCGTGACATTTTTTATATCCTTTCTACCAGTTCCCTGTGATCTCATCCAAAATTAACTGAAATTGTGTTTTCTAGCCTTTTAACAACTATTAGAGTGGCTTTACCAAATGATTGCTAAAAAAGACTTTCAAGCTTCCCAAACATAATCACATATTAAAAGAATAAAGGAAATAGCATGCTGTGCTAGAGTGACTTCACAGGCTTATTTCTTTCTACCAATTAATGGCTTTGAATGAAGCTGTAATTGAGCGGTGACTAATACTGAATGCAGAGATTGTCTTCTCTCTCTTGTTTAGATCTTGTGCATCACTTTTATAACAGTGCTGAATAGTAAAAATAGTAATAATAATAATACTATATTGTGGTTTCTCCAAGGATTTCTATTTGTTTATTAAAATGACTGTACCAATCCATAAGGGCTCTTAGGAAGCTGGCATGGTTTAGGAGATCCGGGATTCAAATCAAGATGTTGTTAAAAGCCAGGCCAAAAGCGCGTCAGTGCCCTGGGGCCCAGTTCTGGCAGATCCCTGTGTTACTGGTCCCGTTTTACGGATGCAGAGATCAAAATACAGAGATTCAGTGACTGGCCTGAAGCGACAGCCCCCAGCATCCCTCCTGCTGCAGCAGCCACGGCTCTAACGCTGTCCTGGCCCCTCTCCCCCCGTCCGCCGTGCCGCGGGCCATGAGCCGGCACCGGCACCGCGGCCAGCTGGACCGTGACCCTGGGCAGCAGGGTTGACCTTGGCCGATCTTGAGCCAAATCACCGTCCTGCTCCAGGCGCCTCTGTGGTTCCAGGGGTGCCAGTGCGGGCTGCCGGCACGCTGCTCCTGCCGCGGCTGGTGGGGACCGCAGGGTCCCCCCGCGTCGGCCACCGCCGGGAGCATCCTTCATCCCGCAGGCAGGCGGAGCCGAGCGGGTGCTGCTCTCCTCTTCCGAGACCTCCTTCAGCCAGGCAAGGGGGTTCTCAGCTCCTGCGGATGTGTGTGTTGTTTATAAACACGTGATGTACTTAGAAAAGTGCTGTTCAATTTACCAATAATGCTGTATTTATTTTTCCCTGTATCTAGTCACTAAGTCATAATTCTGCAGCCGATTGGCTGCCTGCAGTGGTTTCTCAGGAAACTGGCAATTAAGGAACAGGAAAAACGTCTGTGAGTCACCGATACTTATAAACAAGCAGAGGAGATTGATTGGGCTGCAGCAGTAACACCCAACCCCGCCGGTCCCCGGCCACCGTGCTGGCGCGGCCGCCTCGCTGGCTGCGTGACGGGGCCTGGAGGCACCGCGGCCCCTCTGGTGCCATTTTGGGGTGAATTGCCTGTGTTTTGGTCCGTTCCCAGCCCTGATGCGGTGACTGTCGTCAACACCATCACGCTGTGCTGCCCCGTGCAGCCGCTGGGATTTCTGCCCTTGCTGCTGCGGGGTGCGGCTGGTACCTGTGTTGGGGCAGTGCCGGAGTCCCCATCCTGGAGGGCTGGGCAGACGGAGATGAGGTTCTCAGGACACGGGGCAGTGCCGGGGGTGGGGAACGGGTGGACTCCGTGATCTTGAGCGGATCTTCCAACCAAAATGATTCGATGACTCTGTGAAATTTTCTTCTTTTTTTCCTTAGCCCGTCTTTCAGCACTGTATACAACTTAATTTCTGTTAGTCATCCCGTTACCTGTTTCATGCATTCTGACATACATTACTCTGAAGTATAAAAATCTTATTGCATATTAAAGCTAATCTAGAATTTTGATTTAATAAATTGGGCCATGCTCAAGGAAATCAGAGTGAAATACCACCTTGTTAAGTTTCATATCACCAGCCCACTGATAGGTATAATATGGCAATTTCTGGCGAATGAATTACCAGAAAATTTTATATGCTATGTCTAATCACCATTTCTATCAGACAGAAATTACCACCTACCTCCCAAGAGATGGATTTTTTTCTTATTATTCTTCTGTACAACTGTGAAATTAATTATGCTCTTTGGGGTAGGAGTTTATGAAAAAGACACAGAGGGTGGTTCTTAGGGAATTATCTTACTAATGTTACTTCAGCCATCTAAATAACCACAAGGAGTTCATTTTAGAGGGAGATACAGTCATCAAATGCTTTGATTCTGCATATGAACTCTTTCCCGCTTCAAAGTCTCATCTTCATTATTTCGCATCAGCTCTCATCTTCATCCTTTTTTTAAATGCCCTCTTCTGCTCAGCACTTTTCAAACAGTTGCCTAAGTGGGTTGTTTTTTCCACTGGCCCTTGTTGAGCTGCATCATTATTCTGCATCTTAATGGCACTCTAATCTTCTTCCTAATTACATGTAATGAGTATTTCGGAGTTGACAGAAGTACATCAAGACCTAATAATAAAGAAAATTACTAAATCTAGTCTTCCAATTATATTCTATTAGCTCAGATGTTTGGCATCTAGTAGATATAAAAATAGGCATTATTAAAATCCTCTAATCTTCTCTTGGTATTTCATCCCCTACCCCACATTGTGTTTCCACAGTCATATCAAAAACTGCCTTCTCTGCCTGAACCAAAGATTCACAGAGTTAGAGCAGAGTATTTAGTGTGAATTCCTGTCTGTGCCAGAAGACAACTGGCTTCGCTGGACCAGACCCTGCCCCTCAGCTCTGAAGTTCTGGATCAATTAAATATGCCCCTAATATACGAAGGTGCTCAATATGGGGATCCTCAGCATGCAGGAGGAGAGAGGGCAGTCAGCGTTTCTTAGGATAAGGATCTTTTTTTTCGCTATTGCTTGTTGAAAAGCAGCAGATTTTGTTCATAGAATCATAGAATGTCCTGAGCTGGAAGGGACCCCCAAGGATCACGGAGTCCAACTCCTGTCCCTGCTCAGGACACCCCACAGCCCACACCGTGTGTCTGAGGGCACCGTCCAGCCTCTTCTTGAATTCTCTGAGAGTTTTTGCTTTTATTATCACATTAGCAAATATTGTGTTACCTACAGCCTCTATCCAGAAGCGCTGCTTATAGTCTAAGTACAGAAAGGACTCCCTAGCATGACAGCTTTTTCTTCCATCCACTCCGGTCCTCTCAGCTTTCTGAGCCAGTGGTGCAGCTGTGGGTCAATACAGAGTGTGCACTGCCCTACCTGCCACTCAGAACTGGAAAAACTCTGATGGTTATCAATTCCATATTAAAAAGGAGTTTTTAACTGATGCTGTGCCCAAGCCACAGCTTTTGCACTCAAGCTGTCTCACGGCCAGGGGTCTGGGTTTGGGTTGATGTTCCTCTGACTTTGGAGAGATGCACAAATGGTTCATGAGGTTAATGTCACCTCCAGGGTTACGTTGTCCTCAGCTCTTTCCCAGCCTTTTGCTTCTCTTCTTCGTTTGTGGCCCTCTGCAATGTAGTTGCAATGTTGAAAAAGTACCTCCCAGCAGAAAGAGGAGAGCCACAGAAGATTTAAATATTTGATCATGTCCATAAGTCACGATCTTTATGTCCTCAGGAAAGTGTCAGAGGCTGATATCTCCATAGCCAGGACAAATGCCATGTACTGTTGGGTTACTTTCGGTAGTCCCCACCTTAGGCTGGCCTCAGTAACTGGAACTGATTCGTTCAACTCAGAATTAACCCTTAAAAACACGCCGTGATGTAGCTTTACTGCCTAATAGCAATTTATTGAGAATCATTTAGAGCGTAAAAGGTCTGACCAGACCTGCTCAGCTGCCTCCCCTGTGCCCAGGAGGAGTTTGCAGAGCAGCAGCCGGGTCCACATCAACCCCAGCTGTTTGCTTCCTCCTCCCCACCGGGAGCCGCGGGCCTCGCTTTCCATCGCTCCTCGCTTTCCATCGCTCCTCGCTTTCCATCGCTCCGGGCTCTGCAGTGCTGGGGGCGACACCTGCCCTTGGGCATCCCCGAGAGCAGCGGCCACAGTTGAACAAACAGAGCGAGCGCCAAACGGAGAGCGAGCGCCAAACGGAGAGCGAGTGCCAAACGGAGAGCGAGCGCCCCGGCAGGAGCCCCGGCCAGCACCTGGCGGGGGAGCGCGCACCGAGGCAGCGGGGCGGGAAAACCAGTTTGGGGCCTGGGTGCTGAAACCAGACCCGCACTGGGAGCGTTTCTGAACAGCTGCTTCTGCAGAAACAGTCGGCCCTCGCTGACAGACACGAAAGTAATCATAAGGGCTTTTGTAGGGACTGTCACCCTCCCTTTTCCTCCCCCAGAGCAGAGAATCGCCAGCTCCAAACGCCTCGGGGAGGCAGCCAGGCTGCCAGTGAGGGACCGGGCTGGGGCACATCCCTGTAGCTGGGGATTGCTATAGGCTTGGAGCTGGATGCTTCAGAGACAGTGTGATTTATATATCCTGTCTGAAATAATGGTTTCAGCAGAAGAAAAGCACCTATTGAAATTGCTGCTGTCACTTCTGCTTCCTGTTTATAAGGCTGGATTCGGTTACACAGATGTCAGCGGTGGCATCGCAAACGTAGCATCTGCACGGGCTTCAGGTAGGGGAGAAAATAGGAGAACATGAGCTCTCAAATCACATTTTGGTGCCAATATCTTCCTTAGCAATAAGGGAAAGAAGAAAAACAATTTCAGAAAAATTGCAGTTGCTTCTGAAGCAGAACAATTATTGTTGCTATAAAGGAACCTGTGATGCATCATCTGCTCCTTAACAACTCCGGTGAGAGAAGGAGGGTTATCAAGGGACTCAAGGGGAGCAAATCTCTAACCCCAATCTTTAATAAAGTAGCTGGAAAGAAATCAGGAAATTATACACTTGTAGGGTTGATCTCAATGGTAAATACGAGTCTACAGAAATTAATAAAGGATGAGGTCACACGACAGCTGGAGGAGTTCGAGTTGGTTTTAAAAAAAAATACTCCAGATGGTTTTTCTTTTTAAAGGAATAAAGCCTTACCTGACAAATCTGTAAGAATGCTCTCAGCAGCTGCGAGAGGAAACAAGACGAGATGAGCAGCAACAGTACCCAGATCAAAACGTAATTGGATATTCCTGAGGCGGTGAGCGGAGGCCTGGTGCGCACAGGCGGGAAGGGGTGACAGTCGGGGCTGTGTGTGATGGGCACCCGGGCACTGCCGGGGACGTTGCACCAGCCCGGACATGGCAGCCCTCTTGGTGGGATCATGAGACAAGAAACTTTGGTTGTATTTTAGGGGGGAAGGCCCCTTGTTGCTCTTCTCGCGCTCCCTGCAGCGGTCGGCCCGTGCCGAACGCCGCGGGGGATGAAGGGACGCGCGGCCCCTCTGGGGCTCGTGCCCCTGCGGGCGCTCTGGGGGTTCACACAAGGCCAGGGAACATGAGGATCATCGCATATACGTTTGTGAAGAATGTCTGGCTGGATTTCAGCGAGCGCTACAGCAAAACTGCCTGTCGTACTGGGAGGGTTTTACAGACTGTCCTGCATAGCTGAGTCCTGATCCAACACGAGCTCGCGTTTGAGGCCGGAGCCAACGGGTATACGCTCGCTTACATAAGTGTTAGATTTGGGACTGAGCAGTCATCCCAAATTACAGGCAGTATGGGCTGGCTCCAGGAGGTATAAACTGCAGAAAAATACAGTTTGAGCAGAGCTCCAGCCTACGCTGTGGTCAGGTTTCAGCAGCAGCAAGTCCCAGGCTGCTCTTGGCTGCTCCGCAGGCTCGTGCTCAGCCCAGCCCGACCTAGTGCTTGGGGCATATAAGACGTGGTGAAGGGCTGGACTGGTATTTGGGATCGAGAGCAGATGGGAGGCTCCCAGGATGTGCTGGGTGGCAGGCGCTGGTGGGACTGGCCCGAGGGTTTGGGAGCCAGTAAGAACAGAGCGCTGGGACAGGAGCAGGTTGGTGGGTGAGCTCAGGGCTCCTGGGGGCCCAGCTAAGCCGATACTTGCAAGACCCCAGGTTAAATTAGGGCAAGCGCTCCTGCATCTCACAGAGTGATCTGTGAGAGCCAGCACTGAGTACTCCTATACAGAAACCCTTAAAATCGCTGGTGATTTCTGAAAATTGAGGGGACAGAAATTGCATAAATAGAAGAAAGTGACTTGACAACGTGGTCTCGTTTCCTACAGTATCCCATAAGACATTCACCAAGGAAAGAGACATTTCAGTATTTGCAGAAACTGGATCTGCACCACGGTAGAAGACAACACTGAGAGGAGCACTTTGTTCTGGGAATGTGGGTGCAACCAGCGACAATGGGCTGTCAGTGGGGTCCCCTCCGTGTTCTGACCTGGTCCTTAGCCACTGTTAGCCTCAGGATGGCCAGCTTGTGAGATTTCATCATGAATTTCATGGTAGTGTTTTCCTTAGCTATATTTCCAAGACTCACGCAATACATATATTTATTTTGGTTTTAAGACAATATGTTGTTTTAACATATTACTTCGGGCCTTGAATTGCAGTAGAATACTTGTGATGGGAAATAGAGCAGCAAAGGAGCTGCAGGAGGGTCCCGGAGCTGGGTGGGCTGGGCTGAGCTGGGCTGGGCTCACACGTTTCCCATGGAGAACTTGTGCTGGACCTTCAGCTCTGAACTAACACCGAACCGGGCTGAGCCTGTTGATGGGAACCAGGTTTTACAAACCAGGGGTTCTCTTACAGCACTTTCTTGACCTTTCTCAGGGGAAAAAAGTGGGTCACCCTCAGCCTCCTTATTCTTCTGCTGTTGAGAGCAATGTGATAAGCAAATTAAGTTTTCAGCATTCAGTGAACAAAGTCTTGTTTTAAAGAATCATAACAGTACTGTGGTAATTGCAAAGGCTGTAATTAGTCACTGAGAGCCGCTGGAAAATGGCACCTGACACCATTCGAGACACATCTCTCGATCGGTATCTGTGTGCTTTTAAACAAAAAAAAGTGTGTTATTTTTCAAGTGATTTCTGATGACTTGTAAACTTTTGCATATCATGGATATTTAGGGACCGGACTTTATCCTTCTGGTTTGGCTCATCCGTGTAGCTGTTTTCTGTTGGTTTTCACCAGCCGACCTGCCAACTGACTCCAGGGTCCCTGTATACCAACTAATTAGTAAATATTCAAATCAATTAGCTGGTAACTCATTCTGTGGGAGTCTTTATCATCAGCATTTTTTTTTTTTTTAAGCTTACACAAAGAAACTTATTTAAGATTTGTATCATTTTTCTTTCCATTAAAAAGCTGACATACAGACGTGTGTCTAAGTCTACCCACCATAATCTTTCACGTCTTGTCTCTCTTTAGATTTTTTTTTTTTGTCCCTGCTTTTATTCTTTCTCCTCTTTTTAAATACTTAAAATTTACATTTTTTTTTAAAGTTATTGCCAGTTCATTAAATCATAATGCAAATTTTATAAAGTGAGGTTACAATGTGCACAGCCATAAACAGCAAACAAATAAATCTGTTTGTTAGCATCTAAAGGTGGCCTCTCCAAACAGATTTCCTTAGAGTCAGTTACTACTTTTATTGCTAACTGGCTTATTACAGTCATTCTTTCCTTTTTTTAGGAGAAGAACAGTGAAAGAAAAAATACTAAAGAGTCATTTATTTCCAGTGGCATCACCTATATTTACTAAATCAGTAGCAGGTCACTTGGCTCAAGAAGAGGTCTCCTTGTACGTCCAGTCAAAACGAATCTTAGCTGTGAAAAGCAGTATCGTTAAAGTGTGATTTGGAAGTGTTGTTAAAAATAAATAGGGAAGCAGGCAGAGGTTCAGCCGGAGATGCAGTTTATACACTTCGTGTGGCTGCAAATGCGTTTTTTCCTCCACCATTCTTGAGAATATTGAACAAGTCAGGAATTATTACAGTAATGTCCCTGTCATTCTGCATAATGCATGAACAACATTAGTTACTCTTCATTCAGATTGAAGCAATTATTTCATGTCTCCTTGCATGAGGCCATGTGCAACCTATTTCTGAGCTCTGCAGACAGAGCCATAAAGGATGGTGAAATAACAGCTGGGACTAATTGGAATTATGGTTGACTTGATTCGCTGTGTTTATTTATTTATTTGTGTGTGTGCAGGGAGGGGAGTAAACTTTAATTTAGTATGCAAAATATTTAAAGGGAAAAGAGCTGTAGCAGTTCCGCTGTGTGCAATGCATGTAAGCTTTGCTGGTTTAATTAACCTTTCAACACGAACACCATCCGGCTTTGCATTCGGGAGCTTATCACCTTATTAATGCAAGTCACTTCTTTTGTGCGGTATCTGTCCTCTCCGCACCTCCAACACCCGACTGGGAGCCCCAGCGCTGCAGAACCTGTGCACGCACAGCCGGGCGCGAGGAGCAGTTATCAGTGCCTGCTGTCCCGCACCCGCTGACACGCGGTGGCCATCGAGCTCAGCCCAGCCGGAGCTCTGCCCTCCAGCCCCTGCCCAGAACCCAGCGAGCTGCTTGCGCAGAAAACCCGTTTCTTAGGAAATTTGAACTGTTGCACTGCTTATTCATCTGCATCTAATTATTCACAGGCGTAACAAGGCAGCTCTGAAAATATTCAGGTATCTCCAGCTGCAAATGAAGAGGGGTTCTGGGTGCCTTGGTGCACCTCAACGCCCCAACAGGCTTTGGGGGCCGGGTGGGACCCCACACCCGGAGCTGGGGTGGGTGGGTAGGAAAGGGGGCAAACTGCTGACAAGCTTGTGGAAAGTACCTCCAAACCAGAAGGTTTCTGCAGGCTGGTTTGGGTTTGATCAAGCAGCATTTTTTGACAAAATCCTCTTTTTTGCCCGAAGAGCCCAGCCCCGTGGCACGCGGGGTCCCTGTGCCCTGCCCCGAGCTCCGGCAGCGGAGGAGGCGTTGGGAGCTGGAGCCCAGCACTGTGCTATCTGGGCACTGATGGTTCTGTCTGGAAATCGACCCCGGTATTTTGAAAGTAGGAAAACGATACTTGGCTACGTTACGGGAGTCTGCAGAGGACTGATGTTTACAGGATGTTTTGGAGATGCTGTAGCCTCCTCATTATCAATAAGTATGAAACCTGTGGAAGTCTGTTCTGAGCGGAGCACACGCTCATTTTGGGACACAGTGGGTTAATGTGGTGGTTTTTCTGCCCTACTTTTTTTTTAAGATGTGGCAGGATGCTGCTGAAAATGTGTAACTCACTTCTCTGGAAAGAATCCTGAAAGTTGCCGTGAATAAATGCAGAGCAGGGAGTATAAAATACATGTGCTTTTTAATATTTATTCCTATATTAAAAACTCAATACAGTGGCTGAGATGAATATTAAAAACTTTAATTAAAAACAAAACAACAACCCTCTCTTTCAGCTGCCTTAGCAGCAGCGAGAATGAAGGTAAACATCCTTCTTTCTGAAAAATGATCTTGTTCCCAGCAAATCCTGTAACCTCCCGTTCCCAATATAAATGTATCATTCTGCTGAAGTGAACCATAATATGACACTGGTGCACAATCCTCCAGCGTCACTCTTGGTCTTTTTGCTGGTCTTGCTGGACTTCAAATCAGTAGGTGGAAAATTACCTCATTTAATTCATTAGTTGGAGGAAGATTAATTGTCTCCTTGAGATGATGGGCTTGAGAGGTGGGGCTGTGCGAACCTCGTGAGGTTCAACAAGGCCAAGTGCGAGGTCC
Organism: Pampusana beccarii; assembly: GCA_013399365.1. Lineage (NCBI taxonomy): Eukaryota > Metazoa > Chordata > Aves > Columbiformes > Columbidae > Pampusana > Pampusana beccarii. Next base: position 148,408 of record VWYH01007308.1, on the reverse strand, counting down.
TGCACTGGGGTCGGGGCAACCCCAAGAACAAACCCCAAGAACCCCAAGAGCAAACACAGGCTGGGTGGAGGTGGCTGGCGGTGCTGAGAGCAGCCCTGAGCAGAAGGGCTTGGGGGTGCTGGTTGCTGAGGAGCTCAACACGAGCCAGCAACATGCACCACAGCAGGGCTCCCTTCCTACCCAAACCATCGATGACTCCATGGTGCTGATGCATGAGATTTCTCATACTATTTTCTCCTCTCTGGGAAGGTATACGCTGGAGTTCTGCAGAGCCGTGGCTGTGTGTCCCCACGGAGGCTCAGCCCACCTCTCGTCTCAGCCTTTGCCGTCTCCTCCTGCAGGGACAGAGGCACAAGAACCATCCTTTGCCTGCAAAGGCAACAATTTTAAACCTTGCTGTGTTGCAACGAGCCAATGGAATTAGGGTACACTTAATCCTTCTTACAAAAAACACATTTCATCAAATCATGAAAGTATTAATAACATATTTCAACATGAAGACTACGACCAAGCATCATCTGCTCCTTCGATGTCCGTTTCTGGGTGGGCTGTCCCACCCTGGTGGCTGCTGGTCTTGTGTCAGGGGACAGGGACCCCAGGACAGCGGTGCCCGTGCACACCTCCCCCCCGCCCGCGCTGCGGCGCCCGGTGCGGAGCCGCCTCGGTGCACGTGCGCTGGGTGCCCTGAGGATGGAGCTGAAGCAGAGGAGGGTTCCGGGTGCTCTCCCAGCAGCGGGTGGGTGAGGACATTCCGGGGAGCCCCCCGTTCCGTGGGGTGGCCGCTGTGTGCTGGGAACTGGGCAGCAGCACTCAAAACCTGTGGCTGCTCCAAATCCCAGCTCCACTAAAACTCTCACCGACCTGCCCAGCATCCTCAGACCTGGGCACGAGTGAGGTGACCCTGCCCCGAGGGCGCAGAGCATAACTCACATCTGAATTTTAAAGATGTTTTATTAGCTGTTGAGAAGACCTGAGCTCCTGGGCCCTTAAGCTGAGCATAAGAATTACAAACCATTACTGAAGAGTTTTATCAAAATCAACTCAACCTTGACTGTTCACAAACATGGCCTGACATCTCCCTCTCTGCCTTTACATAGGGGGCATGCTTTTAAATAGTCCAACCTTATATAAAGGCTCACTGTTATGAAAAATAATTTACATTGGTTCCTTTCCCAAATACATTAATTACAACCTCTATAAGAGCATACGGTATTTGCGTTTCCACTTACAACGATGTGTTTCTGCGAGAGAACGCTAGAATAGCTGGAGCACTTTATTCCATCCGCAGACTTTGGCATCTCCCAGTTCCACTGGGCCTTCCTTATGGAAAAATCAGAGTTCCAAAATCAGTTTTCCTTGCCAAGAGGAGACAATACAAATAAAATAGCTAATATAATACTAATTTCACTCAGGAGGTTGGCAGCTGGAATAATTAGGCTTCAGGTTGCATTAAATATTAGCAGGTAAAATACCTATTTGCCCATTTTATCTTCAAGTCATGAAAAAATGAGCACTTACTTTACTTTCATCATTTACTTGTCAGCTCTATTCATTATAGATGCACATTTTCTAAGATAAGTATCCAGATTTCATGTCTGTATTATGATTAAGACTGAAAAAAATGTAAAGAGGACAGGTGCCATTTAGCATCTCTATTCAAATTACTCCTATTTTCAGACAGTTATTCAAAGGGGCATTTCCAGCAGTACCCAAGTCACTGCCTCCCTTATGATGACATTTCATTTAAAAGACAGCCTTCTGCCTTCTACAGGCAACACCGCTTACTCACCTAAAGCAAAAGCCACCTTGTAACGCAGTCTTGTGTCCTGTTCTTTGTGAAAAAAAGGGAAAAGGGGGGTGGTGAAGTTGTAATCACAAGAAACGATTTCCCGATATGGATCTGCAAGGGTGCGTTCCCCTTATGTCTGGATCCCATGTTGTGCCAGTATTTGCATTTCTTCTCAGCTACTGCACATGTGAACGACATGCAGCAGCAAGCGCTGTTTACACAGGTGTCCCGGCCAGATCTGGCTTTGGGACGGGAACAGAAAGAATGCAATTGTTATCACAAACCATGATCTCATCTAGTCAGCAACCAAATATTTTCTTGCTAGACAGAAGGTCTGTTTAGGTGTTTTACTCGCTGAGTAAACCCGGCAACTCTTGGGAGAGCTGGAGGAAAGGACCAGTGACACGGGCGGTTCTAAATACACACTCCGGAGCCAGTGTGCGCTTGCAGGAGACAACTGTGGAGCGAGACGCAGACAAAGAAGTGCATTTTCTATTTAGATTGGACCAGATCTGGCAGGAAAACTAACTCTTCGGTACCCAAAGTGGCTGTGTTAGAAGCCCAGTGACCCGAGTTCGCACGGTGCCCGTGCACGAGCCCCGCGTGTGCAGGGAGAGCATCGCGCCAGGGCCAGCGGGGCGCCGCCGTGGGGCGGGATGCACGCACCCCCTTCAATGTACTGAACCTCGCACGTAAGGACGCAGTGGCCCGGCAGGTAGGCTCCTGCTCGCCGGGTCGCTCACCCGCTGGCACGCGCCCTCGGGAGGCCGAGGGGCGCACGGGGAGCTGCCCACGCTCAAATCCACCCGGAGCAGCCAGTGGCTTGTTTCCCTGGCTGGTTCTTTTCTTTAGAAATTATGAACTGGTGAAATGGTGTTAAAAATGAGGTTTTTGGGCAAAGTTAGCTTCGCTAATGTGGCTTGGTGGACTGTCTGAGGAATTGATTGTGCAGGCAAAACTTAATGGTTCTTTTTGAAGAGAAAGGAAAACATACACAATTCAGCTCTTCACTAAAGGATAATTATAATGAAGCTGTTTGTGGTAGCAAACGACTGCTGTTTACTGTCCCTCATAGTCAAGCAGACAATGTTTTTTACCTTATATTAAGGTCTTTCGTGCAGCTCGATTACCACAAATGCATGATGATAAAAAATAAGGAATATCAAAGGAAAAATAGATAGAATAACAGGCCCCTAACATTATCTAAATAACTGATTGAGGAGTCTGGTAGAGATGATTTTTTTTTCATTTAAATATACTGAATCGTTATGTTTGTGGAATTATATCATCTCTAGGGGCTTTTCTAACATTGTGCTTTGCATGTTCTACACTCACGCATAAGTAGCTGTCTGCATGCCAGGAACATTTTTTTCCCTTTATAAATGGCAAGATTTTGATTGCACACCATAGTTATATCAATATTCCAGTCTCCCGAGATCTTCTTAATGTGATGACAATTGCAATATTAGCTCAGGCCCTTAATCCCAGAGCTCCTATATTTTAGCATCTCCCCAGCCTCACCAGAATTATATTCTTTCAAGAATATATTGTTGTATTTATCTTCATATGTGTCCCATCGCTAATGCTGACGAGCACCCGAGCAGTAGTTAGAACAAGTTTCCAGGGAGGTGTGAAGAACCGTATGTGACACACGTGGGCATCCCGCGCTCAACCCGGGCAGGCGAAGGAAACCGGCGCTCTGCTGCTTCACGTACACCTCCTTTCTTTCACTTCTTGTCGTTTCAATGGACATTACAAATAAGTTCTGGTTATAAACACATATTTTGCCTATGAGAAAAGATTTCCCCCAGTGCAAGGTGTATGTGGATGCTCCGCCTCGAGAGCAGGTGCTGATTCCTTTCTGTGAGCGCCGCAGTCACCTGTGCTGACAAAGGGAAACGCAGCTGCTAAGGCAGAAATAATCAGGGAGTAATCACAGGAAAGGTCAGGTGATATACATTGAGCATTAGGTTTGTGTTAAAAAGGATTGTGGGTGGGATGTGGCTTTGAGGGTTGTAGTGTTCTGCAGAGTATGAAGAAAAGGGCTCTGGGAAGAATGCAGATATAGGAATGACTTGTGGGCAGGAGCTTGAAGAACTGGAGGAAATGACTAGTTGGGAAAACAAGGTAAAATGTTTATATACTTAGCAGTAGAAAGCTCAGATCCTGGAAACGCTGCTCATGAAAACGTATTTAAAATGTTTTAGAAGACAATTTGAGAAGGGCAGGCCTAGTTCTGAAGGGTGCAAACAGACATTTTACAGGGTGAACAAGGTTGCTGCGTTTGGGTTGTTCCAGGCTAGCATGGGGAAATCGTCTTGCAAAGCCCCGCTCACAGCTTCGCAAGCTCGGCCCGAGCCTGATGGAACAGGAGGCTGTGAGGGGGCGATGGGGACAGGGCCCCCAGACCCTGCCTGCCAAGGCCGGTACCTGGTGCTGGTTGAATGACTTTTGAAACAGGAGTAACAGCATCACACAAAGCTGTGCAAAGGCTCTCTTTTTGCTAAAACTCTCGCTGAAGTGTCTTTTTCTTCTGGCAAACCTGAGACTGCTCCATCACAACCTCTCTCGATTGTGCGCTTCTAAGAATGCGGAGAACAAACTTGGGGTTTTGTTGTCAAATGCACAAAAACTATTTCCTGGGATAAAGTGCCTTTCTAGTAATTTTCCACACATCTCTCTTTCAGATTTGCAAGATATGAAGAAAATAAAGCTACTGTCAGTGCCAGCCGAAAGGCTATGCTGGAAACTGCATCTCTGCAGATGAGAAGCCAAAGGCCTGGAATACCCAGCTAGCAGGTAAGAGACACTGAGAATAAAAAAGTGTATTTGTGCCTGAGATAACAATTTCAGATAATTTCTGTGCAAGTATTGCTGCTTAGGGCAAGTGTAAGACAAAGCAGAGATGTTTGTGTTCTTGTGGGCTGGTCCGTGTGCCCTGGAGAGGCCTTTGTGTGTCTTGCTTGTGCCAAGGACTGTGATTAACCAGATAAAGCGGTGTTGCCTTGAGCTCTCTGAATAATCTCACTCTTACTGTGTAGTCATCTTCTCTTCCGGTATTTAATTAGCCTAATTTTTTTCCCTTCAGGCAGAGTATAGAGACTTAGATCTGGATATAACTTTAGAAATATTATCCATAACTCCAGGAATGACACTGCTGGATCTGTTAAATGACTGTGCTGTGCCACAGTTCCTCTGTGCTGCTGGGAATTTCACATCAGCCTCACGAATTCGGCAATAACTGAGGAAGCGTAGAGTAGATATCGCAGCACGTTGGAAGATCAGAAGCAATGCATGCTCTTGTCAGTTCACGCTATTTTCCTTTTCTGGCTTAAAATCATTGAGTAGTGATTATTTGGCGCAAAGGGGGCTGTGTCGCAGTGGTGGGGCCCGGGTGGGCGGTTGGCGCTTCCCCCCGCGCTGCTGCCGCCTTGGTCCTCCCGAGCCAGGCTGGAGGGTTTCGGCTTAATGACTCTATAGGGACTTCTTTGTTAAAATCGAACACCTCTGTAAAGAGCCTTGGAGCGAATGCGCGTTGTGGTCCTGCCTGCAGCGCCGGCCCGTGCTGTGCGCGGGGTGTCCGTGTGTCCTGCTCGCGCGGGATCTGCCGTGTGACGGCTCCGCTCGGCGCCTCCGGGGCTCAGACTGCGAGACACGGGATGAACTTCTTCTCTTTCCCATTCGCAATTTCACAGGCTTCTGTCATTTTCCCTGTCCCCCTCCTTGCAGCCTGATGTCATTATCCACTCATTTCTCACACAGAAGCTATTTCATACCTCTGCTCGTCTTTTTCTTCTCTCCTATAGTGATCAAGTGAAATATTAAGCGACTCTCATGGACAGAAAATACCACGGAGGGGTTGATCACATCATTTTCCAGAGTAGAAGTGTTTCCTTCAGTGCCTGTTCTTAGTGCTGGGTAATAGGCTTGCAGAGTTGCAAACTACTTTATTTAAAATGTACATATATTTAAAGAGGACAGAATTGTATCCCACATACTATTGCCTAGGCTCTGTCCGTAAGTTAAAATAGGAAACACTTGCAAGAGCTTGTTAGTCACTAAATATTAGCCATGCTTGGGGCAAAGGGAGCTTCCCTGGGCTCCTCTGCTCAGCTCTACTGACCATGGCGGGTCTGGTGTCCTCTGCTATGGACAAACTGCGCTGGGTTTACATCTGCACTGGTACAGAGGGGCTGGCTGGATGTGCTGTGCTGAGCCGGAGTGTATGAAGCAATTCCATTTCCTTGCCTTTGCACTCAAAAGAAATTACAGCCTCCTGCTCAGCTGAGAACTGGGGTCTTCAGTGCAAGACTTCACCGCCTTGTTTTAGAGAAAGGATCTGTTGCTGCTACCAGGGTGGTGATACTGTAAAAGCCTTTTGTGTATAGGAAAACCTGAAGAAATACTTGCAAAGCCCTTTAGAAATCTTGCATGTGGCCCAGAGCTTGCTTCGTCAAAGAATTTAAACATGTAATCTTGACATGTAAATATTTCCAGAAATATTTCCTGAATAAATAAAATTCCTTCCAGAATGACCTCAGCCCCTGGCAGGCGCGAGCGTGTGCCGTGCGTCTTCCAGAGAGGCCGCTCGGCGCGGGGCCGTGCGGGCTCTGGGCTCCGTCACCAGCGCCGCATCCACCGCGCCTGCCTGCAGAGTCTCTTTTTCTGTCTTAATCCCGCTCTCCTTCCAAGTCTGCGCCACCTCTAACCCAGACCATGTATAGTCAAATGTGAGGAAGCGGGAACTGAGCATCACTGACTTTTGTGGACCATAAAGCAACTAGATTTTTATAGCTTTTTGTAAGTCTTATACCTTATCTTGTATTCCAGATAATTAAGGCTGGAAGCAGATTTGTCTCCGTTTCTGGAGCAGGTTGTTGTCAGGGTGCTGTGCGGAGTTATTCCGACTGATCTGGCCTTCCAGACCTCATGTGGGGTTTTCTCCATGTGAATTTTGTGGAGTTTGCCTGTCTGTGCAGCACCCGCCAGCTCCCAGGGAGCGCCTTGTGTGTCAGCATCGGTTAAGGGACAGGGAAAGTCTTTCCATCTCCGAATTTGAGGCAGCTCATCACTTGCAGGAGATCTCCCCCGCACAGCACACAATAAAAAATGTTACTCAGTACCGCTCTTTTGCTGCATGAAGATGTTTTCCAGCTCTGTATCTGAGAACGTTTACCCTGAATCTTCCTCCTGCCCACTTCGCTTCCTCTCCCTTTCGGTTTTAATTTCTTGCCGTGCTGGCTCTGGGTCATTAGGTCTGGCTTTATCTGTGACTAATTTTTAGGTTGAAACCATGAAAGCTGTGCTGAGCAAAGCACAAACTACTGGTTTGGCGTTGTGTTTGGTTTTTGGTTTTTTTCCAATTATTTTCAGTTAAATTTTTGTTGCACAGAGGAAGACAGGGGAGTCCGGGTGGGGTGCTGCAAAGCCTCTGCTTTCTGCTCCCATTGGAAGGCTGATGAACGTCCTCTTTGGCACGCACTTCCATCGAGGGGATCCTCTCTGCCTTCAGCAGAGGAGTTTTGTCTCTGCTTGTCTAAAGATACAAAAGTGATAAGAAATTCAAGTCACTTTTTCAAGTTTGAGAAAAACTTAGACTCTTCAAAGGGTATCTCTTCTGAAAGAGTGATTTTAAAATCAGTTTCATTTCTTGGCCAATTTATTACTCATCTAACCATGCTAAGCCCTAATCATGTTATCAAAATACAGTATTTGCTAGAATCAAGTAGGGCTGGCTAGAACACAGAAGTGTAATTTTCTGGAAAAAACTTTGAAACGTGTTTTCAATGTGTGTTGAACACAACAGGGCACTTTAAAAGCAAAAAAAAAACCCCACACCAAAACAAACCAAACAAAAATAAAGAAAAACCAACCAAACCAACCCCCTGAACAAACAAACAAGCAAACCCAAACCCCATAACTAACGGATGTGCCTATACATCCCCAAAAAGAGCATCACAGGTCGGTGCCACATCTCCTGAGCTCTGCTGGGTGTGCAGGAATGCCTGTGCCCTGTGTGAAAGGGTTAGGGCAATAAAATGTTTATCCCCCTCGGCCAGTTAAAAGCATTAGAAATGAGGCCAGTCAATAAGTTTTTCTCTTTTTTTCAATGCTTAAACACCCCCCCTCCCCATGATTGCTTTTCATGAGAAAACCCTTTTTGCTGTGAGTAGGTACTTTCAAATTGCTTCTTGAAAACTGACTTTCCAGTTTTGTTTGTACAAAAGCAATAACTTATTTACTAATTGAGTAAAGTTCTCTTGAGTTAATGAAAAAGTTCTACTTCAAACTTTGAACTGAGAATTTACACTTATACACCACAAAGCCCTCTGCGCTCAAACACCACGTTCTCATCCTCCGAAACTCTGCAATAGAACACTGTCCTCCCCAGTTCTAACAAGCGGGTCCTTCAGGGAGCTGATGTTTTTTTTCATTGTAAGGCAACAGAAACGGCTCAATGTAGGAACAAGAAAAGCCTGTGTTAAAGGGTTCCCAGGAGCCCTGGCCAGAGCAGGGCAAGAGACAAGGGTGCGAATGGAGCTGGGTCTGAGCTTTGCGTGGCTGTCCCTGATGCTCTGGGGAGGACGCAGCGAGTGGTGCTGGCGCCTGGCAGAAGCCGGCTGGACGTGGCCAGGGCGCCCAAGCACTTCTCTGCTCCACGTGCAGGCCTTTCTATGGGAAACGGCTTGGCTGGTTAGATCCCTCCTGTCTGCACTAACTGTCAATATTAGTTCAGGGAAAGTCCTCAATTACTTAAAAAACCCCAAAGAACATAAGCCCCCTCCCTATTAATTGTCGTTTTTGCACTGTAATTTCACATTTTTTTATATATGACGAACGCTTCATTGCCTGATTCACATGGTATACCGATAGCTTCTTTAGAAGTTCTTGCAGCAGCAAGGGTAACGGCTGCTGAGAGGAGATCTCTGCTCCTCCGGCCTCACCCCTGCATCAGCGCCTTGCTGGGAGCAGCTTTGGTGCCGCTGCTTCATCCGCAGCGCAGGGGCTGCGGGCGCTGCTGCGACGCTTAACGACGGTCTGTTCATCTTCAGTGACTACACAGAAATAATGAATCACATTTAAGTCTGTCCATATGTGAATGTTCGATTAAATCTTTCTCGATGTTCCGTAAAATACTAACCCATGCTCCCGCGGAATATAAACATTGATTTCTTCAGGCCCTTCCAGCACCACAGGCCATGGCATTCGTTTTCCAGCTATTGTTCTGTAGCTTTTCCCCTCTCAGCTAATGATTGCAGTTCTTTTTAAATGATGCATTTGGTTTTGAATTATATATTTCTAAAAGTTCTTACGCTTGTCTTAGCTGGAAATATGTTCTGGCCTGGCTTGTAATTCCCTCTGCGGCTTCATTGGTGTCAGGTAATTTATACAAAAGTATTAAGTCAATAAAGTTGTACTGTAAGTCACAGCATGTTTAAAGATTTTTTTTTTTTTTTAATGAATAACTATCCCAGGCAGCCAGAGCTAATTTCCAAAAATTCCAAGCCCTAATTAAGGAAATCATTTAAGAATATCCTGGTATTGGGGGCTTTGCCTGCAGGGAGCTGCACTGAGCAGGTACCCGAGCGCAGCCCCGGGCAGCCCGGCCCCCCGGTGGGAGCAGGAGCGGTCAGCGCTCAGGTAACACCGGTCAGCGTTCTTTGGGCAATAGGGATTTCCCTGCCAGCTGAAAGCAGATGGGGAATACGTATCCCGGTGGCTTTGGGGGGACCTGCACAGCAGTGCGATGTGACAGGGAAATACCACATCCCGCCACGGACCAGGAGCTGCATCTGCTGGTCTTTCAGCCTTTGTAGCCAAAATAGAAAAATGGTCAAAATGGAAAAAAAAAATCACCCAAGCAAGTCTAAATTAGAGCAATTCCTGGTTCAGTTTGCATTTGGGTTTCCTATTATGATGAAAGTTTCTCATTTGAACATTTTAATGCACTTCATCTTTTCACAAGCTGCCAGTAAACTATTGCAGCAAGTCAGTGACCATGCAGTAACCTCGGGGCTTCGCGTCGGCGCTGCCGTGAGGCACCGGGCAGCAGCCAGGCCCGGGGGCTGATGCTGAAAGCAGAGGACGCTGCAGCAGGAGCCGGTGCTGCGAAGCAGAGCTCACTGACCGCAACTGGCGCTTTAGTAATCGGCGCTAATGAGCGAACGGCCACGTCCAGGTTTGGTTTTCAGGACTCGGGTCATTTCCTGCTCGGCAGCAGGATGTTGTGACAGAGAAACGCAACCGCGGGAGGAGGTTTCTCCAGCCCGGGGAGTGTCAGGGGTCACAGCCGGGGCTGAAATCCAGGAATTCCCCACAACTGCAGTGCATTCCCCAGAGGGTCGGGGATGAGCAAGAACGGGGGTGCAGGACGGGCTGCCCGAGGGGGCGCTGGGGACAACGAGCTCCCGCAGCGCTGGCGGATGAGCATCCCGCACATCCAGCAAACGCCGCTTTCCCTCGGGTGGATTCACCCAGGTGACCCTGGTTAGGTTACATTTACAGAACGTGCCTTCTGTCAGATTTTATTCTTGTATACGGTCTGCTCGGATTTCCCGTGGTGGGGCTCTCAGTGGATCCTCTGGGCTGCAGGTGCGCAGGGCAAATCCCCTGACCCATGGGGAGGAGATGATGGGGAATCAGCTGCTCCAGGAGGCAAATGCGGAGCTGGAGCTGGAGCCTCCTGTTTGCAGCCCCTGCCTTTGTGCTGGGTGGGTGGATAAAACGCTTCCGAATTCTGACGCTCCTGCAGGTTTTAACCTCTGAGAACTAATGGAAGGTAATTCTATGGGAGGGTTGTTTGCACTCAGATCTTAGTGTGGCTATTTATAAAGCCAAAAGACAAATACGCCTCTAGACCAGTGTGTACTGCTTTTCGTATTTTTTTTTTGAAGAACAGTGGTGCGACACTTTAGAAATAGTATTTTTGTTTAAATGACGAATTCCACCTAATTCAGAGTCCCGCTGACTTCAAACACAGGCAAAGCCTTCCTAAGGACTGTAAGACATCGTTCAGAACATCAGTGTTTGGAAGCGTCTGTTACATTATGCTTGACCTAAAAGTATTTATTTTGCAGCATAATTTTAAATAATGTATTTTGGTTTATGTTTAAAGTGAAAAGAATAACTCTGGTAAATGAATCCGTGATAAATAGTTCCTGCCAGTGGCAGCCTTGTTTCTTCAGTGCTGATAATACTGATAGAGCAAGAGCTTATTCAGTCTCATAAACCAAATGAATGATTCACAGGCTCTGTCTCTACACAGCAACTCTATTTATATGATATGAGAATATTATATAAATACCATGCCTCCTTAATCATGCATCTGTATTCATTTTGATGGGAAGGCAATTATTTCTCTCTAGCGCAGTTCCGTTTAGTGACTTCCGAATGTGTCAGAGGTTCGTTATTCCAGAAACAAATGTTAAAATACTCTTTTGGTGGTCAACAACATACCGCACCGTGGTGTCCCTGTCATCCGCGGCTGAACCCGGCCGTGCCCACCAGCTCAGCGCTGGGGCGCGGTGTGAGCACCCCCGGCTGCTGGCACGGCCAACGGGGCTGTTGCATCAAATCAGCTTGTTCAGAGCGGGAAGGACTCGTGGGCAGGTTTATATAGCTGACCTGAACCAACAAACTCGGGCAGAACCTCATGTCGTTCCCTGCGAAGCCGTGTGGTACCACGCAGGACCTGGGGCTGCATCCCAGGCTGGGACACGGGGACCTGGGCCTCTACAGGCTCTGCCATCGCTGCAGAAACTGCTCCTGGCCACCGGAGATGCAGAGGAACAGTGGGTCTGGTAAATGCTTAAGCCTCAGAGTAAACAAGTGCTCCTATAACTGGGCTTTTGGCCATTTGAGTTGAAGCATCTCTGTGTCTTCTGGAGCCATTACGCCTGTATAAACAAATATTCAGAGGCAGAGGGAGATGATCCTGACTGATGAGGAGGCGCGCTTGGCTCCCGGCCTGGGCCGTGCCCAGGACTACATGGCCGGGCTGGAGGTGCTGGGGACACGCACGACCCAGCGTCCGCGTCTCCTCCCGTGTTCTCCAGGACTGTGCCAAGCACTGGGGCACGGGAGCTCATCCGCGGGGGTTTTGCCACTTTGCAGTTCCCTGCAGGAGGGCAGAGCCCCAGCCCTGTGCCTGTGTGTGCTGGACCCGAGGGGACAGCAGTGACAGCAACCTGGTCCGCGTGTGGTTGGACCTGCCCTGGGTGCAGCTGGTGCCACACACTGGTGTCCCAGCAGGGTCGGTGACAACGGGGGCTCCTCTGCCCAGCCCGCACATAGAGCGTTAGAAGGAGCAGTGTGAGGACAAACCGGCTTGTGTGCAGCTAATTGTCTCTATTCTCAGCAACTTCAGAGAGAAGCAAATAAAAGATCAAGCCCGTGTTAGTTTGCATTGGTCTGTCCTGGGGCTGATGCACAAAATGTTCTCAGAGTTGTTTCTGCCCTAAGTAGTGGTGAGCAGAGGTATTTCTCTGACCATCGTGTGTTTGAGAGTCACCAGTAAACGCCAAGAGCATCGTTCTCGTGGTACCCCCAGCTCTGGTGAAAGGCAGGAGCTCCTGGGTGGGGGGCTCGGGGTCCTGCCCCCCACAGCACAGCCCCTGGAGCTCCCGGGCTCAGCCCTTTGCTCTCTGTTATGTGCTTGCCTGCTTTTTGTTTGTTTGTTTGTTTTTTAAGTAGTATTGTAAAGGGAAAATGAAACTTCATAATTGTGTGAGCTCAGGGAACAAAGTCAGAGTCAGTGAGTGTGCTCTATTATGGTTGGGTTCTTTTTCTAAAAACCATCCAAGTGGCTCTGGTGACTCTGAACCGAGGAGTGAATTTGCAACGCAGAGTCGGGTTTCATTTTAAAATATTTGTTTTCAATATACTAGAATTAATGTTCGTCTGAGGCCAGTGACAGATGTTATTTAAAAACACTTGGATTTGTTTTCTGAAGACCAGGTTGTAGATACTGTCGATTTAAAAGATGTTTCCTCCTAGAGTCTGTGTATGAAAATACTGGAGACATTGCTGTGCACTCGCGCCCACTCTCTTCCAAGGCAGATTACTCCTGTTGGTTGATCTCATAAATAAGGAGTTAATTTTCCTTTGCTTCAGGTTACTTGTCATCTGAAATCCCAAATGCAGATTCAACGCCCCGTTTAATATCCAGGCAAGGTTCTTGTTTTGAGGTTTATCAGGTGAGAGTTTGGTCTGGGAAAGCCGTGTCCCCCCAGCACCCGGGTGCTGCGGAGCGTCTCACAGGCAAAGTGTCGCAGTCGTGGGGCTCTGGGTGCTGACGTTTCCATCCCCGAAACTTCTTCTTACGCACTGAGACCTGGCATAATCATGTTTACTCTTTTCATTGCCTGGCAGTATTGTTTTCAGATGTGAAGCGTCCTGCGTGGTGTCCCTGCACACCTCGAGCGCCGCAGACACCGAGCGCTCCCCGCGCTGCGCGGAGCAGGGTGATCACAGCACGGCTGCTTGTTTGAAACATGAAAAGAGCAGGTGCTTGAGAAGTTTCTTATTAAATGCATAATCTTGTCGAGCAAAACCATCTTTCTTTCAACTCGTTCAACCTTTCATCCACATTTGTTCATGCTTGATCTACAAAGTGGTTTCACTTTTGCAAAATTTTATGAGTGTCGTAGGTTGTTTTCTCATGCTTTTTGGCTTGGGGGAGTTAGAATGTGATTTATTGCAAAGACAAAGCAAATGACACAAAGCCAGGTTTGCTCTTCAGACATTTGTTGTGTTCCGTTCTCACGGTAAATGAGCCAGGGCAGTAACCAAAACCCAGGGTAAGGATGGGAAAACTCCTGTGCTGGACACCAGGTAGGAAGGACGATGGAGATAGTTTCCAGCCTGTGTTTCATGTAAACTGTAAAATCTAAAAAATCTAACAGTAGAACTAAGTGACAAAATCATGTCAATAATGTGCTTGCCATTTCAGTGTTTCTGCGTCCCTCTATTTAAAGTATTTAATAACCCAACGGACGCTATGGTTTAGCATATGTGCTTTAGTACGTTCCCTTTCTGGTGGCCGGAGCTCCTCAGGCACAGTGCAGCAGGTGCTGGCGCTGCGAGGAGAGCTCTGGCTGCACACACCCCAGCCCGTGAGGAGAGGGGCGACCCCAGGGGCGCAGCTCGGTGCTGCCCCCCCCACAGGCACCAGGGACCGGGTTCCCCAGCCGGGGTGGTGTTTGACGGCGAACTCCTCGGTGTTAACTGCCGTGGATCTGTACCCAGGGTGCCCCAGCACGTCTGCACCCAGCGCTGCCTCTGCGCCCCACAGAAGGGACATTTCACCAAACCCCCCCTCTTTTAGGGCAGCAAAGCCCAGCAGCGCCCGTCACCGTGGTGGCTGCGCGAGAGGCTCTGCCAGTCGGGTGTTGTCCTGTCGCCCCAGATCGCGCAGCCCCCCGGGCCCCCTCCTGGCCACCGCCACGTCCCACCGCGCTCAGCAACGCCCCTTTGGCTGAGGTGGAAATCCACTGCGGTCTTGACCCTCTTGCTATCTGTATTTTAAAACTGTCTCGCTGAACGGCAATTAAAATTGCCCTGTAGAAGAGCTATTTCAGCCGCAGGGTTAAGCCTCTTCTTGCTTACCGTGTTGGGCCGCTGTGCACTGATAGACTATTACCGTGATTCATCAGAACCTCATTTCTTGGAAGAGATCTTTGCAGAACTAGGAGTTGTGCATCAAGCCAGGTTGAGGTTACCCAGTCACGGGTGATTTGCTGACAATATCCTGATTTGGCAAATATGAATTTCAATTCTTGTAGCTCCTTAAAGAAAAAACAGATCTGACACCTAAATCAAATATCTGGATTCTATCAAATAATCTCACCATAAATTAAGGTTGGTAAGGTATTAATTTAAATGGCCTGTTCTTTTTTTTCTTTTTCCCAGCACTAATTATTATCTCTCTAAACCTTGGAATGCATACAATTTCATCTATAATTTAGACAGGCAGGAGCCTTTACAACTGTTCTCCTACTGTGTTTAAAAGAAGAATAATTCTACCAAATGAAAAATTTTAGCATATTACTTTTGAAGCAAGAGACCATATTGCTTCTGAAATACATCAAGAAGTCCCTCTCCCAGTGAATTGTGTACATTCTGTCCCTGAGATTTCAGTGCAGCAGTGACCTTAGAGGGTCTTTGGAGAGAAGCCCTTTATATCTGAATTGGTATCCTGACATGTAATGAAGAGGTTGCCATGGCAAATATGCATTTTTTTTTTTTAATGTAATCAGAGAAAATAAGTGAATAAACCACGTAAGTCTGATTCATAAGTTACTACTGCTCAAGGCAGTAGTAACTCCTCTCTGCCAACACATGGTCAAAGCTTTTTTGGTTAAAAAATGAAGAAAACCAAGATGTTATTAGACCATTAAATTTAAATACTGCCATTTGAATTCAGATTTGCTTCCTTTGCCTCACAGCTTTAGAAATGTTTGATTACTGCACTAAACAACCAAACCCCGAAAGCTTCCCGTGTGCCTCCCCAGAGCACACACGAGCACCAGCACCAGCAGGTCTTTTCATTATTCTACTCCTCTTCAAGGGGGGGGGGAAATCCACATTGTATATACGAATAGCCTGAGAGCACCTTACATTTGGCACTGTTGCCTGATTATATACACACATAAATCTGCTTATATAATTTTACTTGAACAGCAGTGAATTGTTTTGCCAGCAATTTACACTCTGGTAGCTGAGCCCTTGCAGAGCTACTTTAAAATCTGACTTAACTCTTTGAATTCTCAGTTGCAGCCGCTTTTTTTTTTTTNTTTTTTTTTTTTTTTTTACCTAAAATGTTAGAGTTTTATTTCACTCAAAACGTCCCAGTCACTGGAAATGATAAACTCTTAGCGCAAACTGTAAGTGAAACTTAATTTCCAGTTCTGTCACCGCGCTTCCTTTTTTCATTGGAACTTTGCTGATGCGTAACTCTTAGTTAATGAAGTCCCATGACAGAACTGTTCATGGTATTATGGCAAGTAAAATAATTTAGGCTTTATATTAGTGACAGAGTAGTCCAAGACCTGCCTTCACACGGAGAAAAACCACGATCTGGCCTTAAGCTGGTAGATTTTCAGCCTATAATTGTTAAAGCGAAGAAAGCTTTGGCAGATAAAACTGGACAAGAATCTGTGTGTGTGTGGAAATGCTGAACTGTTTCCAAACACCGGTGTTCCGTGGGGAAACACGGCTCCTGCTGACCGGCAGCCTGCAGGGGATGCTTCTCATCTGATGGGGAACGAGCGGTGCCGGCGGGGCCGGGGCAGCGTGGGGGTCCGGCCGGGCTGGCTCAGGGGTGGGACCATCGTCTCCAGCTCTTGTCACCTGCTGTGTCCAAATGTACATGTGTGTGTGTGTGTGGGCGTTGCTCAGTCTGCTTTTCCACTTGCTCCTTCCCTCAGTGCTTTACACATTTTCCAAAAGGTCACTTAGGCAATTAACAGCCCACAATGTCATTCAGCAACTATTTAAACTCCCATAAATGAAATGAGTGCTGTCCACTGTTCCTTCCCCGTGACCTTGGTGTGCTTTCGCGCGTTAACTCTCGTCCCGAACGCCCCGGGCACCCCGAGGTGCTGCACGGGCAGGGGCGGCAGCGCTGCCCACGCCGTGGCCTCCGCGCTGCCGTTCATTCCTGCAGGGCCTTCTCTTTGGGGTGCCCGTCATGGCTGTGCCATTTCCATCGGGAGAGCCCCTCAGGATCACCGAGTCCAACCACAGCCGGACTCCAGCACTAAACCAGCACTGGGGGAAGAGGAGTTTCAGTTCCGCTTCCTTTGCTCGACCTAATCCATGTTGAGAAGGGCTCGATCCTGTACACCTACTCACTCAGGAATACCTGTTTGCTCTAGACAGAGGGAAAAAGTCTGGAATCTGAAAAATCCAGATCTTGTTTCCATCTCAGCCCCAGAGGCTGCTTTGTGATCCCCCTGCCCTGTCATGTCTCTTTGCACCCAGCCCCGATAAAACCAAGACTTGGTCTCCCAGGGTCCACTCAGCTCCTCTCCATGTCTCTCGTTCTCCAGCCTCAGAGCAGGGTCTTGTGCAGAGCTCGGACTCTCCCTCTCCTACCCTGAACCTCTCCTAACCACAGGGTCTCTCTCTGGCTGGTTTTGCCATCCTACAACTAAAAGAGGGGCCTTTGTGCCCCATCCAGGCTCTCTGCACATCCCCACGGTTCCTCCTGCATCCCAACCACAGGACCAGGGTTGGTGCCACCCGGCGCCTTCTGCTCCGGGCGATTCCCCCGGTGAACCTCGCAGGAGCGCCTGGCCGGGTGCTCCGGGCTGCGGTGCCTTTGCTTGAAGTGCTCCGAGCTGTGGGGAGCAAACGCGGTGTGCGGGCCCCGTGTGCTGCTGGCGACCCTGCGGCCCNTCCGGCCCCCCCGAGCCGACCCTGCAGCCCCTCCCGAGCTGACCCTGCAGCCCCCCCCGAGCTGACCCTGAGCTGACCCTGCACCCCCCGAGCTGACCCTGAGCTGACCCTGCACCCCCCGAGCTGACCCTGCGGCACGGACCGGGGCGCCCTGGCCGTCGGAGCCGCTCAGTTCCGCAGGAGCTCGGGAGCAGCTGGTGTGGTGGGGCCGCCCCTCGCGCGGAGCCGCCCGCGCGCACCGTCGGGGAAAGCGGCGTCATCAGCACAGCCCTTGCTGGACACGTTGCTGACCAAAGCTCAGCTTTATCTTAATGAATGATGTTCAGTCTAGTACGAAGCGGGTTAAACGGCAAAGGGAGAAATCTTTTTTTTTAAGTCAGGAGACTTCATGTAGAAAAGACACAAATAATCCCACTTAATAGAGAATTTAGCACCATTTTTGGTACAGAATGTTTTCAACTAATGTACAAGCTTGCATTGAAAATACCAAGTGCTCCCTCAGCTCAAAGGGAGAAATCGGCAGTGGTTTATCCAGATAATGGAAATTTACTGGTTATTATGTGATGTACACGGACCAAACCAGGTCATAGGCGAGGAACTGACTGCTGTGGTTTGCTGGGCTGGCCAGTAAAGAGAAGTATTTACAAACCCCCCTGTGCTGAGGGAAACAAACTAATCAAGTATTCACACGCTCAACACCCCTCGTGTTTACAAGCACGGGCTGGTTTGCACAAACCGGTGTTGTGCTGCGGAGAAACATTTTCCTGCTTGGAAGGAGCAGCCAGGGCAGCGGATCGAGGGGGGACACTGGAAATGGGGGACGGTGGGGACCGCGGGCGGGCCGTGGGGGCCGCGGGCGGGGGCACCGGTCACCTCCGCCAGCTGGAGCACCTGGGCCAGCAGCCCTGTGCCACTGCTCACTGGGTTGCTGCTGCTTACAAACCGCGGTTTTAAAGCACGCCCGGTAAGATTGTTAACCCCTATGTAATTAGCTGCGTGGTTTATGAGGTGTTCACAGGAGGAGCTGATGCCTTTGCCCTCGTCTCTGTCCTGTTCTTCACTTCAAAACCAAATTTGACCTTTTCGAGCCTTTTTTTTGTTTTCCTTTTCTGAGTGATGCTCTGAGTTTTGCTGAGGATGCTGCCCCGGCGTGAGGGCAGGGCTGGCAGTGTGGGGTGTCCGTGGGGTGCAGGCAGTGTGGGGTGTCCATGGGGTGCAGGCAGCGTGGTCTCCAGCTCCCACCCGTGCTCGGGGGCGGTGTCTCGGGGACGGGGCGGGGAGCCCGGGGGGCGGCAGGTCCAGACCTGCGGCTCCAGCGCTCGGTGCTGGAGGCGCCGGGCGCTGCTCCCGGAGCGTGGGTTGAAAGGATGCGGGTGATTTGCACGGGAACTGGTTGAGGTCTGCGAGGTTAAAAGGAGGCGTTTAACCTCAGTGAGCAGCTTCGTTATAAAGGGAAAGGTGAACGTCTCAGCTATCACAAACGTTACCCAGTTAGAAGGCGAAAGTGACAACCCCGCAGAATTATTAAAAAGTCTCTTATCGTGTTAGTGGCAGATTGTTTCTGGAAACGGAGCAATGGCTGCCTAATGGGAACTGCAGGTTTTCCTGGAATTCTGGATGTTGTACAAAAACAGCTCTTTTCAGCCCCAGCAGACACAAGTGAAGTAAAATAGGTTTGTTGAGTGGAAAACTGCCAATTATTCCAGATTGTTGTGATAGGTTAGTGATTCACGCAAGACTTTAGTAGACTGTTAGGGAGAACTCCCTTTTGAAATGCGCTGCGGGTTACAAAGCGTATTTGTGAGTAAAGCGTTCACGATTCGAAATAAGCTTTGCATGGAGGTTTTCTCCGCTCCATGACGACTTTCAGCAGCCAAGTGGGGTGGGTACCGGCCAGGAGCACCCACAGCATCCTCACCCAAGGGTGTATGGGGCACAGGGAGCACAGGACCAAATTAAAAAAGGGGAGGGCAAAAAAACCCCTGGACACTTTTTTATAAAAGCTTGTGATCCATGTGGACTAGACAGAAAGAAAGAAGTTTCATTTTTCGCAGGCTGCAGGGCCCCATGTGCTCCAGCTAGGTGCTCTGTTTAAAGGTCCAGCTTTACACCCTCTGTGCGGAGTACCAGAGAAAATAGTGTTTGTGATTAGGAAGAAAAAAAACCCCTATGCTTAAAAAAGAGGGAATTATGCCGAGGTAGGTTGCTGATTATCATCACCTGATTTAATATTTAATAAGGGATTCTGCTTGTCGAGCAAGTCTTTTTGGAGGAGTTAAGACCACGCTCAGGCTGCAGGTTCAGCAGGCGCAAGGCAGGGAAGATGTGTCCTGTCACGGGTCCCTGTTTTCCCACTTCTTCTGTTGGAAGAGTTCGCCGATCAGAAAGCACTATTGCCTATCTGAAACGCATAGCATAATACTTCAAAAGCATGTAAAATAGAGCATCTAAAGCATACAACTATGATAAGAATACAGAAAATACGACAGCACCCGTGGATAAAGATGTCCAGTGACCTGGGAGTTCTGGCGTGATTCATAAATGCAAAACATAAAAGAACATATTTAATTAGTTTGTGATTACATATTGATTACCTTTCTGCAGCATGTAGGCCCAGGAGCAATAAAAGGTCCCTAAGCAGTGTGAGTGTGTTCCCCTAAGGAAACAAAACTCAAGAACAAAGACAGATGTGTGCCAGAGGAAGCCGATATAGGGTTTGCTCTATCTCCTTAGATTTTTCTCTTTTGCAAAAAATTGCCCAGTGCGTTAAAAAAAATCAAGTCTTTGTGAGTTAAGATTAAAGGCAGAATGGAAAATTTATCTTGTGACTAAATAGCAAAAGAAAGAAGAAAGAATGTATTCACCTTCAGTTTAGAAAGACTAAAGTAATTCTTGGTTCTTCAAAAATAGATTGAAAACTGGTTTTTTACATCTTTTCTTGGTACTCCTTTTTCTGTAACGTGACTTCTTGATGTTTAAGGCATCTTGTACCTGGTTATCTCCAGATCCCCAACTAACAGCAGCAAAGCAAACTTCTATTGATGGTGCATCACCACCGCTCCGCACACGCGTTGTTCTGGGCTCTGGTGCCTGTTCAAGCTACACCACGGGAGCTGAGCCCGTGTGTTCCGCAGGGCTTCCCGTTGCGAGACAGCAGCATGAGGGTCACAGCTGGTTTTGAGGCAGATTGAATGCACCAACCACCGCTTTAAATGCATGAAACTTATTCCAGAACTTGCGCTAGATACCAATGCCTAGAAGTGTGAGTTAGACTAATTCTGAGAGACAGGGCAGCACTTTCAGTTTGGAAGGAACTTTCGTAGCAGATGCTGCAATGCCTGTGCAGCAGCGTCGGCCACTGAAAACCGCACCAACTCCAAATTAGATGTTCTTCCATGTAGATATGTTATTATGTGTGTGTAATACACACGCCACCCCTGCCGCAAGAAAGAAATTAATTGCATTGCCTTTGGTCTTTTGGTGACCGTTTTGGATGCTCACAGTTTGCTCTATAGTCAATTAATTGCATAACCCTAATTGTCTGCTGTATCCTTTGTAAATGATCCCTTCAGGACATACATTATACGGTGAGCTAATTTTAGCGTTCTTATACCCAGTCACTCCTATGGGCAGCGAGCTCTTCGGCTGAGCTGGCCCTTCGGTTTGAGCGAGGCAGCTCCAGGGCTGCTGAACGCGTCCGCTGCCCTTGCTCTGCGTCTCCAGCCTCTCCACCCAGCACCGCAGCTGGGTTTTGTGGAACCTGCATCATTAGAAAAGCCCCGTATCAAGGGAATTTGAAAAGAAAGATGGCTGGGTTTGTCCCTGTCTAAGGTGGAAAGCTGTCAGGGAAGCAGGGGAACTTCATCCAGCTCTCAGTAACCGGAAGTTTTGTTTAAGGATTTAGTCTACGTGAATACAGGTTTGAAGATGGGAAGAGCTTCACAGCCATGACCTCTCTTTTCTGCACGCTTCCCCGGCCTCCCTTCCAGCCTGTCCTGCTCCACGGGGCACAGCTGGGAAAAGTGTTCAGTGCTGAGGGGAACAAATTACCTTCTTAGCAGCAAAGTATGATGCGCACAGCTGTGTCCCCGCTCAGCTGCGCTCGCTCCTGCAGAGCCGCGGCTGAGGTCAGCGGCAGCAGGAACGAGAACAAGGTGTTTCGTTTGGAGAGCAGCCTTGCTTGAGCCAGAGAGAGAACGGGATTTGTTCTCGTGGCCATCGCACGCATGGCAGCCCCGGTGCTGCCGCGGTGCCCGGTGCCCGCAGCCCTTCCCGCGCTGGCACCAGCTCTGACCGCAGCACCGCTCTGGGGAGCAGGCGGGGAGCGCGGCCGCCAACCGACCCCAGTGTCCTGCCGCGTGCTGCCTAACGACGTCAGCACCGCCGCTCGCGTCCCCCGTGTCTCCAAATCGCAAATACAGCGAATGTAAAGGGGCCTCTTTGATAAATCCAAAGGTCCTGCACAGAGTCGTCCGTGTGGCTAAAAAGCTGGCAGGAAAGAAAATAAGCACTATATTCACTTTTAATTTACCTTACTTAAACTTCTCACTAATATCATCAGATGCATGCGATACAATGTACATGTGATATCAATTTTGTTATAAATGCCAAAAAAATTCGATGCAGTTTATAGAAACCATGACAGATCTTTAAAACAAATGCTTTTTTTTTTTTTTACGACTTTTCGGTGTTGGCAGTCTGCGGAATACGAAAATCAAATCCATCCATCTGGCTCTGGGAAAACAAACAACATGTTTGTCTCTGTATTCTCTCTTCACTGATGCCTACAGATCCTAAACACAGCTAAGTAAATGTGAAATGGTAGGGGAAGAGAAGGTTAAAATCACTGCCCCCTCAGTTTATTATCTTGGTCAAGTTTAAAGAGATTATTTGAATTATTTACTAACATTTCTGCTGTACTCTTGAGCATGCAAAAAATTATAGAGCATCTGAAAATCTGCAGTTGTTAAGTATTAGGAATCAGTCTGCAAACGCAGGGTCAGTCTTGTTCCCCACGTGCCAAGAAGACCCAGGGGCTCCAGGGCTTCCCCCCCACCCTGGGGAGCAGGAGAGGACAAGAACCGCTCCTCTTCCGAGGTAGTTATTTGAGCCACAATAATCTCGTGGTGCTCACTAAGGGCTCCTTAGATGTCCAGAAATGAAACTACAATTCTCTGCACTTCTCCAATCTTCCTCATCATGATTCCTCAGCCGTTTCTTCGTGCGCTGGTTGGAAAATCCAGCATCCTCAAAGTGAAGGATAACCCTGATATTGCTTCCCTCTAGAGAAGATATTTTGCCCTTCAACAGCATGAAACCACATCATTTGGATACTGATTAAATTTTGAGGAAAGCAGCAGGAAATTCTGGATTTCAATTTTTATATCTGTGTTTAAATCAACTTGGAATTGAACACCTTTCTAAATAAGAGAAAGCTGTGAAGTGTTAATCTTTATCAGAAAAGCTATAAGCACACTAGCCAAATTATTTTCACTAAACTCCCTCCCCCGTCTATAACCGTGGTCACATAATCAGGAATGAAAATCATTATCTATTTCATTCACATCTGCTATTAATTTTTTGAAGCCTCCTCTAAATCTGATTACAACTTCTCATCTAAACCAAACAAATTCTGAGCTCAAGGTTAAAACGCACCAGGTTAGCTCAGTAATTCACCTAATATTTGTATTTTCCCCTCCTAATTGAATTTGTACATTGATTTGTGTTACTGTTCTCCCGACCAGTTATCATTCACTGTTTATGAAATGCCAAGGGTATGCAGTGCACTGTGGAGACGCTGACAGCAAATTGTTTTTCCGGTTGATATAACCCATCGTTTCTGGCCCTTGCAGTTTGCTGCAGCTCCTCCTGGCCGCTCCGCTCCGCTCTCCCACAGCCGCTCCTTCCTGACTTACTGGGCATGGATCTGAGATGTTAGCTCTTGAGGACCGGGCTCTGTGGGTGTCATGAATTTTTAGGGAATATTCCACTTGGCCAGTGGCACTGCAGGTAAAAGATAAGGCAATTTAATGCGTTCACTTCATCTCCTCGTGAGCATCCCTGTCAGTTTGTGTTGTCTTGGGGTGGCCCCAGCAGCACGGCCGTGTCTGTAAGAGCTGGGGGAGCGCGCTGGGCTCTGCTCCACAGCCCGGCCGTTTCCCGCGTGCTTTGTCAGTTATTTAGAAAGGTGGCTCACACCAATCGCCCCGGTGCCCGCGGGGCGACGCCTTCGCACGCAGCCCAGCATCCCGGCAGCATCCCGGGAGCATCCCTGGACCATCCCGGGAGCATCCCTGGACCATCCCGCTGCACCGCGGGCTCGGCACACTGGGGTGGGGGACAGACAGCCGGGGCGGGGGACAGACAGCCTGCCGAGCTTCGCTGCCCTTCTGGGTGACAGGAGGGACAGGCGCTCCCAGATGCAGAGCGAGGCTGCAGAAATATCTCCATAAAGCCGCTGAAAACCCACGTCTCGGTGGATGCAGCGGTTGCGGAAGGGCTGTCCCGCGGAGGCAGGAGCCCCCAGCCAGGCTGACCACACCGCGGGGGCGCTTGCTGCCACCCGGCCTCTCATCTGCTTGTCTCTTTAGCTCAGCTCTTTGAGGGCTACACGTGTAACAGCATCGTGGCAAGGAGACCGCGCTGTATGGCCTATTTCTCCTTTTGCAGTTGTTTCAAGTCTTGTGCCTTGTTTAGCAGAAATGGAAGAAGTCAAATACTGACCTTTCGTATAAGCACAAAAGAGCCTTTGGGGGCAATATATTAACCTCTGATGATTCCCGTAGTTTCTACAGAAGCCTGTATATAAGTTACAGTTCATAATCTTTTCGTTCCTTCTTCTTTGAGGGTGATTGAAAGTTATTCTGAAATTAGTATTTATTGGTTTACTAATAATTATTTCTCTAGTCTCTGTCTTCTGTGGATCACAGAGAGCTTCACAATTATAAACTATTGTAAATCTTGCGTTAGTCTTGTGAAGCAATGGAAGTTCATAGACGGGAGAGCCGAGGCAGCAAGCCTGTCTGCCTTCAGCCTCAACCATTTAATGCATTTTTAAATTCTACAAGGAAGAGGTGTGGCCATCACAGCAATTCCTGAGCTGTGAATCTGGAGGGATGAGGCAGTCACGAATGTCTGGCTGTATCGTGCCCTGGGCTGTGTCGGTGCCCACAGCGGTGCCTGGGGCAGCCCCATCGCTGCGGTTGTCCTGGGTACCCCGGGACGGGCTCCTGGGACCCCCAGTGCCGCACACAGACGCTCAGCTCTGCTGCTCACACCCCCTGCTCCGCCTTTCCAACAGGAACGCTCTGGGAGAGAAGGGATTTCGTGTTCCTCGGTCACACGCGTTCACTTGGTAGCGTCCTCTCGAACCGCTCGTGTTCTCTTGCCCTTCTCCACTTTTGCACAGCCCTTTACCTTGTTCGACACCGGCTGCTCTCTGGTGCCCTGCTCTGCAGGAGGGACGGGTCCGGCCCCACTGCCCCCCCAGCAGGGTCGGTGCTGCCCCACACTAAATCTCTGTAAAACCCAGCAGCAGGCGCGCCGGGGCTCCTCCGCACCCACGGTCTGCACTAATAACAGCGCGCTGCAGGGCCCGAGCTGCTTAGGTTTACGCGAACAGTTGGGCCGTTGTGCCGCACTTTGATCCCCCTGCCCTGCAGGCCCCGGGACGCTCGCATTTGGAAACATGGGCAATTGTGTCCATTTTGATTTTCTGGTTTGGGTTGTTTGTTGTTTTGGTTTTTTTCCCTGTTGTTATTCGGTCTCTGGTTTGTTTTACTTTTGCGCTCCAGAAATTTGTCACGTCCCAAATGGCCTTGATCAGAACCATAAGGCAGTTAACGCTTCCCCTGGCGCTCCCAGCGGAGCCGAACACACACTGCAAGCGCTCGGGATGCTCTGGGGACACCGTGCCCGTGGGTGCAGGTGACACTGCAGGGCCGCTAATACACCCCCAAAAGCGATGTTAATGTGTAGCAGAAACTCTTTTTTTTTTTTTTTAGAAAGTTTTGCATTGATCCGGAGAGTCAAAGTCTATCGCCTCACTAGCGTTTTGAACCCAGTTAACCTCACTAACACACTCTTGCGTAGACGTTTGCAAATTCATGAGTTTGAGTGATGCGAGCAAATCTGTGCCTGGGAAAAAGCAAAACCGTCCGACTGGTCCTAAGGAGCCGGGCGAGCGCTGCGGTCCCCGCTGCGCAGCGGCCACCCGGGCTCCCGTTCTTCTCAGCGTGAACCTGGCGGTTTCCTCAGCGCTGCTCCAGCTTCGCGCTGACACCCCATAGCGGAACGGCCCGTCCTGTCCTCGCCGGTTCTTCCTTCAAAGCTCGGATGTGTGTCTCTACCGTCTGGTTGTTGCTACTTCAAGGCAGCATTCCTGCAGGAGGAACTGAGCTACCAAGGGACAACAGATTCTCTAAAGGGTCAGAAACGGGCAGAGAATGGAAGCAAAATGTAGGAAGAAATAGATAATTTCACAGCAAAGTGAAATTATTAGTGGAGTAGCACAGGGATCTGTACAGGGACCTGTGCCATTCAAAAGAGTCACTTGGAAAAGGGGAGGAGGCGGCAGGAGGCGGCAAAGTTGGCTGCTGAAAATTAATTATTCGAAGTAATAAAAATAAAATCTAACTGTAAAGAGTTGCAGAATTATCTCACCGTACTAAGTGGCCAGGCGATAAAATGCGAGGCTGAATTTACTGCCAGCAAATTCTAATACACGCAAGGAAAAGCAAAATGCACAATGAAAAGTATACGAATGTGTGCAATGGCAAGCTGTACATTAGCTATCACCACCACGGAAAAAGAGTTACTGGAGATACGTAGTTCTATGGAAACACAAACTCACTGGTGGCTGTCAGAGAAATCAGCTGGAGTGTCAGGAATCATGGGAGACGGAAGAGAAAACAGAACAGAGAACAGCACTGAGGCGCCTCCTCTTGTGTGCTGTGTATACCCCTGGCTGCCCAGCTCAGCAAGGACGTGCTGGAACTCAAAAAGGTGCGGAAAAGGTCGAGAAATAGAATTAGAGCAAAAGAACAGCTTCCGAGGGTGTGAAAGAAGGGGGAGCCCTCGGGGTGGCAGTGAGAGGCCTGCAGGGTGAGCGGCCTCTGGGACAGACCTGTCAGCAGAACAGGGCACACGGCCTGCTCCTGCCAACGGACGGGTACCAGTTAGTAGCATGAAATTATCATTTGCAGCGTAAGCGAGCAAAAGGAAGCATTTTTTTCACCCAGCGTGTAATGAAACTGTGGAACTGCGGATCGGAGAAAAACCGTGAGCTGCAGGTGGCTGGATCCAGGCTGTTTGTGCACGAAAGCAGGAGAGGCGCTGCTCAAAGTAGTTTAGGTGACACTGCTTCTGATAGAGTTGCCTGTTGATTATGCCACGGTGTTGAGGATCCACTTGCGAGCCTGGGTCTCGTGCTCCTGGCGATGTAGAAACTCTCAGGTGGCAAAATAAACACCAGTTCTAGAGGGCTTGGCATTACCATAATGTTGAGGTTGTCTTTAAACTTCTCTTACTGCTAAATAGGAGACAATGTGATTTTCTTTTTATTTGTGTTCATTTTTGGCACTGCAACTTCAGCACCAATTCTGTGACGTCAGGCTGATGCCAGGTATAAACTTACCAAGCAAATACCTTTTGAAGTCTTTAGGTTTTTTATTAGATGTCCTAACACAGAAGTTTAAAACTGAAGTCCTTTAAAAGTTACATTAATGTAAATACAGTAACAATAAAACACAGGGAGTAAGATGGAACACAAAGCGTAAGGACAATTGTCTACAAGCACTTCTTCCATGAGAACTTGAAAGATTGAGAACTTGCATCAAATTAATTTATACAGTGTTCTTGTTTCAAGAAAAGCCCTTTAATTTTCATGTCCTATCTCCTTCCTTAACTCCCTATGAATTCTTCCATTTCAGCTGTGTGATATTTAAGGACAGATTTTTAAATCCTTTCTTCATACGTAGCCCCTACTGCAGCTCAAAGAATCCTTTCCTTTGGCTCAGGCTCTAAATTAGGACCCATCTGCAGTACTGAGAGTGGCATTGTTTGGAATGATGTTTTCAATTTAAAGAGGAATCATTTATCTTGCAGTAAAGACAGATGTTTCAGAAGTTGTATGACATTTCACAAAACACGTTTTTAGCGGTAACTTTTCCTTCTGCTTATACCTTTACTGATATATTGTATTTATGAGTCTGAGCTCAAACCTTGCACAGTGTCAAATCCCGAATTCTTTTCATTAGTGAACCCAGTTGCACATAATTCTGTTTTATTGCTGACAAGCACTAAACTTATAGAATGTGATTTGAAGTCACTAACAGGGGAAGGTATGACTTGCTCTGAAACAAAATAAGGACAAGGTTTGTGTGCTGTGCCTCCCCTGGTCCGAGATTTCTGTTGTGCGGGGCCAGGAGTGCATGGGGGTGCAAACCCCGTGCACAGACCCTGCTCCTGTCACACAGCCCTGCACAGACCCTGCTCCCATCACACAGCCCTGCACAGACCCTGCTCCTGTCACACAACCCAGGGGCCAGGACAACCCTCCTTGGCCACACCACGGGCCCCACTGCCCCGGACCCGCCTGTCGCTGCCCACTGACTTTTATTACACATTGTGCTGCAGGAAAAAATACTGGTGAAATCAAAGGTGGTTCTTTTCTTGCAGGCATCCTGTAATTAGCTGAAGTTTTATTTTCTTCATAGAGAGGTCTTGATGCATAAAACAAAAGTTTCCTCTTCCTTGCATGTTGTTGCCAGATGTTTCTGCAAAACTTAAGAACAACAAAGTTATTTGTGTGTACTTACATATGACTTCACCCCAATGCCTGTCTCAAAGTGCTCCTCCTCCTCCTCAATTAACCCAGTTAATTCTCCCCGTTTCTGAACAGTGCATTTCCATTGTCTGTCACAGCGCTTTAGCATTTCAGCCTTTTGTCACAGATCCATGTCCTAGCATTCAGAAAAGCTGAACAGGACCGTAACTTCCTCAGATGAATTTCCAGTTGCAGTTGTGATTTCTTTTTTACACAAACCAGCTGCAGAAGAGAGGAGCCCTCCATGTTTTGCCAATACGGACCCAGGGCCGGGTGCATTCAGTGCTCACAATTGTTCTTGCGGCTTCAATAAACACCGAGGGCCCAGCTCTGTGCTGATGGAACTAGAAGGGGTTGATATCGCATTTATCGCACAGATTTAACCCTGTGTGGGGATTCATCAGTTGGACACAGGCTTCAGGTTTTTCCCAGTTTACGATGAAGCTTGGAGGTGTGTTTTATTCAGGCAGCTGCCGTGAGCTCTATTCCGTTGTATCGCCATACACAAAGTTTCCCTCTGTGTTTTCTACGATTTTGCTCTGTTCAGGCATGAGCCTGAGAAGGACCAACAGACTTCACCTGCCCCGGTTAAAACCCTGGGATTCTCCAAACCGAATGTTTAACACAGCAGGCTGTGATGGGCAATGCAACGCACACACTGCGTAAGGATGGGCAACGCGCACACTGTGTGACAACGGGCAATGCACACACTGCGTGAGGATGGGCAACGCGCACGCTGTGTGAGGATGGGCAATGCACACACTGTGTGAGGATGGGCAATGCACACACTGCGTGACAACGGGCAATGCACACACTGCGTGAGGATGGGCAACGCGCACGCTGTGTGAGGATGGGGAATGCACACGCTGTGTGACAATGGGCAACGCGCAGGCCGGGTTGCGCTGTTCACCCCTCCTGAGGGTCAGCCCATCTCGGGCTGTGCCTGCAGCAGCTCAGCACCCCAGACACGCCGGGAAAGGCAGCGAAGGAAGGAGAAGGGCTCCAGATGGGATGGGTTCTGTTCTCTGAGTGCTACGTGGAAAATGAAAACTCTGGGACAGAAGGGGAAGAAATAAAGGGATTTGAGATGAAGCAGATTAAAACGTGTAAAGAGGAAGGACCCAGGAAGGAGAATGGCATTGTGGAAGAACAAACCCAGTGGTTCAAGTACAAGCGAAGGACCTGATGGGAAATCAAAGTACAAAATATATCACAAGGGATGAAGGACTAGCACAGGAAATGCAGGCAGGAAAAACATGGAGAAAGCAGAAAAAATACAAAGAGTTATTAATCTAAAGGGGATGAAGGAGGGCACGGCACGGACCCCTGTACTTCGGTCTATAACCTACTGAAGTTCATAGCAAAACCGCACTCAGATGGAGCTTGGGCCCAGGAGTCCCCTCCGGCAGCCGACGGAGCAGGTGGGGAAGCTGCTCGTGGGGACCCAGCAGCGGGAACGGGCTCTGCCGGCCCGCTCGGCTGAACCCGCGGGCCGCAGACACCGCCGGCTTTGATCTGCGCTCCAGAACCAAACAACGTGACTTACACGCTGATAGGAAACAAAACTGACCTCCTTACAAGGCAGCCGAGATCTTCAAAGGTTTGTGTTTGTGAAGAGCATTGGAGACCGGGCGTGGCGCTGCCCTTTGTAGAGACACCAGGCTGCAAAGGGAGGAAGAGTTCTTCCTATAAAACTGTGGCTTTACATGAGCTGCCTTTGATGCACAGCTACAGAATCAGCATTTCACAGGAAAAGGCAATGCAACCCGTATTTTTGGAAGTACTTCCAAGTAGGCTTAAGGACTTTATGATTTGTTATTTGTGGACTTCATACAGTATTTATTTGAAAATAAATTCTTTGTTCTGTATAACTCCGAACAATCATCTTCCGATTCCTGATATCCCCGCAAATATTTCTTTAGTAAGATTTTATTTCATTGCTGCGACTTTTGGTCACTGGTGCAGCTGGGTCCTTGGTTTGACTAAATTCTTTCCATTCCCCGCTGTCTTTGCTACGTAGCTGTTCTTCGGCATCTGGTTTTTTATTCCTCTAGCTTATCTTTATTAATTGCTTCAGAGATCAAAACCATCATTTGTGTCCAGTTCAGAGCTTTGAGTGAAATCCTGGTAGATCAATGCCTTAGCTTGCAAACTTCTCTGTCCTACCAAAAGCAGATCCAACCAGCCGAACCTGATCTCCATTAATTGCTAGCACCATTTCGTACACTGATTTCTTGAAGGTTACACAGAAGGTGGTTGCTGTTCTACTCCATGAGCAGCACTTCATCCGGAAAACATCAACCACTTTTTTCCTCCCTTGTTTCCAGCCCTGCAGGTGCTTCAGTGCAGGTCCACGTGCCCCATGTGTGTTTGCAGCGGGACCCGCGTGTCAGTTCTGTTCTTACCGGGCAGCAGCTCGTACCGAAGCACCTTCCCCGTATTGCAAACTTTGTTGTGTATGATCAGTTTAGAGCTGTTTCCTTGGGTCTAGAGGGGGTTCATCTTTTCCCCAGGGTGAGTCCAGACCACCTCTATACCGAGATGCTTCCTGTGGATTACGCTGCGCACGCTCACTTCAAATCATACTCAGCACAATCTGCTTATCTGCGGGTCCCACGCACCGTCCGTGCAAACCCCGACAGACAGACAGACAGACAGACAGATCTCTGCAGCCGAGAGCTCTGGTGGAGCTTCACATGTTGCTTCCTGACATTTGGGTTAGAACACTGCACACAACTCTGAACTCGGTTCTCGGTTTCCATTGATTGCCTGATCTCCTCTATTAGAGTCATAATTATATTTTAACGATTTAATAACATTGTCCACCTAGATACGTATTTTAATATCTGTATTTAGTGTTTGATGTTGAGGCTCATTATCCTTGCAAAATACTACATTGTGGCATAGGAAGGTGCAGTCATTTCTATATTTTTAAGATCTATTGTATGGCAATTCACGCCACTCTTCCTGCGGCTCCCCAGAGTTGCTGGGTATCTGCTCAGCAGCCCTGTGAAATTCTCCTTCAAAATACAGCCAAAATTGGCATTGTCAATACAGTGCGGGAGCTGGAACCGAATTTCAGTCCTTCTCTTGATCCTGTTTTTTCAGGATATTTATTAGTTCTTCCTCAAATTCAAATTTCTTAGCTTGTGGAAATAATTCTTCCCTCTATTTACACAGAATTCTTTAAACAATATTAATATGCGTGCCATTTGTAGACATTTTGAGATGGACAAAAAACTCCTGCAGTTGAAGTCCTTAGGTAATTAAATATTCATCTGTAAAATAGCCACCATGGTTTTATGGTGATTGTTATAGTGCATAACTTGTATATTTAGAAGAGAACTGGTGGAATCTTTGTGAAAATCCCCCCAAACCTTCACCTCCACATTTCAAGGAACGACACACAAATTTTAGCAAATTACAGTTCTGCTCAGGTCTGTAGAAAACAATCCAACAACGCTGACATTGTGTGGTCAGCTTCAGGTTCGTATCAAACATGAGTCGAAGCCATGAAAACCGTTACCCAGACAGAACTTGTGACCCACGTGGGCACAGGGAGCAGGGTGCACAAACCCTGTGCTGGACCATCGTGTGCCGCAACGCGTGCCGCATCGCGCTCCTGCAGTAAGGGTTCTCTCACGGGCTTTTCTTGCGGGAGCAGTGAGGTTCCTGTGATCAGGGCCAAGATTCCTCGCTCTCAGGGCTGGGAAATGTATTAGCAGAGATCTCGATGACACTGTCTCAACAGTGCACTCGCTTCTAAAACCCAACAACGCCTTCATTTTCAGCTGACCACAGGACTTGATGTCTTTTAAATGTTAATATAAAATAAACCAGGTTGAACTCATGAAACAGAAAAGTTATATTCGGTAACTGAAATATTTTGAAGGTTGATTACGTTCCAAGAAGAGCTATCAATGCTGGCTGTTTAAGAAATGCACAGATTTTTGGGGAACAAAATAGCAGCATAACGCAAGTCACAGACTTCGAGCCAGTCAACTTCTTCACCTGCTGACATGTAGTTGAACAGGAACAAATATCACAAGTCTTTTAAAGTCTAAGTTATTTCATACATTTTTATAAACTAGCAAAGATGGGTTTTCTTTAGCTCTGACCGTCATCACATCACGTTTGAAGTTGCTAAATACAGGCTAGCATGTTACTATTGTAAAATGTTAGCCAGAACAGGCAAACTGACCAAGTTTTTACGTGACATTGATTTTTACAATGTGGGAACGCCCCGGGGAACATTTCTGTGTGAAGGAGAATGGGGATGGGTGTCCGGGGGCTCCTGTCGCGCAGGGGGACTCGCAGGGGCACGATGGGTTTGGGAGGCCAGCAGCACGCTAAGTGTTTTTCCTGTTATTCCCGTTATTCCTCTGCAATGCAGGACTCTGCACCTTTGCGCCAGGTCCGTTTCTGTAGCACTCGTAGCTACAAGAAGTAAGAATCAGCCATATTATTTTCTTTTCCCAGCTTTATATACTAGAAGCAGAAAATATCTGAGGTTTTTTCATCTGCTCCATTCAATACGAAACATTTAAAAGAGAACAAGAGACAGACTTCACGCGTATTGTAGCCACTTGAAGACAAAGAACGAATCTAACCTTGTGTTCGAACTCGGCTGGTGCTTTGCAGCTCCCCGGCACATCGCGGGTTCTGCCGACAGCGGCCTTGCGGTGGCTGCCGCCGCGCTTAGCAACAAGTGACAACCAGGCTCGGGTGGCCTGGGGCGCAGCAACAAGTGACAACCAGGCCCGGGTGGCCTGGGGCGCAGCCCAGCCGGGTGACCCAGCCGCCTGTGCCTCAGCCCTCCCGCTGCTCTGCACCCGCGCGCCGGCCCAGCCGCCGCTGCTGGGCAAACCCTGCCCAGCGATCCCAGATCGGGTCCTTTCAGATAACAGATTGTGCTAAGATACGGAATTATTCGTTAGAGAAGGGACGTCCTACCCACTGCTGTGCAAAACCAGCTGTAATTAACCATCCGAGTGTGTGTTTATAAGCAGATGTTCTCATCTAAACGTCTCAGGAATAAACAGCTCTGTTAGGCAGACTCCCCCAAGCTGCAGCACGTGGGGTGCAGGCGGCGCTCCGTGTCACAGCCGAGGGTCCCCACAGCTCCCCTGTACCTGAGGTCACCCCATTTCAGCTGCAGGAGGGGTCCCCAACTGCGGGGCAGTTTCTGCAGCAGAACATTGACACAGCAATAAAGTGAAGTAAGTTTCCCGGGTATAGTCCCACAAGTACGTTAGGATTTCATGCTTTAAGAGCCATTTGCGCCTTTAAATTCTGAGGGCCCCTGCAACATTCCTGTACCTGGTAACAAAGATTTCGCAGTATTTGTGAATACTCTGACTTCTGCTATTGTGAATACTCTGACTTCTGCTATTCTATTTCCCTTGTATGGGAAGAAGTGTTTCCTGTTAGCTGAAAATTCATTGCATCATTCAAAAAGCACCAGAAGACAGTTCTGAGTGCTGTTTTAAATACATATTTCAAGAATACATTAGATTAAGGGAGATTACAGAGGAATATATATATATATCTTTTTTAGAACCATTTTTCATAATCTGTGAAACAAATGTATATTAAGCTACCCTTGCATGCATTTTGCATTTTTAAACACGAATCAATATCTTCCAGAAGTTAATGTGGCATGCAAAAGACTTATTAGTTATAAAAATAAAATAAAAAGGTATCATTAATTTTACTTTAAAATCTGTGCTTTTACTTGTCCCTTTCTTCCTTCCTTGTAGAATCCCCAAATCTGCATTTAAACAGCTGGAAAGACAAAACCGTGTTTTATTGATGTAACCTGTATGATGTAATTTATTGGGTGCCATAATAACCATGTCTAGATAGTACCTGCTCGTCAACACGGTCAGGGCAGGCATTATCAGGCCCTTATCTCCAAGTTCATTTAATTGTCCCAAACCGATGGATATCTTCACAAATGGACAATTGCCATTCCTCCTCCCGCCAACACCTGAATTTGTGTCAGTTCCAGGGTAAGCCAAACCCAAGAACATCGCTTGTTCTATGCCAAGTGGCAACCTCTTCCCCCACAGCTCTTTCTGCACTTTTCCAGGGCAGCAGAAGCTTCTGCTTTGCTGGTTTATTTCTTGGGTATTTTTAACTCCTGGTCTGCTTCCGTACTGACAGTTTCTGGTCTCTTCTTGCCCAGCGCCGTGTCCCACGGGAGCGGGGGTGCCAGGGCTGTCCCAGGCGCCAGCAGCCCCGGCTCTGGGCATGTCCCACCCCAGCGCTCGGTTCTTTGATGCCCCTGAGGTCTACAGCCAACCTCAGACCAGCGCACTGCCCAGTTGCTCTTTTTTATTAAAAAAAAAAAAAAAAAGGCGCCAAAATCTGTTAACTTCTCGATGAAATGCTACCATAATTTGTGAAGTTGACTCATACTTCTCAAAGAATACATCTGTACTTCCAGTGCCTGGCAGGGGACAAATGTGTCTCTGTCCCTGCCCCCTGCTGTCTTCAGCTATTT
The DNA here is from genome assembly GCA_013399365.1 of Pampusana beccarii. Taxonomy (NCBI): domain Eukaryota; kingdom Metazoa; phylum Chordata; class Aves; order Columbiformes; family Columbidae; genus Pampusana; species Pampusana beccarii. The sequence goes on along the minus strand of VWYH01007308.1, from coordinate 113,890 downwards.
TGAGGGCTTTTTTGTCTCTTTTTGGCGGATTTGCCCCCAGGCCGTCCGTCCCGGCTGGTACCCGCTGTCCAGCCCGCTCCCAGGTGGCTTTCCCATGGCTCTTGCGTTCCCCACCCCGAACCCGACACTTCGCCTGGAGGCCCGCGGGGACCGAAACGGGAAAGAAGCGGCGCGGCCCCCCCGGGCTGGCGGCCCCCCCGGCCCCGGCAGCGGGAGGGCCGGGGCGGCGAGGCGGCCGC
>VWYH01007308.1:96952-112848 GCA_013399365.1 Pampusana beccarii | reverse complement strand
GGAGCCGCGGGGTCTGCGGGAGCCGCGGGGTCTGCGGGAGCCGCGGGGTCTGCGGGCCGGGAGCGGGTGAGGAGCGCGGAGGGGGAGCCGAGCCCGGAGTGCAGCCTTGCAGCCATGGGCTGGTCTTATTTTGCAGAAGTGGGTGTGCCAGGGAGACAGCTCAACAGGTCTCGGCACATTTCTCTGAAAACTAGACTTTGCAAAGGAGGATTTAGCGTAATCCGGTAGTTTTAAGGATTCGCAGCTTTTTTTTTGCTTTGGGCAGACTCTTGTATTTGATTTTTGACACGTTTCCTACGCTGGATGGTTCGCTGTTGTTTGGTTTGGGGTTTTTTTTTTTTGACGTTGGGGAAATTGTCAGATGGACTAGCTGCATTTTTTTCTCCCCTTCATGTAAAAAAAGAAAAGGAGGGGTGTGCAAAACTGGAGGTAGACAGACGTAATTTTCCTTCCAGTCGCTGTTGCAGTGTCGGCCCTTAGCGGCCCGGCAGTATTTCCGTGCCGGTGGCAGCCCGGGGGTGCCGGTGCCGCCCCGCTCCCCGCGGTGCCGCGGGCAGGGCTGGCAGCGGGGACCCCCGGCTGGGGCTGGCGGGCCGAGCACCAAGGAGGGGGTTGTGCAGAGCTCTCCCTCTCCGGACGCTTTAACCCGGGCCAAAGCTCGCTGGGGCCGCCTGAGAATTTTACACGTGGGGACTTTTTGTTGACCGCAGCCTTAACTTTGGCACGCAGAGGGCAGCGCTGTTTATCAGCGGTGTTTATCAGCGGCTGGAGAGCTCGGGCGGCAGAGCCGGCGGGCTTGCAGGGAAAACCGGCCGTGAACGGGAGCACTCCGGGGGTCTCTGTGAGGGGTGATTGCGTGGCCGGGCTTCAACCGGGGCATCGCCGCCCCTGCCCGGTGTTTGCTGTTAGCATTAGGCCGTAGACAAACAGTATAGAAAGTTTGCCTGAGAAATTATGATTCTCCAAGTATTGATGCTTTGCACTGAAAATAAATGTAGTAAATACAAACAGGTGAACCTTACTAGGGATTTTTTTAGTGTTACGTGTGTCTGGAGAATGTAAAACTTACTATTTTTTTTTCAGTGTTAAATGTGTTTGGAGAATAGCTGTGAGCTCTTAAAGTGTTGGACGCTAATAAAAACTCTATTTTTAGATAGCTTTTGTTTATAATTTCGAGATTTATTTAAAGAATTGAGTTTATTTCAAGATTCAGGGGCTGTATTTTAAGCTGAACCTATGCAAAAATAGCAGACCTTGTGGTGGAGAGGCTGTGCAGCTCCCGGACAATAATAAACCACTTAGCTTTGGTCTGGCTGGTGGTGCCGCGTGCGAGAGCGTCGGTGTCTGCGTGGGGGATGCGTCCAGGGACGGGCGGAACGTCCCTCTCCCTGCCCTGAATACCCAGAGAGTTACCTTCCCAAATTTGTGAATTGGGTGCTTTAACAATTCTTGTGCTTCCCTGCTTGCTCGGATGGGCAGTAGAGCTAGAGCGTGTGTTCAGGAAGACGTCTTGTGCTGTAGGCTGATTCTGAGTTGCATGCAGGCAGCCTTACCGCTTCATCCACATTTAGCAAAGCGTTAAAAAATATTCTTCCTTGTTACCAGTCGAAAAAAAAAAAAAAAAAAAAAAAGGAAAAAACAAGGACAAAAACCCCCCACATATACAAAACCACCAACCAACCAACCAGCCCCCCAGGCAAACAAACAAACCACCCCCCCGACCAGTGGGTTTGGGAAAGATGTGGCACATGTCAGTTCGTAGCTTGATGTGCTGTGCTCTCGGTCTCAAAGCAGCTAAACTGGATTTGCCGGGCTAATGATTTGGACTTTTTTAAAAGCTGTTATTAAAATATCCTTGCTGTGCTAACTTTGAACGCTTCTGATCTTTTCACAGCTAATGGTAAAGTAATGGATTCCAAAGAATTGCTTAACTCGTCGGATCAAGACGAAACAAGGAAAAATGCGCTCGTCAGTACCAAAGGAGGGATCGTGATGGACTTTCGTCCACCCTTCAGGGGTGGAGCTACTGTACAAGCCCCTGTGTCTGCATCGCCTCTCCCTGCGGCTTCGCAGTCGGATTCCAATCAGCAACCTGCTTTGGCTGACTTTTCAAAAGGATTAGTAAACAATGTGCCTCCGCCAGACCTCTCCAAGGCAGTGTCGCTCTCGATGGGACTGTACATGGGTGAAACGGATGCAAAAGTGATGGGAAACGACCTCGGATTTTCGCAGCAGGGCCAAATCGGCATCTCCTCTGGAGAAACGGACTTCAGGCTCCTGGAAGAAAGTATTGCGAGCTTGAACAAGACCTCGAGCCTGGCCGAGGGCGCGAAGGGAGCAATATCTTCGGAGGTGCCGCTCGAGCCGGATTTCCCAGGCATGGCCGGTCGCAACGTCCCTTTGGAGTCAGGAGCTGCCGTCCAGAGCCAGGTTGGCTCCAACGGTGGCAACTTGAAATTATTCTCTGAAGACCAAAGCACCCTGGATATCCTCCAGGACTTGGAATTGCCGCCGGTGTCGCCTGGCAAAGAGCCCAATGGGAGCCCGTGGAGGCTTGACCCCTTGCTGGATGACGGTGGCTTGCTGTCCCCTATCTCTGCGGATGATGCGTTTCTCCTGGAAGGGAACCTGGGTGAAGACTGCAAGCCTCCTATTTTATCTGACACTAAACCTAAAATTAATGACCGTGGTGACCTTTTACCCAGTTCCAAAATGCCAATGCCTCAAGTGAAAACAGAAAAGGAAGACTTCATTGAACTCTGTACTCCTGGCATCAAGCAAGAAAACATGGGCCCAGCTTATTGTCAGGCAAACTTCTCCGGGTCGAATCTGCTGGGTACTAAAGTCTCTGCCATATCTATCCATGGTGTCAGTACCTCTGGGGGACAGATGTACCACTATGATTTAAATACTCCGTCGCTCTCTCAGCAGCAGGATCAGAAACCAATTTTTAATATCATTCCATCTCTTCCTGCTGGATCAGAAAATTGGAATAGATGCCAGGGATCAGGGGATGAGACGCTGGCTCCTTTGGTAACGCTCAACCTTTCTGGCAGACCTGCTTTCTCTAATGGCTATTCAAGGTAATTAGTTTTTGTTGCTCTTTATTAAAATGCCAGAAGTATGTTTAGCACAACTGCATGTGTGTGTTTTGTTTTGTTTTTTCTTTCAAAGTCAGTCATTCCTTTTTCATTTGTATGTGTGGCAGTGTGATCAGACATCCCTGGCTTGTATTTATTCCATAGTAGCTTTAACCAAGTATTCAACGGTTGGTATTAAAGGGAAGAAAAGAGGAGGGGAGCTGCCGTGCTTTAAGAGAGAAATCAATAAATAAAAATAAAAATTCTAAGATACAAGCTAGAGGGAAAACTGAGTACGTGGTGGAAGGATCCGTATGCAAGGTGGTATAGAAGGAGTATTTCAGTGTATAAAAGAGCTGCTTCATTCTCACGAGTTAGAGGATCAATCACTGCGCGTATTCTGTTGGTTGTTGGTTTTTGTTTTGTTTTGTTTTTTTTTCTAGTGTCACTTAAATGTTACGCACGAAAATAACTTGGTTGCTGGGTAAATTTCTAGAATTACATTTAAGCTGAACTAGAGTTTTAGCTTTGCTGGGTATTGCGTTTACCGTACATGGACAAGAAGATTCCAAGTAGAAAATGCTCAGCAGTTTGTTTAATAGCTGCATTGTAAGAGATAAGAATATTTGCAGTGCGATTTAAACCTACATGGAATTTAACTCTTCAGCAGAGCTGCAGGAGGCCTCGCTGCTCGGTTTTTTGGAGAGCAGGGTGTTCTAGGGGCCCTGGTCAGCGTGCGTATGGAGCGACTTTGCGGTGCTGTTTTCTACCGAAAGTCAGCAGTGCGGGCGTTGAGGTGAAATGGCTTTCCTGGGCCCCGGGCTCAGCGCGGGGGCGGCAGCTCGGGGGTCCCCGTGTCCCCGTGTCCGTGTCCCCAGCCTGGCCGCGTGCTCGGGCTGCTCTCTGTGAACGTGCGCTCGCCGCGTTTGCTCTCGGTGGAGAAAGAGCCGTCGCTGGGCTGCTGTGCAGTCTCGGTTAGAAAATGGCTCTTCAAGTCTACGTTTGTAAAACCAGTCGTCGCAGGCTTTTCATGGAGTGTCTGGTTTAACTTTATGTTTTTATTGCCCCCCTGACAATTGGTCCCCGAGCGTTTGCCGCCAGCCCGGCCCTCCCTGCGCGCTGTTTGCTCCGTTTTCCCACGGCTGGAATGAGGTGGATGAGGATTTCTCCTTTGTTTCAGGGAGACAACTTTTAACTAGATTTCTACATTTCTTACGTAGTTTTCGGGTTTTTTTTGTAACGGAGATGTGAGGTTTTTTTCTCTTGAAGTCTTTAAAACGATTTGTCATGTAAGGAATCCAGAAAGGAAAATTGGAATTTGTGGATAAACAAGACTATTGAATGTGCCTTATCATTTATTTTGACAGTAGAAATCCTTTGTATTAACCTTTTCAATAATCAGTCCGACTTCCATCTTGTTTTTAGTTTGTTTCCTGGGTTTATTTTGCTCTCACCGTATATTTAATGGCAGTCAGTGTAAAATCTGTATCAAAGCAAGAACTATTTCTGGGTTTGGGAGGTGAATTTCAGTGGCTGCTCAAGTAAGCACATTCCTCCTAGGAAATGGAAACATGGCTTTTTAGAATAGTTGTGTGAAGTTCACGCACTGCTTTTGTTTTACAGAATTATCTAGCCAGAACCAAGCGCGTCCGTAGGTGTGTGGTTTACACGCAGATGTTTGTCTGGCTTTGGGGGAATTTCGTGAACACCGGTTTTCTGTACTGCCTTTCCGAGAACGTTGTGATCAAACCCACTCGAGCTGCTGATGAGCTGGATGTGTCTGATCCCAGGGGACAAGGACAGCGATGCCAGGCGTGGCCGTGGCTCCTGTGGAGGGTGCTGGGAGCACGGTGTGTTGTGTGGGGGCAGCGCGGGCAGCGCAGGCGGCACAGGCAGCTCCCCCAGCACAGGCAGCACCCCCAGCACAGGCAGCTCCCCCAGCACAGGCAGCACAGGCAGCTCCCCCGCGCAGCTCCGTGCTCGGCAGGCCCGTCTCGTCTCCGTGTCTCGCGCTGCTGCTCTGCCCGTGTTCACCTTCTTGCTCCCTGCAGGCTTCTCTTAGATTTCATTGCTTTCTTTATTCCCCCCCTGCCTTTTTTTTTTTTTTTTTTCCCTTAATTTGAGGAATGTGTGCAGAATTTTGCGGTGGCTCCTAGTTGAATTTTGCATAAAAATTCATTATTTCTAGTTTTCGTGGAAGCTGTTTCTGCTTCCCAAGGATTTTTATGGGCTAAAACTACCAAGTCCAATTCTAAAACCAACATTGTTATGGTCTGCCTTTTTTTTTCCCCCCATAAAGGCAACTTCACCTTCTTTTTCAAATGTTCAAGATACTAACGAGCCCTGCGTTTGAAGCAGGAATTCTATTTCTTCCTGAACCTTATCAGAAATATCTGGTCTAGACTGGGTTAATTTAAGGCGATGTATTGTGGATTTGTTTGTTTCTCTTACGGAAGACAGCGAAGTGGACATTGGTTTCAGAAACAAGGGAAGGACTCTCTTGGCAGGTTCCTGGGGTCTTTTTTTTTCTTTTAGGTATTGATTATGTGAGGTGAAGGCTGGGATTTGGGGATTTTAACAATTCACAATTGCTAAACTGCAGTTTCCAGTAGGAAACATTTTTTGGTGTTGATAGGGTTATTTGACTATTTCTAACATATTAATTATATGCTAGACATATGAGAAGAAAAGCTGCAGTTCTGTCTTGGTGTTAAGGTGGTATTTAATCTGTTTTAATGGAGAGCATGTCATGTTTCTAGGCATGCCGCCTTGAATTGATGTCATGTAATTTTTTGAGTGATTTTGCGTCTCAGGGTAGCCCAGCATGCTGTCTTTAATGAGACGAGTGATAATCAGGACTGAGAGGACTAATCCATTTCCCGATGAACGGCAGGAGATGCTCTGAAGTTAACGAGCAGAATGCGAACTTCGGAAATTCCTTTTGTGTGAATGAATCGGCCTTGGTCGATAAATCGCTGTCTGTATCTCGGGGTTGTGGAGGAGGCTGCCAGGGCTCGTGCTGATGTGCAGAACTTGGCGCTGCCGCTCCGTGTTTCAGCCCTTCGTCCTGGATCCTGAGCAGCCGGGGCGAGGGGGCGGCTTCGTCCTGGGGCCCATTGGTGGCCGGGTGTCCCCAGAGCCAGTGCCCAGCGATCGTGGTGGGGCAAGCGTGGGAGAAGGTGGGTGGGATGAGAGGGAGGAAGAAAGTAGGTTAACAGAACATTTGCCTCAGATTTTCTGTAATAGAAGAAATGGGACAGTATCTGGTAGAGGAATAAAACAGGCGAAAGCTTTTGGTAAATGCTTCACCGAAGAAGGAGGATGGGGTTGATGGCCTCTCTCTCTGGTGGGCTATTATTTGTGATTTATTACACAAAAAACTGTTAAATTTCGAGGAAATGGTTTTAGCAACACGGAGCTGTAGGGCTCTTGCCTGGTAGATACATTAAATCCGTCGCTGGCCGTTTTTCCTGCTGTGGCGGCTGTGGGGAGCCGGGCAGCGAGTCGGGGTGCGTGTGCTGCTGCGGAGATGGGGCCCGGGCAGCGCCACGGCCTCCTGTTAGAGCTGAAATCGTTCCTGGTGCTGCAGCTTCTGGGGATAAGGGTCGTTTAGGAAGCGTAAGAAGGGGCGAGAGCTGGGAGAAGCCGTGGCCGAGGAGCAGAGTCTGGAACGGGAGGTTTTGCTGGTTGGTCTCAGTCCAAAGCTTTGCTTCCAGAACTTACATTTCTGCTCCCACTCTTGAGGTGGGATTCTCCTTGGACTCGGCTGTTTTACTGGGAGGAAGGGGGGGAAGTGATCGTTTGCTGGAAATGGTAAAGGTCAGTTGTCCGTTTGTCTTGCTGCATTGTTTCAGCTTGGCCTTTGGCCAAGGCCATTGGCTTGGTGCGGCTGGATGTAGTTCTGTTAAGTGTTGTCTGACTCAGCAGGATATAATGTATGGTACATATGGAAATGTGCCACTTTTAATAATTTTCATGCAAAACCAGAATTGTTATTTGGAGGGAGCGCTCAGGGTTTCAGTAGTCCATGTTGTGATTTGTCAGCTTAATGTAATACTGTACTTGGGGTTTGAGTGTTGGAAATACATGACAAAAATGTAGTAGTTTTGGCAGAAAGGAATGAGTCAGGAATGTCCTGCAGAATGTGCTGTAGAGCGCCGAGAAAGGCAGCTAGGTAAATTGTAGAATCGGTTTGGTTGGAAAAGACCTTTAGGGTCATGGAGCCCAACTGTAATGAACTGTTGTGTAAGGGGTAATCCACTTTTTCCAGTTGTAGGTGGTGTATTCAGCTGGCTGATAGCTGAGTAGGTTGTTGTAAGTCCAGCCCAAATGGTTAATTTGTGCTCATTTGTTTCCCCCTACAATGATCTCTATTTTAGACCTAGTTCTAGCTCATAAAACAGGAGTTGGTTGTTGTTCCCCATTGCAGTTTTTTTTAAGTCTATCTTAAATAATGGTTGAATCCCACCGTACTCTTCCACTGGCAGTGAAAGCAGAAATATAGTTGAACCAGCTCTACTCGCAAATCTTCTCATATGTGAAGTGTGTGTATTGCACAACTCCTACATCATGCATTTACTGGGGCAAATTGTCTTGGAGATGCAAATGTCCCTTCTTTCTTTGCCTGTTACTGCTCATGCTGGGAATGGACAAGTGGCAACTAGTCTGTGTGTATGGAACTGCAAACTGGAATTATTTCTATGCTATAAAAGGCTTCCAAGTCCCTTTTTCTTCCCAGGTCCCCTTTTACAGCCGTCACTTGGCAGCTGGGCCTTTGGGGACTGCTCTTTCCCCCCCACCCCAAAGTCACCTGAGTTTAAGTGGTGAAAATCGTAGGGAAGAACCTGGCACTGTTGCCTTGGATGTGACACCTGTACTGAAGTTTGGCTGTTTGTTTGTTACACTGTGCACAATTAGATATGCTGTTTCTCTTATTTCCACCCTCCATGGGCTGTCTGTCCGTGGGTGCTGTTCACTGGGGCAGGAGCTTAATTAACCGCCTGGAGTTTCCAAGGCAGATGCTGTTGTTGTAGCGACCCAAACTCTGCAGGGGGTCGGGGTGGGATGGGGCAAATGTGATTTGGAGCCTTTTTCTCAGGGCGTTTTGTTGAGTGTCTTTCCCCTGGCCTGGGAACACCCGCTCCCGCAGCGCTGGGTGCTGCGGTCGGTGTCGTCTGCACAGACTTTGCAAGAGGGGGGCGACTACTCAGCGCTCAGAAATTTGCCCGGGAGAAAATGGACATCTGTTTCTCGGTAGTGACTTTTCTCTTTGCAAAGCCCTTGCTTGTGGAATACGGCAGGGCACCGTTGTATCTACATCGGTTTTCTGGGGTAGGTGAGCGCTGCCCAAGCCAATGTCCTGCCACCATGTGCTGGTATAGCTGCTGTAGCATAGCGTTCTGCAAATGGTCCCGGTGTCATTATTCTTGAGATAAATAATATACCGATAAAATCCTGTTTTCAATCCAAGCAATGGGAAAAGCTTTGTGGAGCTTTAGTTACAATTATCTTGGTCTTGTGTTACTAAAATAGCTGGAAGTGTGTCACCTCTGGCATACAGAAATGAACTTTAAAATGCATTCATAAAATGATCAACTTGTAAGTGTTCTTAGAAATGCAGAAACAACAAGGTGGTTTCTGGGAAGAGCTCTGAAGAGTGAGGACACTGTGCACAGACCCCGGGAGCTGGTTGTGCTCAGTTCTCTTTGGTTTTGGAGTCTTTGTCTCCCGGACTCTGGCAGTGTGCACACATCTTCATCTCATTTACTGAAGTATTAGAGTATTGCATTGTTGCGTGTACAGATTATTTGTGTTACTCTCATGCCAGCAGTTTTCTGAGCGATTCACTGTAGTATGATGTACGTTTATAATACAGCCTTTGCTTAAACAGCCGAGACACTCGTAGATCAGGAGTTAATCCTGCTCTCAGTGCTGGGTTCTGGCAGTCCTGGGCACAGAGTGTTGGTGGATATCCTCATCCCCTGGGACACCAGTGAACCAGTGCAGCTGGAACAGATGACACGCAAAGACAGAAAGAAGATATTTCAGTTCAGTGTCTTGACACTGACTTCACATCAACTGGTTTCAAGCATCTGTAGGAAAAAAAATAGATGCAAAAATTACAGTTACTTTGTCCCTGTGTGAGGCGAGAGGAATGGTGGCTGTGGATCGCCGGTCACCTGCGGAGGAATCGGAGCAGTAACCTGCGCAGAGCGCGTTCCGAGCGCTGGGGCGTCTCGCGCTTCGTTCAAAGGAAACCGAAGGCTGGTGGCCGCGCACCCCGGCTGGAGCTGCGGGTTTTCCCCGGGCACGGCCGGTCCAGCAGCCCCGGTTACGGTGGTTACTGGTGGGTGAGTAATGGTGCTGCCAGAACTGGTGTGGTGGGTTGGGAGAACAATTCCGTGCCATTACTGTGTCTCTCCTGGAGGCTTTTCTTCTTACCTCATCTTCACTACAAAGAAGGTGTGATGTTGTGCACATGCCTCTGTCCTTACCTGGCGGCTCAGCCGTCACGTTTGCTGCCGGAATTGTTTTCCTGGCTGAAATGACATCTTCTGCGGGCGAGCTGTGCGCTGCACGGCTTCGAATACGAGTGTACGCGCATCCCTTCTGCGGCTGCACCTCTGCACCTGTCGCCGCCTGTTCCCGTGTCCCGGGTGTGCGCTGGGCAGCAGCGCTCGCTGTCACCGCCGCGTCACCGGGACAGGGACAGAGGTGCTGGCGGCACCGGCAGGTCGGGTTTGGGATGTGGGTGATGTCAGTTTTTGTGCTCTTACGTGAGACTGAAGTTGAGGTTCCAGGACACCGTGTTATTATCCAGGATATCATGTAGAGCTTTATAATAATAGCTCCTTAAATCAATAATCACTACAATTGTGTGGGTTTCTGGAGGAAATCGTGCTCTTCAGAAGTCATCTTGACATCTTCTGTAGGGTATATTTGTGTAGCAGCCAACTGCATTCTTAATATAGTCTATCAATTACTTACCGTTAAAACCCCATATTCCATCTGCACCTGTAGACCTCGCAGTCCATGTTAAGTCTTCCTAGGAAATTATACCAGTGATGCAATTTGGAAATTAATATCCAACAAGCTGCTAGTATTTTGTTGTGAGATGCAGTATTATACGCAACTTCAAATTTTTGATCAAAGATCTCAACTATCCTGAGACTGGAAAGGCAAAACTGCTGTTGGGGAAGGACTTCTAAAATAATAATAATGTCTTTCTTGAATTCAGTTAGCTGATACTGTAGCTTAGTTAAGAAACCGAGTTCCATGTTAGATTTTACAGTAATACATTCTTCATACTGCTTGTAATATGTTTGTACAGTTACAGTGTGTCAGAAAACAGCTGGAGATCATGATCTTATTTATGCATCATGGTCACACAAGATTTAATATGAAACTTCTGAGCAGCAGGGCACAATTTACTCTTCTGTTGCTTTATTCCATATTTCTGGTTGCTTTTATTTGTGTAACAATAAGTTTTAAGTAAGTAAATACTGCTCAGGATGCTGGCTTTATTTTAGAAAAGAAATCAGGTCACAAATAAGTAGTTTGCCTCAAAATACTATGTGGGAAACTGGGGGAACTGGCTGTACCATCAGGTAAGAGTGAATAATTGAGTGTCAATGCAGTATGTAGTTTATTCAAATAAGCAAATAATGGAAGTGATTTTATAGCTTGGTGGCTTGGTTTTCTTTGTTTTGGTTTTATTTTGGAGGATCTGAGATCTGATGCTTCGATAATCGGCCTCTCAAGAGAGCTGAAGAAGTCCTGTAGTTGTCCTTATCCAGCAGATCTGCTGTGTGGCCTTTGGGCTGGTCTCGTCTTAGAGCCTTGGAGCGTGGGGTGTGGTGTTTGGGGTTTTCCATGGGTGTGTTCCTGCTGCTGAATATTCGAATACCTGGTTCTCCTGGAAGTGCTCGTTGAGGGGGGGGCTGCGGCTGGGTGAGCTCTTTGTGCTCAAGTAGGACGTAGCTTGGCTGCCCCTCTCTGGTGGGGTGAGAGGGGCCTGAAAACGGGGAATCTGTGGCTGAAAATTTTGTGAAGTGTTTAGAAAATGAGGTTTTGGGATGAGAATCCTGCAGCTGTTATACGTCTCCAACTGTGTAGATTGTGTATGGTGGGAAAGGCTTCGTTGGCTCTCTTCCTTCCCAGCTGGACCTTCAGGAGGTCATTGCTGCTGGGGGTGGGGGGGTCTGGCCTTGCTTCTGCCTTCAGCACACCCGGCAGGTCCCTAAACCACGGGTGCTGTGTCCCTAAACCAAACCAACCATTCTGTGTCCCTAAACCAAACCACGGGTGCTGTGTCCCTAAACCACGGGTGCTGTGTCCCTAAACCACGGGTGCTGTGTCCCTAAACCACGGGTGCTGTGTCCCTAAACCATGCCCTTGCATGCTGTCACAGCCTCCTTTTGAGAGCATGAGTGTCAAGTCTGCAGAATCACAGACTGGTTGGGGCTGAAGGGACCTCTGTGGATCCCCAGCCCTGCTCACAGGGTCCCAGAGCAGATCACACAGGATCCCAGGCGGGTTTGAATGGCTCCGAGAAGGAGACTCCAAACCGCTCTGGGCAGCCTGGGCCAGGCTCTGGCACCTCCCAGCACACAAGTTTCTCCTCATGTTCACATGGACCCTCCTGTGTTTCANTGGGGAGCCCAGAACTGGGCCCAGTTCTGCAGATGGGGCCTCCCCAGGGCAGAGCAGAGGGGAGGAACAACCTCCCTGACTGCTGCTCACACTTTTCCTAATGTACCCCAGGCACCGTTGGCCTCTTGGCCACGCGGGCACGTTGGTGACTCACGGTCAGCCTGGTGTCAACCAGAACTCCCAGGTCCCTCTGTGCGGAGCTGCTTCCCAGCAGCTCCGTCCTTGGTTTTAGGAGCCCAGTTCTGGTTTTAGGAGCCCAGTTCTGGGTTCTTTTGGGCTCTCTTGCCGAGGTTCGGAGGAGCCGCTGCTCTGCCGGGCTCTCTGGAGCGGGGCGGTTGGTGCCTGACAGAGCAGAGCAGCTGATGCAGTTGATTTTTGTTGTCATCACTTGGAGAACCCTCTCTCCTGGTCTGATAGTGCACAGTAATGTAGCAACAGGGTCTGGTCCCGCTTCGTACGGCGTGCTGTGGAAGGGGCACGTTACGTGTCGCTGGGTACCCGTGTGTGTGTGTTTCCTCTCGTTTGTTTTTTGTTTCTGTCTAAGTGTGTTCTGTTACCTCTCTGGAGCAACAGTTCACCAAACACATCAGCTAAAGGGTTTGAACAAATAAGCGCTGAAAATGTTCGTGCGCTGCACGCACGCACGCGTGGACTTGTGCAGGAATGCAGTTCGTGATGGTAACCTGGGGAAAATTCACACTTGCAGACCCCATAGTTTCGTGTCCTGCTTCAGTTTGCATGTTACCCAGCTCTTCTTTTCTCTCTCGTATTTTTTCTTGGGTTACTTTTGCCACCAAGTCCTTTGATGGTTTGTCTTGCCTGTTGACTTTCTGTTAATCTCATGTTATGTATGAATTGCTCTAAAATTTGATTGCATTGTCCCAGTATGAGATTGATGTGCTTGTAGATGTAATTTGACTTTTTTTTAAAGAACTCTGCATTTTGGTTCTCTTAAAACATGGATTTGATTAGAGTGTAAGCTAATATAAAACATGTAAGAAAAGCAGTCTTATCTGAGAACAAGCATTTAAAAATGCATTAAAAATTTAAAATGGCTTAAAGAATTTAGCTTTTTTTTTACCGTAAGAGCCATTAGAAACAGATTCACTTCTGCGGAACAGTTTTCTCATTAATGCAATAAACTGTTCTGGTATCAAATCTTAACTTTTAAGATGTTCTAAAATCTTGATAAGGAAAATCCAGAGGTGTATTGGCGAATTTAGTGTGCTGTTTTAGTTTATTTATCTCAGTGATCATCTCTGGTAGATTGTAGAGGAGCAAAACTATTATGAGGATGAAGTGTTGCACCACTTAATTCTTTAATTTCAGTAGAAGAAATTGCTGTGTTTTCATTTAGCTCAGTAGGATTAGGTCTTATGAATATGCTAAATTATTGTATTGAAGAGATACTTCTTTGAAAAGTGGATTAAAATGGAATAAAATACAAAGAAAAAGTTAAAGGTCATAAGTCATAGTTACTTGAAAATAAATGAAGCAAGCTTGTTTTCACTACCTTACTCAGGTTTCCAAGCAAACAGATTAAAATCAGGTTTGTAAAGAATGATAGTATGTCCTTTTTGCTCATTATTTTTATAAATGATGTAATCCCTTTTTGGAGGCAAGGGAAGGCTTGTAATGTCTTTTGTGTTATTTGCTTTGGCCAAATGGTACTGATGAGCTTAAGATTTGAAAGAAAAATGAACATTCAATTGTATGCTCTCTGTTACTTGAAGTAGCACGAAGTGCTGAAGAGACCCTGTGTTACAAGCGCAGTCTCCCTTGCTGCCGTCTACAGACGGGAGAGCTGCCATTTTAATACGTATTTCAGAAAAGGCGTTTTCTCCAACCTGTTCTACTTTTTCACAGCCCAGGCCACGCTGCTTAAAGGTCCCTTGGCCACAGTGATTTCAGTGGGAAATAATCTCTAAAATCCGAGTCCTGCTCTGCTGTCGAGTCCCTTGGTTTCATTTTCGTACAGCTTGGTGAATCGAGCCCCCCGAACACGGATTTCTGCTCAGCCGCATATGTCTGCCGTTTTCTGGGCTGACAGGGCTGCTATCCTGACACCTTCATTTCTAACAAAACCAAGCTAACGAGTTTTGTAGTGAATTAGCTTTCCGTCGTTAGAGAAGACAAGTCTGTTCACATGAGGTGTCAGATTATTTGCAAGTTATGTGCATGATTTAATAAAGATGAAATCTAGTGCTAAAGCTCGTGGTGTAAAATGTGAATGTTGTTAAAATCTGAGTGCCCGGAGTTCTTTATTTGGAGTAGCAGAGTGTTCTTTTTAAAGTGAGCAGTTAATGGTGGGATGCCTGCGAGCTGACATTCTCAGTCTCACTGGGTGCTCGGCAGCGACTTTCCAACCAGAGCAGCTGGTTTGACAAATGCGCTGGGACCTATTTTATCACTTTCGAGATTCTTTTAACACGTTAAACGTTGGAACATCTGATATTTTGTTAAATAACAATCAGGAGGTTGGCGTATTGCTAATAGTCCGCTCACTCTGGTGCCTGAGCTTGTTCCATCTGCCGGGTCACAACTGTTGTACATGGTTCGGTTGCCCAACGCGCGCTGGGGAGGGAGGAAGGAACTGGGGTTTCTATTCCTGGCCTGTAAACCCAGGACGAGCTTTAAAGGAAATGCAGCCCTGAGCTCTTTGGATCTTCCCAAGCGTTTGTAAGCGCTACCAACTCCGTCTTCCTGTGTGTGACGTTTCAAGATGTGGACGTCTTAAAATCACCGTCCTAATCTAAAAATGAAACGGAATGCATGCCTAACCAGGGAAGCCCTGAAACTTCATGGAAATAGATGGCAAAACTGCAATTCTGAATATTGCCAAATGCATCAGAAAGGTCTCTGTTGTTGAAATAGAATGTTTGTTTCCCAGGCTGTTACTGCTGGTGTCTGCAGGGGGATGCATTTGCTTTTGGTCTGTTCTTTGTTTAAGGGCAAACTCAAGTTTCTTTTTTGGATCAAGGAGTCTCTTTCTAGGTTCTGTATGAAAAAAGGAAATAAGTTCAGCAATCTTTTTTCTTGTGTTTTTCCTGCTGGGAGCTCTTTGCAATGGTTCTGCTTCTGTGAAGATGGCACAGCGCCCTGTCTGTGCGTTGGGAGGTGAAATAGTGGCTGTGATTCCGAGCGCTGCAGTGCGTGTCCCCACTGCCCCTGGCACCGCTCTGTGCCGTGGGGTGGGACACCCGGGCCTGGTTTGGTTGTGTAACCAAAGGACCTGTAGAGTTTTAAAAACCCCCAAAGGCGCAAAGGGTGGTCGGGTAGCACGTAAGACTACTGGTGACTTTGGGGTGTCCCTCCTAAACACACCTAACGCACCAAGCAATGCCTGGTGCTTGGGTGCTAATCCTAAGGTTGATTTTTCTAGGCTGTGTTTAAAATCTCAGGGCTGGTTTAGCGCTGGTGGCTCAGTCATAAAACTCCATAGGTAGACGGTGTCAGGAAGATGTTTCTGGGGTTAGGAAGTTAGGGGGAGTCCCGAAGAGCCTGCCCAGCGGTGGTGGTGGTGGTGGCTCCTCGGACAGACACGGCCGTGCCGGGGCTGCCGCCCTGTCCCCGTCACGCTGTGTCCCCAGGCCGTGTCTGCCCTCGGCTTGGACAGGCTGTGACGCTGTGACGCTGGAGCATGCGAGTCCCTTGGGAAAGAGCCATCCTGGCTCCTGGAGGGGATGCACCAGCTCGCCCAGCGTGCCCGTGCGGCTGCTGGTGAGCCTGAGAGCAGGGGCGATACAGCCCACCGAATACAGTGTGATCTTCTTTCAAGTCTTTGTCCTGCTTCCTTGCCAGAGGCTGCTTGAAACCGACAAAAAGGCCCAAAGTTGTCCTGGAACTGGAAGGTGGTTGTTTGGTGGGCTCGAGAGCTGGGGGAGCGAGGGGCAGGATTTAGGGGCTGCGTTTCGGGATGAGTCGAGTGCCCGGCTCCCCCGGCCGGGGCTGCGGGAGGTGTCAGGCCGAGCCGACAGCGGCTGTTTTGGGCAGTGCAGTGCGGGGCCCAGAGCTCTGGGCAGGGCCTGGTGAGCTCTGGGCGGGCCTGGTGAGCTCTGGGCGGGCCTGGTGAGCTCTGGGCAGGCCTGGTGAGCTCTGGGCAGGGCCTGGTGAGCTCTGGGCAGCCTGGTGAGCTCTGGGAGGGCCTGGTGAGCTCTGGGCAGG
>VWYH01007308.1:62802-96823 GCA_013399365.1 Pampusana beccarii | reverse complement strand
GCCTGGTGAGCTCTGGGCAGCCTGGTGAGCTCTGGGCAGGGCCTGGTGAGCTCTGGGCAGGCCTGGTGAGCTCTGGGCAGCCTGGTGAGCTCTGGGCAGGCCTGGTGAGCTCTGGGCAGCCTGGTGAGCACGTGGAGAAGCTGGCAGGGAAGGCTCCGGCTGGCACGTGTCAGGTTGTGCATCGGGAACATCACCCGGTGCTGCTTGTTCAGCGCAGGGCTCGGGGTGGGCAGGACGCGGGTCCCGGGTGGCCAGTGGGGCTGCTGTGGGGTCCCCAGCGGGGCAGCGGGTTTGGTGCTGGGGATATAGGGAATAGCGGGGCCCTGGGGTGCTGCACTGCTCCTCCCTGCTGCCTGCGCTGCATGAGGTTTCCATTTACCACCAGAACATTTTTGTTGCATGTGCTTGTCTCCAGTGCTTAGGAAATAGTCCCCAAAAATCAACAACAGACAAAATGGAGGGGAAAAGTCTCAGCAAAGAGAATACGGTGCATGATAGTGAAATCTACAGTGGTTGTAATGATGTCTTCCCGCATGTGTTTTTTTTCTCGTTGTTAATATTGGTATATGCACACGTGTATGTATTTCCCCCACTCCATATGTTAAATTCCGTACTTCATTTTGTCTTCAAAATTGTGAATAAATCAAGGTAATTATAGGAAGCGGGCTATCCACACTGCTGCCTAGGGAAATTCCTACGGGCTTGAAAGCTATCCTTCACTTTTTCATACAGGAGTGATAGTTCCAAAGGCATCTGAGAGATTAAAATCTTCTGTTATAGAGACAGGTTACCTGCCGTATCTGCTGCCTTCAGTAATCCCGGCTGCGCGGGGGCAGGAGCGGCACTGCAGACCCTGCTCTGGCTCCTGCGCCGCAAAAAGCAAAAGCAGCTGGGCCCCAGATTTCGCAAAACCTGAAGTTCTTCTTAAGTTGCTGCTTTCTCTGCAGCTTTACTGCAATGCATTCATAGCAACAGATTTGTAAAAAAACAAACAAAAACACCCCACTATTAATTGTGTTTATGTTTATTCTAAATGTAACATTTACAAGTATTTTCTACAAACACGGCGTATGTTGTCATTAAAGAAGAGTTAGAAATGGACAATGTTTTAGCCATTCCAATAATCTAATTGTTTGGGGTTTTTTTTTCTAATAGGGAAGGATAGAACTCGTGCTCTTATATTTGTAATCACTGCTTCCTAGGGAAGCTGATGGTTTGTTCCTTTGTTAGCAACGCTCTCTGGTGCTTCTCAGCCTCTGGTTCTGCAGATGCGGTAGATGGGGGTCGCTCGTGGCCCCGTCCTCCCTGCTGCAGCCGCGCTGCAGCGCGTTGCTTTGCTCTCTTGCTCTTCTTTCTGGAGCTCGATTTGTATTTCCAGCGAGCGTGAGAAGAAAGCTGTTTTGTGTTGCTGGGGTGGGCCTGTGAGCGGTCGCGCCCTGCGCGTCGCAGGCTGCTCGCGGACGGGGAGCTGAGCCGCACGCTGCGCTGTGCGCGCTGCTGTCTGCACGGCAGCTGTGCCCCTTCTCGCTTCCCGCCCAGATCCTGCTTTCCCAGCCCCGGCCGCCCTGTGCCGTTGGTTCCCGTTCACTTCTGCAGCACGAGCTGCTCCTGCTGGTTTGTCTCCGCTGTTTTCCGGTTACATTGCTGGGGGAGATGACGGTAAACTGGAGAACATTATTACTTTCTCTTTGTGCAGGTGTCGTCATCTACTTTTATTAATATTTATGTAGCGCCACGCTTTAAAAAAAATGGTCTCACAAAGCTGTTGGTGGTTGAGGTTGCTATAGTTATTACGATCCTGCATCTCAAAAAGCCAAGTCAAGTGTTGGATTATCATTCTGTAGCGCTCATTACCATCGACACGGTCACCTTTTATTTTGGATCTCCGAGTAGTCAAGTCTCTACTTCCTTTTTCTATTATTGGTGGCACAATGACGACAAGATCACTCTCTCTACATGTACCTTCTGCAGACGGGGACGCTTTATTTAGTTGAGTCCTTCTTTAATGCTTCTGCAAGCTGTTGGCTTAAAAATAGTTCACATGAATAAAAAGCACAGGAAAATGTAAGAACTTGTCCATAGATGTGCAAAAAGGATATTGCAGTTCCTTATGGATGGTGATGTCTTCGACCTCTCTGCTATTGATGAGTTTGGTCACATTGAAAAGCCAACTAAAGTTTTGTATTTTTCATCCTCATGGTACTGCTGAGAAAGACAAATGGAAATGGAGGTGCATTGTATTTCCTCCTATGTGCTCATGAAAACTAGATTAAAATGTCTCTGATAAGTCCTCCCTTGCCTCACCTTCGGCAGGGCTTTGAAACCTGAGCAGCGCGTGTTTGGTTCGGAGCACTCGTGTTTCTTAATCTGAATCTGCCTGTTGGTAGAAGCACAGACAACGGGGGGAAAAACATTGTTAGGAGGTACGAGCCAGGTGCACATCAGCCAGTATTTTAAAATCTGGACAAAATATAATGGTTTGGAGGAGGAGGAGAGTGGAACGTGTGAGATGGTGAAAGAGGGCAAGAGAGAGGGGAGAAGTTGGTACCTGGGGGAGATGGACCCGAAGACGGGCTGGCCGGGGGTGTCTGTGCAGGCATGCAGGGGGGTTCACCCTTACGTTTTTAAACGTAATTAACGTAATTAAACGATCATTAATTCAGGAAGAGCTATACTGAGCGTTTGGACAAGGTAATTTTTGCGTGTTCGGCCTCCTCTGGTCTCGCAGGGATGCACAGGCGCACACAGCGAGTCACGTCCCGGCGCTGCTGCTCGGCCCCGCTCCTCCTCTTCGCCCAGCCTGGACCGGAACGTCTCTGCTCCCTGTTCTTCCAGGCTGAAACTTGGTTTTTCTGAGCTGGAGCCTATTGAGGGATCCAGCTTGGCCACTTCCCCTGGTCTTGACACCACTTTGTTACCTGCCCCTCTTGGCTCCTTTTGTGCAGCCTCCTGCTAGTCCACGTTTCAGCTTTCTGCAGGCCAATCGGTCTCGATTGTGCTGTTCCATTTGATAAATATCCAGTTCCTAGGTTTGCTGTTGACAGGACAGGCATGTTGGAATTCACTCGATGAAGCGTTTTGGCCCATGAACACTTTTTTGTTCCCATCCTAGCGATGTTTGTTTCCAGTGTATCACCCTCCGGCGATCACTGAAACTATATGCAAGTATATTTTTAAATCTTCAGAATGAAACCTGTTTAGTTAGATTAGAACGTACACGTAGAGGGGTGATATTTGATACTCAATACTATTTAAAGTAACACGCCAGTTCTGTCTCTGTAGACATGCAAATGCAAGGCAAACACTTTGAGTCATGAGTCTGAAGCCTGTTGGTCAGCCCCAGCACGTGGGACAGGATTGTTCTGAAAGGTGCCTTAGAATAGTCTCTTTTTTTTTCCTACAAACAGAGTGAGGAACAAACGTCTTCTCTCTCTTTACAGCAGCGGTGGCTTTTTGCCTTATTTTAGCGGAATATCCATACGTTGGTGGTCTGTTTTGGAACCTGCGGTGGTTTTACACGGTCACTCCCAAACTGCTCCGTCGGTAAAACTGCCCCGAGTGTCACATGTGGCCAGTTTCACTTGCCTTTCAGCATCTGGGCTGTTTGCAAACACCCATCTGCAGATTTCTTTCCCTTGAATCACAAGGCTAAACTTAAAATCTTAAGTCACTGAGAGCTCTCAGAAGGAATTAAATGTCTGTGACATTTCAGTTTTGTACATGCGCTTGCTCAGGGAACACAGGGCCCTGAAACTGGCGTTTGAATGGGGACATGCCTATAGCAGCGCTGTTTAGTAATACAGTTCCTGCTTGTATCTAAACAGTTTTGCCTTGTTTGAGACATAAGTTTTAGTTTTACTTCAACAATTTTTAATCATCTTTTAAAAAAATATGCCGTACTAATTGAGAGGTCGCCACCAGTAAACATTTTTATCGCTGTCTGCTTTGTTCTTACTTCCTCTCTCAACAGAAAACTTGGTTCTTTTGGATTCCTGGGTCCACTCTGCAGCTATCGGTGGTTGGACAACAAGTAAACAAGTTACTGTAAATGGGCCGGGATCCAGCTGGCCCCGCGCGCCGCAGCTTGTGACTTGCTCCAGGCTCACAAGAATGCCTTTTGACTTGGTCATTTCCTTTCCTTTCACATACAAAAAAATAAAGCTTTTTTTCCCCCCTCCAATTAAATAGCTTCCCTGGCCTAAATATTAAAATTAGGGATAGTAGAGGTACTTAGGTGTTGGGGCTTGTGCGTTTTGGAAGGAAGCTCTTGCCCTTTGCTCAGAAGCCCTCAGGAAGGAGTCTTGAAAATGCTGGGCTGAGAAGTGGCTGGTCTGGAAATTCTTTTGGTTTTTTTTCGATTGTGGAGCAGTTTTACACTGATTTTCTTTCCCTGGTTGAGATGTTGTTGGGGAAAGCTGTGCTCGCCCTGGGGGCGCTGTTTGGGGCACGTACCCCAGTGCTGCCCCCAGGGCCAGTGCCACCTACCTGACACTGAGAGCTGCTCTGCTTTGAAAATCACCTTTCACCGTTGTATTTTCTGTGTATCTTGAGCTATAAGGCAGGGGAAGACACCTCAAAACAGGTTAAATGAAGCACTCTAGGTACCGGGACATGTCTGGCCAGAACAACCTGGCGTTTTGCACTTGTATGGCTAGACCTCTTCCAATATGTGAGTGATCTCATTTATTTCAAGTTAAACGTGTCTATGCTGTAAACTGCAGAATAGTTAGATGGAGCGAATGCCTGTAATTTATCTTTTTGCCTGGGTGATTACGCTAAAGATCTGCCAGGAAACTTGCTTCCTTTCCCGCACCCCTGCCCTCCTCCCCTCGAAATACACTCGCCTGTTCCCAACCGCAGCAGCGCTAGGGCAGCTCCAGCGCTAGGGCAGCTCCAGCGCTAGGGCAGCTCCAGCGTGTAGGAAAGCTCCAGCGCGCTAGGGCAGCTCCAGCACGTAGGGCAGCTCCAGCGCGCTAGAGCAGCTCCAGCGCGCTAGGGAAGCTCCAGCGTGGGCCGGGGCTCGTGGTTGAGGCTCCTCCTTCGACCAGAGAAGGGTTTTTTCCAAAGGCAATGTGTACGTTATGCGTTCCAGCTCCTGCGCTCTCCGGTCCGGGTGAATGGCTGGCGTGTTTTTGACGCGTCCTTTCGCTCGGTGTTACGCACACCGAGGAGTTATGACTGTTTGGATGTTAAAGTAGATCTGCTTTCACAGGGAACTTTACAGTAATTGTTTCTTAAACAGCGCTCTTAGATATAATCTCTCTTCTTGGCCTTAAGTTTGAGGTCAAAAAAAACCCAAACAAACCAGAGGATGCCTTGGCAATACAGCTGGAGCTGCAACACAGGTATTTTCACGGTTAATGTACTTATTCTATAGAACCCTGCTTCCAACGTAGTTTTATCTTTCTGCGATCTGCGTTGGTGTGTATCTGTTTGAAAGGCCAGCTTGCTGCGGTGCCGCTGGTTTGTGCCTGCAGTTGCCCTCCTGGCGCGTCCTGTGCTGGTTCTGCCGTCCGGGGCTGCCGGAGCCCACGGGCACGCGGAGTTCGGGACGGAAACCAAGGGCGGTTTTCTGGGTTCTTGCCGGGCTCTAGGATGTCGAAGGGAGGGATCCGACATCCTGCATCTTGGAGAATCGCAACAGCGGAGGTGTTTAGAAGAGCGAAGATTGATTATAGGAGCCGCCTTCTTTTCCAGTTACCTCAAATCTGAAGTAAAACGACTATTTTATGCAAGAAGGGTGCGAGGAAGCTCTCCTGTATTCAGACTTCTGTGTGAAAACTTTGTTTTCATGTTGTAGCTTAGGACTGAATTTAAAGGCTGCTTTTGAAAGCATTATTACTTAGTAGAAACTGTTATTGAGTATTTTGAATGTTTTTCTTCGTTATTAATTTTCCATTTTAATGCTTCAAAACATATATAGTGCGTTTCCCATCTCCACGATCAAGATAAGATCACTTGGATGGTTTCTCTGGTCTCTTCAAGGCCTTGGTTTGTAGAAATGACAGTCCCTGTAGTATTTATAAAGCTATGGTTTTTGCTAGGTGGCTTTGTACAAAATGGTGAACAGAAGAGGCAGTCTGAAAAGAATAAATTCTGTTATTTCTGACTTTGCAGTGCTCTAAAGTGGGGTAAGAAAGAGACTGGTGCTTCAGCAGGAGAGCAGTAAAGCCCAGTTTATCCCGTCTGTGGAGGTTTAGGGTAAGGAAGCTGAAGATGAGTTTTCCTTTTAAAGCTTAAAACCAGTCCTGGCCCCGTGGTTCGGGGCTCGATGCTGATCAGCACTGCCATGGCCGCGCTGCGCTGCCTTTTTAACCCTGCAGCGTGTACGTTTTTCGGCTCCGCGCGCATTTTCTCAGGAAAGATTGCTGCTCTCGGTTGTAAGCCTTTAAACGGAGCTGAAGGGAAAATGCCAGATGCTGCAAGACTTGTGATTAAAGTTGCAAGAATAAGCAATCCAGTGCAACGCTTATCATTCTCTCCTTGAGCAGGCCGGCCCTTTATCTTGGGCGCTTGGCCTCGCTCGAGCCATCTACAGCTCCGCTGAAAAACTGCAGACCTTTGGCTCCGTTCTGTTGTTTCTTTAGGGACTGGGACAGTGAAAAAATGGTTTGTGACCATTCCAAGCTTTTTGAAACACCACAGCTTCCAAAATACAGAGAAGCAGCATAAATAATGGCAGTTGGTGGTTTTGTTGTTTTGGTGTTATCAGTGAGAGATGATTATTACATTTCTCTCCTGTGCTTGCTTTGCTTTTCTTGTGGAACTAAAGGGTCCTGAGCATCCACAGGTCTGGAAGCCACTGGGAAGGGACAACAGGTCGACACATTGGGGGTCAATTCGTGAGGATGCACTAACAGTCCAGGTTATTGTTACTGCAGTGTGAGAAATGCTCATTTAAAATCAGAATGTTTGGGTTCTTTTACCTAAAGGTAAAAGAAAAGTACTGCAATATGCTTTTTATTTGAAAAATTAAGACCTTCTGAATGTCAGTATCTCTTCTCCTTTGAACTCAGTCTGTCTGCTTGGGTATCAGTTAAGGACTTACCCACGAACCCAGGCCAGACTCAAGGGGTGCAGAGGGGCAGCATTTGAAACAATTAGAGGTTGGAACACTATCGTTATGGAAAAAAAATCACTTTTATACAATCTGTAAATTGTGATTTACCTATATTTTTATATATATATCTATATATATAGACATATATAGATATATAAAAATCACAATANGAGGGGCAGCATTTGAAACAATTAGAGGTTGGAACACTATCGTTATGGAAAAAAAATCACTTTTATACAATCTGTAAATTGTGATTTACCTATATTTTTTTATAGATATAGATAAAATACATATATTTATATCATTTATTTATTTATATATATATATATTAAAAAAATGATGTAAATTGTGATTCACAGATAGGGACATCATTTCTTGAGTTTCGTGTTTTTCCTTTTGGTTTCTTTTCCCTGCTAAGCTTCAGCCGTTAATACGGACAGGACGTAGATCTAAAAATGATGGACCGCTGCCCAGACCGCTGCCCAGGGCCCTGGGTGCGCCTCTGCCCCCGGGAGCAGGTGTGGGCAGCGTTTGGTTTGGTTCTGCAGTGCTGGAGAAGCTGAGTGAAGCCAGGGCTGGTGTAAATGGAGGTTGTACCGCGGGGGGGTCTTCTCAGCAACGTCTGCTTGACAGGGATCTTTCTTTTTCCTTTTGCTTTATGTAAATATTTTTAAAAGGTGGGATGGATTGACTGTTCATCTGTCAGGCAACAGAAATGCTGGAAGGAACTGGCAGATAAACCTGCATTTTTTTTCTTCCCTACCCTCTGTCTTTGCCAGATTTTCATCTCTCGTATGTTCTTTTCAGGTTCTTACAGCACCTTCTGTGCTTTGAAGCCCTTCCTAGCTGCAGCTCAAAACACAGTATTTTTGTATTTTTATACTTTTTGGTTTCACGAAATTTACAAGAAACTGATGAAATACCTGTTTTACCAGTAACCTTTATCTTTATGCTTTTGTGAGCAAGTAAGGACCCGGTGGCTAATACGTAGTCTTTAAAAACGGAATTGAACCCCTCTTTTCTTCAGGTAGTGGGTAGAATGATCTCTAGCCTCTTCTAAAATCGTCATGCAGTGAATTCTACCTTATCACATATTTCGGTAGTAAACAGCTTTCCCTTTTTCTGTAAGGAATACTACTGCTCTTTTACTGCATCAGGCTTTGTAAACTGAGCAGCAATGACTTAAAACTTGTTGCTAGATCTGAATGCAATATGCATTACATTAAGTGAATCTCGAAGAATGCCCATAGTTAATTACAATCAATTAAAATTTTCAATTGGAGATATCATGACGTATTCTACTAGCAAACCTGGGGGACGGAATTGTTGGTGAAAGGTACCGAACGACAATGAGAGTGATGGGTTGTCAAAGGTTTGCAGAGGCCATCAGGACCTTCGTAAGAGCGCATCAAGTTGTAATTAGCACTGAAATCCAGACAGTGAGAACGTGGTTTGCCACTAGGGAAGTTTTTAATACTTTTGTGAGAGGATGTTGGTGTTCCCGCTGTTCCAAAGGTGAACTGAGTGCGTGATGCTCGCAGCCAGGAGGTGCCCCTGGAGCAAGGGGGTGGTGAAGAGAGCGATGACCACAGGGCCATCTCCTCCTCACCTTCGGGATCCTCTGCGGGCGATAAACAGCCTGGTAATGAAGTTTACAGCTGGCGTTTAAATTGGGAGGGGTTCCCAGGGCTGCTCAGGAAGAGAAAATACACAAAGAGGCAGAAGTGAACAATGTGGCCAGGAAACGGTGTGAGGTGAGGCCAGGCGGGAACGGAGCTTCCTTCAGCGCCAGGAGGGGCGGGAGGACAAAGAGGAGAAAGAACACGAGAGATCCAGCGGAGAGAAAGAAGGCAAGACCTGGAAGTATCGCGGGGAAAACCAAAACCAAGACAAAGTGCTTGTAAAATCCGGGAGCGTGCAACGAGAGGGATGTGATGAAACGTCTTGATAGTCTTGAGTGTGTGACATGGATGCCAAGTGGAAATAAAAGCAGATAATAACCTACTGCGTATGCATGTTATAGCCGAAATTGTGTCTGTAATTGCTTAACAGTGTTGACAAAAGTAATTATAGCACTCTACTAGATAATTCAATAAAGTCGACTTCAAAGCGCCGTGAAAATGACGTACAATAGCTATACACGTGGTACAGGTCTATGGTAGGACTCCTTGCTTGTCCTTCTGCAAATATTACACAAGTTTAGATGGCTGAGCTTATGTCAATAAACAAACTTATTACATGTGTTTCTTCCCGTTCGTGTTTGGTGAAAGGTGGTTTTGTGTATGTTATTTGCATCAAATGTGTCAGAGTTGAAAGGAAATCGTCTTGTTAAGGGCATTGGAAGCGTTTGTGAGACTTTGGAGAACATCTTTTAGACAGATTTGCTTGGTTTTTAGCTTTGTCGTGTACATATGCAGGTCTGGGTGTAAAGAATAACATGTACCAAAACCTAAATATAAACCATGAAAGAAAACCTTTTGGTAGCATTTAGAGTGGTTTGTCCTTCAGCAACTTCTGATTTTTAAGTCACCAGGAATCTTGGATTTGCTCCTTATCTTCCCTGCAGGAATTGCTGTTCTCTCTAATGTGGTAAAAAAAATCTTCACCCTTTCAAGTGAAGCTACTGCTCATGACTAAGTGGGGAACATAATCCGCACACATTGGGGTAGCCCCTTACACGATTGTTAATACTGGCTTGGCACTGAACCTCGATTCTGGCCTTAGGTGCGAGAGGAACACCCTGCAGTCATCCGCTCTGTGACCAGGATCTCAGAACCATCACAAGGATTTGTGTCTTCCAGCAAAGTACCCAAGATACGATGTTTTCATTGGTTTCTGTTGGTTTCCGTGCTCTCGGAGGTTGTTAGGAAGCCGAGTCCCTCCTTGCTCGGTCACTGTCACGACGCCCGGTCCCCGTTCCGCTGCGTTCCTCTCCTTACACACAACTCCTGTTCTGGGCTCGGTTCTTCGGCTGCTCGTCAGTCTGCTGGGCACAAGTGGATATAACATTGAATTTCCCTCACAGGGGTCAAAACCGACCGAAAACATGAAATTGGGGTAAAATGGAGTGGAAAAAAATGAGTCAGGTAGACGTTGAAAATAAGGGGAATCAGCCCTCATTAAAATTTCTACCGTTAAATGCATCTGTGTAACGAGCTCACTTCTGATCACATCCATGCCAAACACACCCATGTTTTTAAACATAAGCCGATAGTGTTTACAGGCTTCTCTTACCCGAGCAGAAGTTGCCGTCAGTGCTGAAGCAGGAGCTTTGGGGGCGTTTGTTTGTTTGTTGAATTCTACATTGAGTATTGGCTGAAGTGGATTAGCAGTGTGCACATTGACTATCTGGTATCTCAGGAGTATTTTACAGATATGTTTTATCTGTTAAAAACAGACTACTTGACTACTTGACTACTGATTTTGTTTACTTCTCCTTCCCACCTTTATGTTAATGGGGAGAGGAGGATATCTCAGAACATCTTCAGTAATTTTGAAGGTACTGTTGTGTGCTACTGATATTTGGTGGTATAACAAATTTTTTAAATTGTGAGGTAGTTTTTAGGTTTTTAGCTATCTCTGCTAGAAGTAGGTGTCGCTTAAGGAGAGTATTTTTCTCGCTTAAGGATCTTGTTCAAACTCTGCTTGGGCTCCTTTCTTTTTGGTTCACTGGTGTGTTTTGAGCTTCTGGACTCCCGTTCAAAGTTTAAAGAACAATAAGTAGTCAAATGTAAAATAATGTCAATTGAACCAACCTATGACTCAACAGTCAACCAAGTCATCCTGGATCCCCCCCAGATGGACTGGGGCCAAGCCCCGACCTGGCACGTGTCCCGTCGCTCTGCTCCGCAGCTTCCAGTGCAGCTGGGCCCGCAGCGCAGCGCTCGGTTAGTGTTCCATAAGGAGCTGCTCCACATGTAAATGTGTTCTTTCCATGGACAAAAAGCGTGAAGGCCTATGCCAGGGTGCAGACGCGTCGTGCAAGGCTCCATGCAGACCGACAGGGCGATGGAGCTTGTGCACGAAGGATTTCCCATCTTGACTTGCTCTGTTTCAGTTCCACTTTTGAACAGCTTCCTTGAAGGTCTGTAGAAAGAATTCAGGAAGAAACATGACTTTCTGCTTCTCTTGCCTTGTTCCCATATTTTCCTCCTCCTATTCCTCCTCATCAGAGTTAACATTGTTTCTACTTTCTTATTGCTGTTCGCTGATTTTTGTTTCTTTCATTGTTGTTGTGTTTTTTGACGAAGCAGAAGCAGTTATGCAGTGTTGATAAAAGCACAGACTGTGTTGAGTAAGTCTGTGTGTACACATTCACAGAATCAGTGTCCAGATTACTGTAGAGGGTTATACTGGCAACAGAAGTCTTGATTTTTCTCCAAAATAGCAGAAATTAACTTTCTAATTACCAGTCCAAATGTATTTATAGCTTTATGACTCAATTTGACCATGCAAGTACTATCCTGCAGCTTTTAAAATATCTGCGCTGTGATGATTGCAGTTCAGCTTCGTCTTTCGCTGCATTTCTCACGGCACATCAGTATTTTTCCATGTGCGCCGGAGTCACTTTCCAGATGTCTCCCGCCTGCTTTCCGAGCAGCGTCGCTCTGGCAGCGCGTGGCTGCGGCGCTGGGCTCGGCCCGCTGGGCAGAGCCGGGCCCTGCGCTCGGCTGCGCCGGGCTCACCCGCGGAAAAGACCCTGGTTCCTGTTTTAGGTTCGGTTCCTCCGGCACCACGATGTAAGGGTGCTGTGATAAGGGGTAAAGTACTTTTCCAGCGTGTGCTGGCTGTATGGGATAAGCTCAAATGCTGTGGCTGATCTAAGCTCACGAGTGTGTTCTGACAAAGACCATCCCTGTGCGAGAGTTCTGCTCTCTTGTTGGATTCAGTGTGCTAGCAAGTGCAATTAGTGTGTTAAAGGACCTGTGCTAAGATAATACATTTTCAGCGGGTACGTGGTCTCTTGGTGAGTTCGCGAGGTTTGGAAAACCAAGGAAGTGCTTGTGCTGAGGTGTGGCACGGGCGGACCGGGCCCCGGGCGCGGAGCTGGGACACGGGGCTGGCGGCTGGCGCAGGCCGTAGCAGTCCCATCGCTGTGCTTCAAACGGAAACAAAAATGTCAATCTGCTTAGATTTTTCAGCTTGCTTCTCCTGAGTGCACAGTAGTCTTGCCGACTTTCTAACTAGGGTCTCTTTTCGCAGAGACGCCTGCTTGTGCCTTAGTTGAGAATCACAGAGTTTGTACACATGCATATAAAGCTGGATGCGTCTGCAGGATTGCGTTCTTGAAAGTCAGGTTTTCAGATGATCCACAACTTGTCTGTAAATATATGTAGATCAAGTGCATATTTGGTTATCCAGCAAAGCATAAAGAATTCGAATGGCCCAGGGTGATTTCATTCCGTATTTTTAATGTAAAGTTTTAATTTAAGTATACACGTCCTGGCTTCTGTCTTACTTTTTTTTTCTGCTGCCTCTTTGTTTAAGGAAGCAAGAACGCACAATGAATTTACAAAAAAAAACACCTTTGAAAAAATGTTCATAAATTGAGCCATATAGAAATTAAGTCCTACCCTTGAAGGTAAGACTTTTTGGCTGCTTTACTGGAGCACTGTGCTAAATGTAAAAGTTTAGAACATATAATTTAATTATCGTATTCTGGTCATAAATACGTTAGGGCTGTAGTACATTTGCAATCCCAAGAGCTCTATCTAAAGTTGCGGCTGCAACATCAATTACCATTTATCCATTCCAAGAAAGCTTCGCCTGTGCCCTTGAAACCTTTACGTTCTGGAGAGTATCCAGAAGGGGAAGAGCAGTTTTGTCGCTCGCTCGCGTTGGTGTTTGGTTCTGGCTGCCGGGCGAGCTCTAAAATGGTCGCGGTCGCCATTTCGGAGCGGGACGGGGACGTCCCGGCGCTGGCGGGGCCACCGGGCTCCGGGGTGCGCACCACACAGGCTTGAGAGGGACACAAGGCCTGGTGCCCACAGGGAGCCTGCCCTGCTTCATACGCAGGTTTTACCTCCTTTGTGCTGTATCAGGAATCTCTGCAAATTATTATTCTGTTAACGCGCTGTTGGTATTTGCCTGTGCTCTCAGGGTTTATTTTTACTTAATAGACTGTAATTTATGAGACGTGCAGCACCGGTGCTCCCGGTGACAGTCCCGGCCGGCCCTGCCCCCAGCAGCGGGACAGCGGCTCCCGGCGAGGCCGCTGCTCGCAGCGCATGTTGGTGCGAGGTCCGTTGGACACGTGTGTGCTGGGGTGTGCACGGGGTTCCCGTGTTGGGGTGTGCAGGGTTCCCGTGTCGGGGTGTGCAGGGTTCCCATGTTGGGGTGTGCGGGGTTCCCGTGTTGGGTGTTGGTGTGTGCAGGGTTCCCGCGTCGGGGTGTGCAGGGTTCCCTTGTCGGGGTGTGCAGGGTTCCCATGTTGGGGTGTGCGGGGTTCCCGTGTTGGGTGTTGGTGTGTGCAGGGTTCCCGTGTCAGGGCGTGCAGGGTTCCCGTGTCGGGGTGCGTGTCCCCTCTCCAGCCCCGTGCTGCCCGTGTCCTTGCCAGTGTCCAGAGAGCTGGGGACAAGGCAGGACCTCCGGACACTCACAGCTTGTGTGCACTGGGTTTTCTAGTTAATACTATTTCTTCATATGCTTCTGGAGGACAGAGCTGAGGTTTGAACTCAGGTTCTTCTGAAGGACTTGGGACTGGCCGGGGATCAGAACCTCTCCAGCGCCAGGGTTTGACGGGTCTGTACAGCAGCGCTCGCGGGAAAGGGATTGGTCCCGGTTTGTTTTGTTTGCCAAAGGCAGGTGTATTTTTATACATGCACCCGAGTTCTTGGAAACATCAACAAAAACGTTTACGGTATTTGAGGTGACTCTATACAAAACAGCGAATCCTACAGTCTGCTGTAGTTGTATTCAAGGGATGGTAAAGTGTACGTTGTTCTGCAGACAGAGGTTAATTTTGAGACGTCGCTTCTTTAGGTATGTCTCATATTTCAGTATTTTGTGTGAATTCAAATCCCAGCGCTCCGTCCTGATGTGGAGATGACGTGAGGAGGAGGCAGGATGGTACCTCCCAGTCTGGCTGTAAAATAACGCGTTTCTCTGCCACCGGGTTCTGCACCCAGCCATGAAGCAGATGTGGCCGTGGCCTCTCCGGGTGACACATTCCTCACGTAGGTGTTGTCTTGGTCGTGCTATGGGCATGGGCACGACACCAGGCCCTTAGTTCAAAATCTGGTTTTGTGGTTTATCAAGTCGTGATACGGCATTTATCTGGGTGCGTGATAAAGGAAATGTTAATCGTTTTGGCTCAGAGGGGCTGTAAAACAGTAACAGTGGGTGCTTTTATCTGCAGGTTTTGGTGGAATACTGTAATCTGTAGCAGATTTTTGATTTATTATGACGTTACTGGGGACATGCTTGTAATCAAGAACAGCGCCTCTACCAGAGCAATTCAGTTCTCTGCTGCAAGTACAAAACAGGAAAGAAAACTTCTATGCAGAACCTACCTGTTCAGAAGTTATTTGGGGGTCTGTTGTGTTTGTGGGGTGGGTTTGTGGGAGTTTTGTGCACCCAGGCAGTCCGCACGAGTCTGAGTCCCAACCCCGAGACACTTTGCGACTTCTTAGCGAGCTCGTACCGATTTTCAGTCTCTTTAAACTCACCTGAGTGCGTTAGATCATCCTGACCAGTAGTTCAGGTTCTCAGCAAGATGCATTTTTGAAATTATTTTCAATTGGCAAATACACTTTTAATATTGTAGTGACAAGTGCAGTGTCAGAAGCCTTGTTGCAAAATTTTTTCCTGCTTGAACTGAAAACTACTTCCCTGCCTAAGAGGGTATAAAAATAATTAATAGTTTTTCTAGTTAATAAAGAAATAAGTGAGCAATTCAAAAAATGTAATCAGTTGGTGTGTGCAGCTGAGTGTTTACATTGTTCTCATTGCTAGAAGATAAGAACGAGGCCCAGATGGCAATGACATTGAAAATCAGTTCTTTACTCTTCGTTTGGTGGTGCTACTTACACAGATAAGTAACGCGCTTTAAGAACACGTTCGTTCAGTATTAAGGTGACTTATGCTGGAGAGCAGGGCTGTGTGCGGGGTGGGGGGGTTGAGGGTATCGGGAGCAAGTGCAGCTCCTATCTGGGAAGCGTTAGATTAGGGGTAGGAGCAAAATGAATAGTCTTATCAAAAGACTAGTCAAAATAAATGTATTCCAATTCTGAACTGCTGCTTCCAACCCCAGGCACGCTGCAGCCGTTTCTTTCCTCAGAGTTGGCCGTTGGACGTTAATAAGATTTTCTTGCAGTCCTTGGGAGCCAGTTGCAAGTGTTACATTTTTGTAATTTATAATAGCACTTGTCTTGTGCGTTTCCTCTGAGCTTTTTTTCGGGGTAGGTGTTTTTGAAAAGGTGGAAACGGCCGAGGTGGCAATGGCCAAGGTGGGAGCTGCTTCTCTGCCGAGCAACCCCCCGGTTTCCCGAGATGCTGCTGCTCCAGTTCTGCAGCTTGCGACCGCTTGCATTAAATGCAGTTATTTTTGGAATCGTTAACCAAGTTCTCTTCTCATTGCATGCGTGTAACTTGCTGTTGGCGCTAACTTATTTTGCATTTTAAAAAAGAATTTACCCTTCAGCAGACGAGCACTAGGGCTGGACGTGGTCTTGGGCAAAATGAATTGAGGCTGGTCGTCCTTGACTTTCATTTGCTGGTGAAGAGGTGTCAGTTGTAGGCTGTGAACGACTAATAGTTTTAGTTGCTGAAAGTATTTGTCTCTTCATTATCTCAGTAGAGAATTTTTTGTTTGATGATGTAAAGTAACAGGAAGGCACTATATTTTTAAATGTTATTAAGTTCATCCTATGGGAGTGTGTGTGTGTGTGTGTGTGTGTGTTACATTCTTCCCAGTAAAGGCAAAGAGAAGAGCCGAGACCTGTCTGCCACATCTTCTGTGAGGTGTTTGTGGTGTTGGGTCAGCCGGGTCCCACGGGGCTGAGGTGACCAACAGTGTGTGTCCCACCAGCCTGGGGGGACAGCAGGACCCCGGGGGGACAGCAGGACCCCAGGGGAACAGCAGGGACCCCGGGGGGACAATTCCCACTGCCACCAGTGTCACCACACCCGACTTGAGCAAAGTCTGAACCTTGAGCCTGGTTTGAAAGTCTCTGGTGAATGATTAACACAGGGCTGGCCTGGGTTGAGCAGCCTGGTTTCTGCAGAGCTCGGTTCTGCAGATGCATCTTCTTTTCTTTAAGTCTTTCCATTCTGCAGCCGTATGTTTCCTTGAATGGAAACAACAAATGTATCTATACAGTTGAATAAAAGTAGATTATATAGGAATAGTTTCTGAAAGTGCATGGGAATGGAGCTCAGTAGCCTTAAGGAAATAACACCTTGCCTCCCAAAATAAAACTTAAAGTTTTTGTGAATTTGAAACCCTTAAAATTTGGATCTTTTCCCCCCTCTCACCTATGCTTCTTAACTTTTTCTTTTATTTAGATAAGAATCGTTGTTTATTAGCTTTATGTTGAGTTTAAAAACATTTCTGCAGATAACCGAAAGGTAACATTTTTATGATTGCATTCTCTTAAGAGTGTAACTTCCCTCTCTTGCCTCTTCCTTAGGAAGTGGTTGTTTGTCTGTGCTGTGTCTGTATTTATAGGTAAGA
Organism: Pampusana beccarii; assembly: GCA_013399365.1. Taxonomy (NCBI): domain Eukaryota; kingdom Metazoa; phylum Chordata; class Aves; order Columbiformes; family Columbidae; genus Pampusana; species Pampusana beccarii. Next base: position 80,090 of record VWYH01007308.1, on the reverse strand, counting down.
GATTTACGCTGCGGCTCTTGCAGGAGTTTTTCTGCACTCTGGCCCTGCTCTCGTGTTCCAGGCCGGCGGGTGCGTGTTTCACCCGCCGGGCTGCGGTGTCCGGGCACCCTCCGTAAATACTGGCCTTATCTGATCCCGCCCGCCGGCGCAGATAACGCCGGGACCCAGATTAGATTGTTGGCTACTGCTTTGTTAATCAATGTAAGAATTTATTTTTAGTTTTGTAAGTCATATCATCTGTTTTCTTTCTCATATTACATTTTCTATGGTACTGGTACAGAAAAGGAGCCCTGTTTAAAAATTACAGGTGCTCGAAAAGTTCCAGCGGAATGTGTTTGGCACTACTATAGTTTCTATGACAGTTGACGAATATTCCCTTAAAAATGCTTTTCTCAGAAATGTGTAAGGTATAAAGAATTTAATTTTTGTATCTAAATTATCTGTCTTCAAAACTATGCACAGAAAGATGTTTCCATCTTTTTCTGGTTTTAATCATTTTAATGGAATTAAGTTCTCAAGTTACATATTCCTTCTTTAAAATCATAAGCTCCCAGCCTATATTTCAATGCTTAAACTGAGATTTTTAGTATAAGAAAAGGAGCTACTGAGCCTAAAACTTTAGAGAAAATGAGGCAACTTACAGTAGGTTTTGACTGGCCAGTGATGAGTGGTTTTAGCAGGGTTGGGTTGGGTTTGGTTGGTTGGTTTGGTTTTGTTTGTTTGTTTTGCTTTTTTTTTGTTTTGTTTCTGAGGTGTTGGAGAAACAACTGAGTTCCTTTTTCCAAGTACCACCACACAGGGCTTTGTGATAAGAGGCAGCAGTGGATTTGACTCCTCAGCATCTTTAACCGTGGGGTTTCCATGCTCCGTGGAAATGAGGATGAGCCTGTAATTAAAGATGCGGGTTTGTAAGGATGTCAAATAAATGCAGCAGGGCTGAACTACATTCTGCCATCGCTTGGATGTTGAGTGCTGCATCGTGCAGCCTTAGTATTTTATTGTAGCCTTCTGCTCTTTAAAAGAAGACAAATTAATTCTAAACCACAGAAAAGCCGTGGGATGGATCCTAACCAGGGATACGCTCATCAGTGGTGGCACTGCAGCTGACAGACCAGCTAATGGTGGTCGTCAGTCTCCTCAGAGAGTAACAGGGTACAGGTGTTGCGGCATTTCACAGGTATTTTCTGAACGCTAAGGAGTTATATGATGGATTTGAGTTCTTTTCCAAGTTCCGGATGGGCTTTTTCCTCCCCTTTTTCCCTCAGGTTGCCTCATGACTGCGTTTCCCTGCCCGCCTCTCCTGCTGAACCCTTCACACACCCTGCCCTGCTCTTATCCTTCCCCCCATCCCCACAGCTTTTCCAGCATCTTCGAGCTGATGCTGCATTCTCGTCTGGTTTTTACTTTTCTGCCCTGTCTTGGTGACATCTCACCTCCTCCCTGGCTCATGTCGGACTGTTTTTAGGAAGGTCTACGTGTACCATAGGTCTTTGCATGCTTTTACTGTCTCATTTTTTTCCCTAACACAAGTAACGTTCGCTTTTCTCTGCCCTCCTGTTCCATACTTTCAAGGCGTGGGCTTCCTTGACACATTTATTCAGGTTTGACTTTTATCCCTCTGTATTTGAGTGGTCGGATTCCTGCGCCCTATGTCATTTATTATGAAACCCCCTCCTGGGACGAGCAAATTCCACAGCAAAAGTCCTGGAGTCACTGGACGGGCCATTTCTCCATGGCTGTGGTGGATGGGGCACGTGGAGGGGGCCTGTTCAAGACTGAAGCCTCCCAGGTTGTGGAGTGTTTTAATTTGGGCTGGAATTTTAAGGTTTTTGTCAGTGTTTGAGAACTAGGGTTTGGGGTTTTTTAAAACATGTAACCGAATCTGGTCAGACTTTCTTGGGGAGAGGAACTTTCCGTGCCGCAGCCAGCCCACGTGCGAGTGTCGGGCCCACGCTGGGGAGCGGGATGTGCTGGAGCGATTCCAGGGAAAGGCACCAGAGGCCTACAAAAAGCGCTGTTTTCTGGCTTCATCTGGAGAGTGGCTGGAACCCTGTTGGACAAAACTTTCTGTGAAAATCGCTTTAAGTGAAGCATACGGCATAGAAATTGCATTTTAAAAGTTCAGAACTTTGTGAAAATAAACTCAGCCGAGTGGGCCTTGTAAGCCGAGGTGTGGGGGCAGCAGGCAGGCGGTACCGCCACGGGTTGGGCTGTGCTGTTCACACCTCCTGAGTTACATCAACCTCTGAACCCTGGCACAACCGCTCTTGGGTCGGCCCTTATGATTGGAAGCAGCCCTAAGGTGATTACAATAGCTTGCTTATTGTTCTAACAGTGATTTTTTTCTTAAAGAACTAGTGCTACGTTTGTACGCGGCCTTTATGTTTACATAGGAAATCCCGATCCTGGAATTAGGAATAGATTCACTTTTCCTAAAATGCTAGGGTGGGGTGATCATTTTTTGCTCTAGATATATGTAAACATATGGCTTCATTTGCTCAGCTTCTTGCACAACAGTATCCCAGTATCATCTGTGGTGATACTGGAAGGGGAACTCTTGTGGGACTCGGTGCAGACTGCGAGGAATGTGACAGTAATGAAAACGATATGGAATGAGCGCGTGTTTTAAGAGTCCAGGATAATTGTGCAAGGACTTGGCTTTGGAGATGTGTCAGGAAAGGAATCCTGACCTAGCCAAATAGGCCATGAAAAAATCCATACAGCTTTACTTATGTTTTACAACAGCCATCGTTCAACTGTTGCAGAGTCTGGTGAACTTTGTGTGCAGAACTGTGATATTTGATGATAAGGGCCATCCGTTTTTTCCAGTTACGAATGTTATGTTTGCAAGTATCCTATAGAGCTTGATTAAAACTATTTTGGTGGGTTTTTTTAGCCCCGGACTGCGATCAGATGTAAGCTCTTCTCCATCCACAACCTCGGCGACGACGGGACCACCTCCCAAGCTGTGCCTGGTCTGCTCTGATGAGGCCTCCGGCTGCCACTACGGTGTCCTGACCTGCGGCAGCTGCAAAGTCTTCTTCAAAAGAGCTGTGGAAGGTAAGGCACGGTTTGGTGAACTTGCTGCTTAAAAATAGAAGATCCACACTCATCTCATCCTCATTCGAAACCAGTCCATTTAATCTTACTGGAATCCGTGTTTTTGCTAGAATCCTACTGGAAACCCCAACCATTACATCACGGATCTTTTCCTAGTAAATAACGTTGATAATGGTGTATTATCTGAAGCATAGATTCCATTTCCATTTACAAAATGCTCCCATTCACTCACAGTGTAAAAGGATGTGTTGTCTTGACTTTTTGTTTCTTTCGTTTTCTTTCACTGTTGTTTTTGTTTATTTGTCCTATTTATATACAGATATTTGTGTGCATTAGATTTGTAAAGTTTGTGATTTTTAACTTTAATGTTAGCTGTTTTGTGTTTAAAACTTTTGTGAAACTCGATGCATCTCTTGTATGTGAGGTTATGATAGTTTTACAATTGTTCCTGTGAGCAATATTGGTTAAGTTACATCCACGTCCGTGTGTGTTATTTGCAGGGGTAACTAGGTAACAGGAGCATGTGTATGGTTTTGGATCCACGAGATTTCTCTCTAATCACAAGAAGAAAATCAGTCTGGGAAACAGAGGTGATAGAAAACTAAAAGTGAATCTGTAGTGTGTATAGCAGAATAATCTGTGATTTCTGGGCTGCATTAGTAGCCCTTTTGTAATGAGCTGGGTTGCAGCTCCATGTCTGACTCTTCGCTTCGGTATCAGAGAGAAGCAGAAAAGTCAGAGCGTTCTCAGCGTCGCTGGGAGGGCAGCGATTCCTCTGCTCTGAGATTCTGTCGTTCTTAGTTCCAGCCTTCCAGGGTTTCCTGTCTCGTGCCTTCTTCCTGCAGCCCCCAGTGATTGTTCTGCAGTGAACCAGACTGCCGAGTTTTGCTAACACCTTTGCAAGGTGGGTTTCCCTGCAGGAGAGGGAAGGCTGTTTTGGCAAAGCCAACCCACCGGTCAGGCTTCCAGAAGCAGCGCCTTCTCCCAGTTCCAGCTCACTGGGTGCAGTGGGATGCTCCGTGGAAATGCAGAGTCGAAGGGATTGGAAAAGCCGTGTTCACGTTACGGTTTTTGCTATTCCATGGGACAGGATGGCAGCTCTGGGGGAAACTGAGGCTGCTGCCAGCCAACAGGAGCCGATATGAGCTCCAGTGCAAAGCGCTGAGCCGGTCGGGTCTCTGGGACTCCCAACTGCTCCTGCGCTCCTACATCTGTATCTTTGACTAAAAGAAGGTCACTGGATAGCCCTCAGAAGGAGTATAGTATGGCAGCTGGATGTATTTTATGTCATAGCGATGGTTTTGTCTGTCCTCAAGCTTAAACCACAAAAGTATTGATACATGAACAAATCAACCCAATAATTCCTTTTGATGAGGGATGTGACATGCCGCAACTTACAGTACTAATGTTAAAAATGTAAGCAGGCTTGTAGCTGAAAATCTGCAATCAATTCCTTAAGGTTTACCTCCACTTTCATTTTTATTGTTCCACAGATTACCCCAACCTTAATCCTTGCAATTAGATATTGTGTCTGTTTTCAGGAGCTCTTCCAAGATCCGTTACTTCTAGTATTTCACTTGAAGGAACAAATAATTTGCTTTTGTCTCTTACATGCATTTTTCTTATTAGGAACATATGTAAAAAGAATTTGTTTTTGCAATATTCTTTTTATTAGTAGCTGCCAGGCACCTGTTAGTGTACAGATCAAACCGACTCCGCACATGGTTATCCAGCCTTCGGCCCCAACCCTTTCGTGTGCCTTCATCTAAACACATGTATACTCTGATGGAAACAGTCACAGAAACTGCAAGTATCAGTATGTAGAAGATCAATATAGAGTGTATTTCTTTCGGCAAAGAGGAGAACGAGCGGAGGGGGATGGCGGTGGGACACAGCTGTGTATGTTTATACACAGTTCTTCTTGCAAACAGGGTCCTTTCCTCAGGAGCCTGGGGTGCTCCAAGCCATCTTGTTCTAGTTCTTCTTTTCCTGGTGCTTCAGAGCCCTCGTGATTCAGTTTCTCGGTCCCAGAACCAGCCCTGGTCACCTCCCACCCTCCACCAACCCCGATCTTCACCATCCCCTGCATCTCCGCATCCTCGCCTTGCTTCACATCCTCACACTCCGCTTCGGGTTCCCCGGCACGCTGCCCCCCCGTGCTCCAGGCTGTCCTTGTTCTTCAGCAGTTTGAATTCCATCTCCCCAGATCCTTCGTCTGCAGTCGCTGCCCTTTCCGTGCGCCGGTGTGCTGAACTGAGAGAGACTCCTCAGTCTCGTGGAGCCTCAGAGCCGCGGGCGCTGCGGGCACCGCGCCCTCGGGGAGGCTCTGAGCTCTGCGGAGCGCTCCTGTCTGCCCTCAATTCCCTTGGAAGCAGCTCCACTTGCTCACTACCAATTTTTACCCATGTTTTGTTTGTGAAGCCTGTTTGGTTTTGAAATGCATTCCTTCGGGCCACTGGCAGCACTCGGGCGACGTGCAGCAGGTGGCATCACCTTCCCTTCATTTTTCCACAAAATGTTCGTGTGACTTTTAATATAATATAATACAAAGGAATAGTGTAGCTTTCACCTAAAAAAGGCAAGGATAGATAAGTAATAAATACAAGAGATCAAACTACTTTCAGAGAGATTAAGTCCTTTGTTAGGAAAAAGATGGAACAGCTCAGGAGAACGTACACCTGGAGCATCCGTGTGCCCCTGTGGAGCCGCGGTCTTGTTGAACGGCTTTGGGAGGCGTGAAATCGTTACCTCTGTTCTGCTACAGTGGTGACAACTGTTCATCGGTTTATATGTCATGTGTCTGCGTGGATATTTGTTCTATACGTATTGGTATGCTAATGGCAAACGGAATCGTGGATCATGGATTTATTTTTTAATCTGTCTTAAACACAAAGATGACGTGTCACTAAGTCTTCCTCTTCTTCAAATGGAAAAGGGAGTTCATTCAGAATCACGTCCGGGGCTTGCTTTGGATTATCGGCTGGAAAAATTCCCTGCAGTAGTTTGGCCGTGGCCACAGTAATGGTCTCTGCTTACCCGTAATTTTCACAGCTGACTTGAAACAAATTCCTTAACCGAACTCTTTTGCTATGAGGAGACACCATTGTTAGTAACTCGCTATTTGGAAAATGTTTCTTGCAATATTAGTTTTTCAGGACTTGGAAATATGGTATAAAAGCCTTGGTAGCAGCTTTCTGCCCTCTGAAGAGACACGTCTCTCGATCCCCATCTGGGAGGAGTAGATCTCGTTTAGTAGCACCTTTCTCTGAATAAGTTAGATTGAGGCATTTATTCACGTAAAAATGTCAGAGAACTTGGTTTGGCCAGTTCAGACTCTAAGTTAAACAAGGAGAAGGTTTCATGACTTTCAAAATGATGGAAACGGTGTCTATGTATCTGTAGAAATGTTTACACGTGTACTTTCAAAATGTGCTTGTGTTATTTACATCTCTTTTGAAGCCAAGTAGGGAAATTGGAAACATGCTATGGAATATAGCTTTGAGAAACTTAAGAGAAAAATAGTTTTAAAAATAGAATTTGTCTAATGTTAACAAACAGAAAATAGGATTTCTACCTAAATTTATTGGCTTTCATGTCTAAATATGAAAAGTCCGTTTGGTGTGTAGATATGTGAAATTGTATGGATACTGGTTTTCGCAAGAATTGAAGTGCAGTAGGTAAAGGCATTATCTAGCCCCCAGATCCTGAACGTTACTGAACGGCTGACTTCATCTGCTCCTCTAATTGTGGAGCTGATGGTTGCTTTGTTTGTGACTACAGGGCAGCACAACTACCTGTGCGCGGGGAGAAACGACTGCATTATCGACAAAATCCGGAGGAAGAACTGCCCGGCGTGCCGCTACCGCAAGTGTCTGCAGGCCGGCATGAACCTCGAAGGTAACGCGGTGCCCACACCCTTCTCGTTTCCCAGTCCTACCCCATAGAGCTCGTGCTGCTTATGAAGCTAAAACAATTATTTGAGCAGCACCTTAATACGTTAACAGTAAGTACTGCGTTTTATGGGGTGTATGAGGATTTTAATGAAAAGCAGGATTTTTTTTATGCTGAGATCTGCCCTTCCCTATCTGTATGCAAGTGCTCTGTCTCAGTGTTGAGCAGCAGTGAGTCATACGCACCAAGCAGGGCTATTTTCTCTTCCTGTCAGCACATGGATCCCGTTGCTTTTCCGCAGCACGTGAGCAGCAGAGCTCCGGGGTTGCTGCTGCGGGACGGGCGGCACCTGCGCGCGGGACAGGGACCCGGCCCGAAACGGCCCGGGAGGGACAGCCCGCGCACGCTGCGGCTGCAGCGGGGAGAGTATGTTTGTCCGTGCTGTGGTTTCTTCTTAAGCGTCTGTCAGAACCTCTCTAGAAAAGACAGGTTAAAAAAATAAATAATTGAAATGCATGCGTGCATAGTTGTTCTCTGCTAAGTCCTGGGCGGTTTATGAGAAACTGAAGAACGCATCGACTAGAGATTTAGCAGCGGTTGTAAAATGGCATAAAACATTTTTATTAGTGTCAGCTACGTTTTATGCTTGACATTTTTTTCCTTGAGCTGTAGAGGTTAATATAGTACTTACTAGCATGTTTATTGTGGTGATGCTTGTATAATGAAAATTGTCAGATAAAATAAAAACGTCAAAAATGTGTGTGTCAGATACAAATACGAACAGAGTTTCGTTTCAGTCGGTGGTGCTATCCTCGGTAAAAGGCAAATGGTGAGTTCTGTTGAAGAGGGAGGTGATGTGCGTATTGCAGTCCAGGATGTGCTATTCCAGTCGCCTTTCTGCACCAAAGAAAATGAAAATGGAGTGACGTCTGGTGCTTGCCACTTTCCGCATGGAGATTGGAGCCCTTCCAACTATAGTTTGCTTGCCTGAATTTTGGCACAGAGAATCCTGGAGAACAGGGACTTTTTGGAAGATGGATATTGTTATATAAGTTGTTGGAAAGGGAGGGGAAGCTTCTATGGCTGAGAGGAAAGAGAGATCTAGAAACTCAGCAGCACAAAAATGGAAGAACCCGAACTAGTGTGAAATAGCAAAAAACAACCACGAAAATGACAATTTATCGGACAGATCTGAACAGATGGTGAATCGATTGCACAGAAGGACTCACGGAAAAGAAAACTGGAAGGCAGCATAAAGTGCAGAAGAGACAGAAAAAAGATTTCCTTTATCTTGGCTGTTTTAGAGTCACAGTTCAGGAATTCCTGTTGTTTAAAAGACAATTAAATTGACATACTTTCTAGACAGTAATGTCTTTTTGAAGAGTTATCAGGTGTATCCTCTGTGCATAAATGGTAGTTATAAGCAAACCAGTTAATGAACAGCAAGAGAGCGAAACAGCCTGGCCTGTCATCCCAAGGCCCCTTTCTCTCAGCCTTTTAACTCTTGTGCTGGGAAAAGCGGTTCCTTGGGCACTAGAACCGTGTTGCTGATCACTTGGGTTCCAGTCTGGTCTGTGAGCAGTCCCGCCTTTGGCCCTGCTCATCACCCTTTTCTGGAACCTTCTCATTCCCGTTGCCTGTGGTTTTTCGTTAGTGAACTGGAGAAACATAGAACTATCAAGCTGTAGGTACCAGCGATTTGTACAGTAACGATGTTTTGTGCTCTAGCCTTTATTTCTCTGAATTTTCATTTCCGCTTTCACCATTAATTGACCCAAGGCACTCTTTGGCACTCCTCCTCTTTCTGATGTGTTTGAAAAAAGATTTATTGTTAGGTTTTATGGCTGTAAAAAGCCATCTCATAATTTTTTAGCCTTTTCAATTGCATTTTATAGTTAGACTGTTGGCAATTAGTGGATTTTTTCCCTGTCGTCTTCGTTTTGAATTTATTTCCGTTTCTTGAGGGATCTCTTCCTCTTTCGGACCGTGTTCGCTGCCCCGTGTCTGCCGTGGGGTTTGCGGTGATGAATGTGAGGAGTGCGGGTCGTGGTCCCGTTTACATTATCTCAACCTTCTTTTTTTGAGAGTTACAACTATATAGCCCAAGTCAGTCCTAGTAGCACAGCCTAATAAAAATTCTTGCATAAAACATTGTCTTATCAGATATACTTATTTTGACAATAGTTTTACCAGACTTTCTGGGCTGGAAATACTCCATACCAGGTGTCTGCATTAAGCTGAAGGTATGTGCGTGTAGTTTTAAGTCAAAAGTAGTTCGTTTGCTTTTGAGAACGAGGATAAAGGGGCGAAAAATGCCAGAGTGTTGGAAAGGATTTGGAGCGGCCATTTCAAAATTTAGATGAGGATAACAAGGAGCCTTTGCTGCAAGGAAAGAACTGTTGCTGTTCCCTCACGACAGTCTGGGCAACAGTGGCCACTGTATAAGCCTTTGGGAAAATGCAATTTATACAAGGTCTATAGAGAATTGGTTATCTTGAGCAGTTTCTGAAGCCTCTGTTCAAACCAGTGGGAGGAACGAGCTTGGGAGAGGATTTTGTGTTTTGTAGAGCTACAGAATCGGGGCATTTCTGATGATTAAAGATTCTGAATAGGTCAGCAGAAACTTTGGATGTGAGACTACATTACATGTTACTTTTATGTGCTATTGATGTAGCTCAGAAGTTGAGAACAGAAATGGATTACTGAGCTGAGACCCAGGAGCAGAGCTGGGTTTCGCCCTGGCCTGGGTGCGGTTGTGTGTTCGGTGCGGGAGACGCGTCCGGGAGCCCAGAGCCGGGACGAGACTCCATTACTGACAATATCCTAATAAAAATGTTGCTCCAGCTTTTTGTAGTTTGCAGTTAACATCTCTGTGTGGTGTTTTATTTATTTGGCCTGTGAGTTTTATGGTTTAATTACGCAGCAATGATTTTATGTGCAAGAGAGCTGGCAAGAGAAAAAGCTCCTCCTGCCCAGCGTTTTCAGAAAAATGTTTTCCCTGGCTCGAGAGATTGAGTAACTTCTTACCCATTAAATATATTTTTTCCTTAGATGTATTCTTTCCATTCTTCTGTATACCTCTATACTTAGTTTTTTAAGGGCTTTAGAAAGTGTGCGATCATGCCAGTATTTCCAAACAGGTGTCGTGCTGTGACATGAGGTTTCTCTGAAATTTCTGCATGTGGCAGAATTTGTAGGATCAGGCCTTGTATTTGTATTACTGGCAGACGTTATTTGACATTTGGAGACATTAACATAAAGGTGACTTTCATTAAAATGTAAAATAAACTTAGATAAGCTTAGTTAGAACTGAAGTGAAATTATTTATAGATTGATGAAGGAAAAAGAAAGCTGTACGTGTTTCAGCCGCCTGACCTGCTGGCAGGAAGCGAGAGCGGCGTTTCCTCCGTTACGCTTCTGCTGCCGCGGTCACTTTCCATTGTCTAACCTGTGACCTTCCACCGCTTTCCTAGCTCGGAAAACCAAGAAGAAGATCAAGGGGCTGCAGCAGGCGGGCGCGCGGGACACGGCGGAAGCGCCGGGCAGCAAGAGCATCGTCCCCGCATCGCTGCCGCAGCTGACGCCCACGCTGGTGTCGCTGCTGGAGGTGATCGAGCCCGAGGTGCTGTACTCGGGCTACGACAGCACCCTGCCCGACTCCAGCTGGAGGATCCTCTCCACCCTCAACATGCTGGGCGGGCGGCAGGTCGTGGCCGCCGTCAAGTGGGCAAAGGCCATTCCAGGTAACGTGCGGATACGCTGCTTACCAAGCGCGGTCTTTTTGTTGTGCCTAAGTCTGTCTTTCCGTTTGGGAGCCTTCAAAGCCTTTACGGGTGAAGTTTTACTAATATTTGGGCTTATTTGTGTCTTAAATACTTCTGGAGTGGAAAATCGGAAAAAAATACAGATGTAAGCATGTATTTACTGCTATTATAAATTAGATCATTTTACTTGAACCCTTTGACCACTGAGTGTTAAAATTTTGTTTTTAAAAGTAGAGAACTATTTTTATTAGCTCGAGTTCCACCTCTTAGATAATTATTTCTTTTATTTTTATTATTATTTCTACTATTATTCTATTATTATTATTTTTAGCAGGGATGTCCTCTGGACTTTCATAGGCTGGTGCTGCTGTCCTGGCTTGTCTGGGCCTGCGTTCACGGGTGCTTCTTTTTTAACTACCCCTCACCATACCTGTAGTGTTTTCTCGCCTGGGAGTGGGTGGTTGAGTGTCTAGTGCCACAGTGCAAGCCAAACGTCCATTTTTTCCCAGGCTCTGTAGTGACACGGTTGGCGTGGCTCACCTGGAGCAGGTGGAAGGTTTGTGGCTGGTTTTCTCCACACAGTTGGCAGTTGCCTTGCAGAAGTGGTGTTGAATCTCAGCACTGGACATAACGCACAGTGTGTCTTTGGGAGAGGACAGAGCCAAAAAACCCCTGACGGTCTGTTTGTTCCTGACCGAACAGAGACTCGTGGTTTTCTCCCTTTCACTCATAGTGAGCACCGTTAGCTACCTGCTCACGGAAACCCCGGCAAAGCCGCCTCCTTGGTGCGTGTGCCGCCCGAGAATAACATCACATAACGGGTCTGCCGAAAACAAAAAGCCTGACAGTGACATCTGTGAGTCATAATGGTGTCTCTTCTGAGGCAGGGGAAATAAGTTAGCAGTAGGAAAGAATGACTGAGCTCCGACACTTAGGTCCAGCAGAGCTGCAGCGGAGAAGTGTGTGTGTCAGGGCTGCGTGCCGCGGCATTACCGGGACGGGGTCCCCGCGCACGCGCTGTCCCCGCCGAGCCGGCCCCACCAGCGGCATTGCAAACAGGAGCTTCGGTACCGCTTCTAGACAACAGTTCTGCGTCCACGGTCTCTTCTGAACAATTTCCCTAATTAGACAAACCCTTTGGGTTGCAACATGTGCTCTTAATAAAAATGCCAGTCTTTAATAATTATATTAACAGGAACGATGCTTAGAATTTCTTATCTTCTCTTCTGGTTGCTAGAGCAGTTCTTCATGGGGGTTGAATGTGTATGCCCTTGGGGTTGTCCACCCTCAGACGCACAGTGTGCCAGCACTGGTTGCCAAACCCTTTAGCTGGGATTTCAAAACAATCTTTTCCTGAGGAGGGTTTGAGCAAAGATTTCAAGGTTTAACCCAGTAAGGTTGAAATAACTTTGAAACACTTTGTTTGTATTTTAAAAGTAGTAAATAGTAGTTACTGCTGTCTCCAAAGCCAGAAGCTTTAGTTGCAGTTATCAGACATACCAAGTGTTGCTATATATTAATTTACTGAGCGCTGGCTGTTTAAACGTCTGCAGGAAGCAGCGCTGCAATGAGCTCGTTAGAGGTCAAACGATTAATGAAACTGAATAAAACCAACTTGAATTCAGACTTTAATGATTCGATGTGGCACAATACTCTCTTGCTGAATGTAGGTGGGATCTTACAGAACTGGTGTTACAAATTAAAAGCTGCCTACATTTTAAGGCTGTTCAAGGGACCGGTTTTCAGATTTCACACATTTTCTTGTTGTTTAATTGGCATTATTCCTTCTACATATTCCTAGAAGATTAGAAGCAGTTAATGATGGTAACTCACGTGATACATATTTTGTAAGTTCAGTGTACAATTGCTGTTGAATAAGAACAAAATTTGACATGAAACCATTTATTGTCTAGTAGGCTGTTCTCTCAAAAACTCAGAAAATCCTGTTAAACATCAAGGTTGTCAACGCCCAGGGCTTTGTGTGCATGAGCTTTTGTATGTGGGCTGCTGAGAATTTATTTTGCAATGTATAGATTCAAGTGTGAATATAATGTATAGTGCAAAGTTCAAGAGTTACTCTTTCTGTTGCTCTCTTTTGCTTATTTTTGTGTGTTATATGTGTTTTGTATGGTTGACAGTTACACATCAGAACCAGCTCAAGGTTGAGTTGTACCGGAGCTGTCTATTCCAACCTTTCCCGTCTCTACAAGGTCATATTGTCCAGAGGGCGTAACTGGAGTCTTATGGTTATAAATGCTTAATTTCTACATGTGCAAAATTTTGCATAGGCAAAGGATTCCGTATGGTGTCCTGAGTGTTTCAGTGTCACTTCAGTAGCTGGAAAATGGCATTGAAATTTGCACCCCCCTTTAAAGTGTGGGGTTTTTTGTCTGCCAAGAACTTGCTCATAAGAAACCTCTTATTGTTCTAATTTCTTTTTTTTTTTTCTTCCGCCAAAAAAACCCTAATCTGAAATACTTGACTGAATCAGATGATTGTAATATGGCAAGAAATTTTGTTATTTCAGGTACAATCATCACAGTTACAGAAATAGTTATCAAATACACTTTTAAAAGTGGTAATCTACCTTGACAATACAGAAGATCAGCGTGGTCCTTTTCCAGCTTAGGGGAGCGTTCTTTTTTTGCCACCAACACTGTCACACCTCAATTTTCATTTTTCCAGGTTTCCGAAATCTGCATCTGGATGACCAAATGACCCTGCTGCAGTACTCGTGGATGTTCCTGATGGCCTTTGCTTTGGGCTGGAGATCATACAAGCAGTCCAACGGAAACCTGCTGTGCTTTGCGCCGGACCTGATCATTAACGAGTAAGTGAGACCTGGGTCGTTCTTGTGTGCTCGGGTGGTTCCGGACTCCGGGCAGCATTTCGGGATTTGCACTTGAGAGGTGAACCACGGGGCAGCGAATTCTTGCAGAGGTCACTGATCAGTCTGTCATGTGCAACGCGTTTTTCTTTTAGCAGGTTGCTTAGAGTTTTTGAATAAGTCAAATGAAAGAAAGGTATTTTAGAGGTTGTGTATTTACATCAAGAAGTTTTTGTGAGAGGTGTGTGTACTAAAATGTTGCGTGTTGTGACTGTTCCTGCGCCATTCCTTATGATCATTCTATTAGAGCCAACACAGTTGAAGCTACAAGTGTATCTGGTATGGAGAGAAAGCTTGACTGACTCTTATTTTTTTGTTGAACTGTGTTGTCAAGTTTCAAGAAAAGTTGAATTTGCTAGAATATTCGGTCATCTTTTTTCTTGCGCCATGCATCACTTTGCTCGTAATGTTTGACTTCTGAATTAGTTGCTGAAAATATTCTGTAAATCCTTGAGGTTGCTGGCCAGAGCCATTAAAAACCTAGTTTACCCATCTGCAGATTCCAATTAATTGGATGCTATTGCTATGGATTTGGCATTCTGTTTTTTTGTGAAATGGCCTAGTCCATTTGTTGGAACTAGAGCTAATAAATACAGTTACACGGTGCCTTTGACACGTGCAATCACTAAACATTTTTAGCATCAGAATTTCACTGACAGTAATTTGAAAAGTGATGCAAGTGTTATTCATGTCTCTGTTTTCCCGTCTCTAAAATGGAGGCAATACTAATCCCTTTGGGCATGTTTTGTGACCCTAGTCTTAATATTTTTGTTCCTGTTGCACTTCGGTATCAAATCTCCCAAATCTCAGTTTTAAAAAAAATAGTAATTCTTACATTTTCTGTGAGCTTTACATTTACATTGCAGTTTACTTCTTTTTAATGAATATTTATTAACTTCATTTTTTCAAGGTAAATATTTTTCCAGGCTTTTATAAACCGTAATCCTTTCTTTATAATAAATATTTTTTTTTTAAGTTGCAGAGTAGATGAGGAATGAGGGTCCACCTGTGTACTTACATTTATTAAAGTTCTTAGAATATGTCTCTGGAGTAAAATAGTCTCCATGTGCTGGAATTGAAATAATTGATACTGTCACTAATAAGCGTAATAACATCTGATTTGCTTTCAGTCAGAGGTCTCCTGCTGTTTTATCAGTGGCTCAAAACCACAGAGCTTCACAGCCAAGTGTGTGTCGGTACTCCTCAAAAACCTGCAAGGGTGACCCTATTATACTAAATATTCATTTTCGAGTTCATTCTAGTTACAGTTTGGGTACATAAATAGTTTATCAAAATGGCATTTGTTTTCGGTAAAACACGTGGAACTGCAGTGTGCTACAGCTTCCCCGTAAAACTCGCTCTGGCCGTAGCGCTTTATGGACCTCTCATCGGTAAAATCCAGCCACCTCCGCCCGAAACAAATCCCGAGTAACACGTCCGACCACGGCGAGCGGCGGGGCTGGGACGTGGGGAACGACAAGAGACATAGGAAAACATGCACTTGGATTCTCATTGTCAGATGTGTAACTTTATTTGATGTAAGAATCAGATATTTTATAAACCTGGTAACCATTATAAAACAAATGGGTAAAGCAGCATCCCCTAAAAGTCCAAACAGCTCCATTATTTGATAATTTTAAAACCAATTTTAATATTAATAACTTTACAGTGAATTTTCTGGAATAATAGGAAAAGAGTGACTTTTCCTCATAAATTTTAAAGCTTGATTCCACTAAAACCGGTTACACAGAGGTGGTACGTGTGTAACAGAATGAGAACCTTCGTTTTGCCTGTCTGAGAACCAGGGTCACGGTTATTTTTACAGTTAACTGCAGCTGTCTGCATCAGATTTTTGGCTTCCTGTTGAGTAGTTTCAGATTTCTGCGTGCAGATAAGGAGGCAGGAGTTGTTCAAACTTGTAATTTTTGAGATCTGCAGATGACATTTCTCCCAGTCTCCATATCTATTAATTGCAGTTTCAAAGCATTGTTTCGGTGGAGGGCTAGAGCAGAATTATGTCTTTACCCACACCTGTAGGAATACGGTAATTCCAGGAGCGCTGCCATCTCTTCAAGCCACAACCTTTACATTGACCGTGTACTTGCTTTTCTTAAATGAAGGATAAGGAATTGAGGACCTGGCAGCAGCTCGCCAGCCTGAGCTGAGCTGAGCCGAGCTGAGCTCGCCATGCAGACCTGCACACGCCAGCCTTACAAAATGGGGGAATGTTCACGGGGATGGGTTTTCAATGCCGGCGGGTAATTTGAGTTTACACATCAAACAAAACTGTACGTATCCCATTATGCTGTAAGCGATAAACACCTCACGGGGTATGTGGAGTTACACATACTCTAATCTCGGGATGAATTTTAAAAATATTTTTAGCCTGCTTTTGACCCCCGAAATTCCTTTCATTTTAGTTAATAACAATTAACTCTCGGGAGGATGATAAGAACAATACAGGTCCGACGTAAATCGGGTGAGGCTGCGTGGCTGGGGCTGGGGGGTCAGGGCAGCCCGTCTCAGCTCGGTGCCTGCCGCAGCGTTAGTGCCATGCTTGCAGATAGCTGCAATTACTTCCATTGTCATTTTCTTCATATGAGTTTCTAGAAACCATTTATTTTATTCAGAGCTTTAAGGACTTGTCCTCGTGCTTGGTACAATTCAGCGTCTTCAGCTTCAGGATGAGCAGCTCTTTGGCTTCGAAGGCTTCTCCAAGCTTCGGTGATTTAAAGGGACACAACTGCAAAATATTTTTTTTTTAAGATTGAGTTCTTTGTGGGGCTAATAAGACTTTCTCTAGTTCTGTGTATCTTCTGGAGCATCTGGGCAAGATCAGTCTTTCCTGCATTTATCCCTCTCCAGCCCTGCCTGGTACTACTACATAGTTACTACTTACAGCAATAGGGAGTAGCAAGATCCACAAGCTCATGCTGATGCTTTTCAGCGAGTGTGTGTAACTGGGCTGCACATAAAGAACCCGTCTGACCCCTGAGGGGGTTTGTCACGCTGCGTTTTCAGCTGACAGATCCTTAGCATTTATAAATATCTCACCGTGAATGCACAGAAAGCTTCCCAGAAATCAGTGGATTTGTTTTGCTTAGTGCTCAGGTAGCTCTCGCCGGGGCTGTGCTGAATGCCGCTATTCATTAGTACCAGCAGAGATTCCGCCGTAATTGAATTTTCCGAGTATCATTGATGCAGTCCGTGGTGGGAAAGAGAATTAAACTCTGTTCATCTTAAGTCTGGAGCTGGCAGTGTAGTTGTTTGACCAGTCTTCTCCTAAAAACTGAATATTTATTGAATATTCCATTTTTATGTCTGTACTCTTAGGATTTGTTTGGAGGGGGAGGGAAGAAAAAAGTACATCTGCTCATGTATTTGAGTAGTGTTTATCACATATTGATATCCTAAGTTAATAAGTCTGATGGGGTTGGGTAGGGTGGATTATAATGTTGCTGTGATATGAAAATAAATTATTTCCTATAGCATGTGTAGAGTGCTAGAAGGTTCACCATCCATCTCGCGGGTTCTTTTCTGAGGTTGGTGGTTACAAGAGCAGAGGAAGTCAGATATTTATAGAACAAGGTGGTTCAAATTGGATTTGATGTCCAATCGCTAGAGCGGTCTCTGCAGGGAGGGCAGCTCTCGGGCACGCCTTTCCTTTCCTTTCCTTTCCTTTCCTT
>VWYH01007308.1:0-62758 GCA_013399365.1 Pampusana beccarii | reverse complement strand
TCCTTTTTTCTTCTTTTTTTCTTCTTTTTTTTTTTTTTTTCTAGGACTGCAATTTGCGTAGCCTTGGTATTACCAAAAAATCTGCATGTCCTCATACAGATTGTCAGACTGGCGGTGACGATTGCGTTTGCAGCAGATAGAAATAAATGACAGGCTGACCCATTTCCTAATGTTTATTTTAACCTTGTGCCCAGAAATGGTAATAGTTTTACATGAGGAAAACTGCTGAGCCCTGTCACAGAATGTGTTTAAATTACTCAATTTGAAGTGCGTAAAATGCCCTTTGATACAGCCCAGAGGGTTTAGGAGAAAATTTGCCAAATGGCCAAATAATGGCTTTGTGCCCAGTGCCCGGAGAAACACCCTACGGCTGAACATCTTACACTAGTTTTCCCTTATAACTTACACTGGGATTCAGTTTTGTGTGTGTCTTTGTTTAGATTATAATACTGAATAGGTGACGTCTTAGAAAAGGTGACACATCATTAACGAACAGTTCATTGCTAACATCGCTGTAGAGACCTTGTGTAGTCATCTCATTGGAAAGGTACTATTTTGCCTGTCTTTTTCTCTACAAAAGCTTACATGGAAAAGATAAATCTCTTACACTCCTCAGAATTACTCCGTTCTTGTTTCTTTCCCACCCGAAGCTGTAATCGTGCCGTATTCACAGTAACCAGCTGTAAAAGCACATGCGAAGGGGGTTGCTGCTTCAGCTGAGGTACTAAATAAAAGGAGGAGTTCCTGTCTTGATGCGGGGTTTTGTTAAAATAGAAAAATAAGAGGAAAAAATTATAAATACGTAATATTTGTCATTCTGATTCCAAGGAAGTGTGTTCCAAGATTTTCCTTTGGTTGTCTACATGTCTTTCCATTTATAATTAGAAACTTTATTATTACCATATAAAGGTACACAACATTTAATTGCAATACTAGACATCTTTCTAAGAACATAAAAGGAATATGAGAAGTATGAAGAAACTTTGAAAATCGAGAAGTTATGGCACGTTGATGCAAATCACTAGTGAGCAAATATGTATTAAATTTAGGTGGACGTCTCAAAGATATTGAAAGAATTAGAGAAATCTCGTCTCATGTCTTACTCTAGTTTACCGTGGTGGTACCAGAGATGCTGTTCCTGACAGATCAGGTTCTAGCTTGTCATCTGCCTCTACAGCCCCCACGGGTCTTGAAAACTTAGATGTCGAATTTTTAGGTAGCTAGACATTTAACTAATTTTTATATTCTTATTTCTTAGGCAGAGAATGAATCTACCCTGCATGTATGAACAATGCAAACACATGCTTATGGTTGCCCGAGAGCTATCGCGCCTTCAAGTGTCGTATGAAGAGTATCTCTGCATGAAAACGTTGCTTCTCCTCTCTACAAGTAGGTGAATAGTTAAATACCTATGTGATCAATGTAAGTTTGACATGCCAGTATTATGAGTGTGCACGTGTAGTTTAAAATTGTTTAAAATTTGTTTAAAAATTTTTTTAAAACAAAAAATGCCCAGACAAACCAAACCCACCCCCTGTGAGGTAGTTCTGATCTGGTAAAGCAGTTTCTCCCAAAAAAAGTTCTCAAACTCTCCCCAGAACTTATTTTAAAGTTGTTGAATACAACTATACCTTTTTGCATTTGCATCTAAAAAGTACATGGTAGATTTACAATAGATATTGTGAGATAGATTTATCTAATATACTAAAGCTACTCTATCAGATATCTAATATACTACATGATGGTTTTGTATGTGTTGAATAGAATATGCTGTAGTTAAAACAAGTCACAGTGAAATTCTGTTGTGTGTACTGATTAACAACAAATAGTTTAAATATTTTAGACAGTTCATTACACTGAGGGCTCAAATGTTCCTTATCTTTAATATTTCCAGTGCATGGCAGCACTTCTTATAAACAAATGAGGACTCAGTAGCTTTGGGCTTCCCAGAGGAAGGCAGGGGCTGTGCTGGCAGCACGGGACAGGGGCTCTTGGCACAGGAAACTTTGGGCTCCACGCTGCCCTGGGCTTTGTAGGAACTGGAAATTGCTGATTTAAAGCAGTTTCTGAAACCTCTCCCGAAAATTCCTCAAGTGTTTTGGATGTGGTGTAGGCCAACTTTCCTTACAGCAATTGGAAATTTCCTTACAGGAGTTTCCGTGGCAGAAATGGGGAAGAGGCTCCACTCGTTGAATGGAGCCCATTCACAAGTGAGGTGTGGCAAGCACTGACATTAACCAGCAGAAGGCCTCTTTGTTGTGTTACAGTGAAAGACAATGTATTTTCACATTTCTTTTTGAGTATGTACAGTGTGTAAATGGTACATTGTGGAACTTCTGAAAATTGAATAGCTGAAATTTATATAGTGGGTTAGTCCGTGACTTGACAATTTTAGTTTATGCTTATCGTGTTTCTGTGTAAGTTTGCCAAGAGAAGAGGAAGAAGAGGAGTAAAACAGGGACACCACGCAGTCCAGACACATAGCTCACACAAAGATGTGGCTCACAGACCTTTTCCATTTGAATTATTGAAGCAACAGTTGACATGTTGTCATCTCCCATGGAGACAAGGCAGATAAGATACTTTGCTCAGACATCTCATGGATGCTGACAGCGCAATGAGGGCTGGGTTTTTTTAAGGAAGGGATTGTCCCTTAGCAGGGTGATTTCAGTCAGCTTTGCCTCAGGTTTCTCCTTTATCTTCAGCTCTTTCCATTTGCTTCACCAAGGCCATCAAAGGCTTCAAATGAAACATCTTAGAGACCACTGGAGTCCATATGCTTGATTTGTCCTGCTTTATTTACTCGTCCTTGGCCTCCAGAAGGACTGTCCCAGTTCGAGAACGCAGACACAGGGACTGAACGTGGATTTGGGTCTGACTCAATATGGGCCTTGGTCCCCAACCTTGGGTTTCCAACCCACAGCTGCTCGGCCGTTGCTGTCACGACATCCCACCTCTGTTCCGAGAAGCTCCCGCCTGCCTTGGGCAGTTGGGTTGTTGTCCGGTCTGTGTCCTTGCCTTGCCTGGACACGTTATTTGATCCACATCAGGAGGATCGGGCCTAGGTGATATTTCGAGGTCCCGTCCGAGCCAAGCTGTCCTGTGATCCTGTCCTTGGTCTTCCTTGGCACACAGAATTTTCATGGAATCTTTCCAATGCCGTGTTTCCCCAGACGCTGAGGGCACGGGAGCTCCAGCCCTGGTGGTTCTTCAAGGCACTTCCAGGCCTTAGTGTTGTTGCCTCCATGGTCCAGTTCCCTTCGCTGTATTTCTTGTTGGTTACCTTTGGGGTTTTTTAATTATTATTTTTATTTTGTTAGCAGTCCTATGCTAACTGTTTGGTGAGTCGTCTGACTGAGTTTTTACTCTCTTCCCTTGTCTCTCTGCTGTCGTTTCACTGAGTCCTTTTTCATCTTTTTGTAACTGCTGTAAGAGAACTTAAATAATGACACAGTTCATAGATGTATAATGTCTTAAAGGTTTGTATCAATGTTACAGTTCCTAAGGAAGGCCTGAAGAGTCAATCTTTGTTTGAAGAGATCCGTATGACCTACATTAAAGAGCTGGGAAAGGCCATAGTGAAAAGAGAAGGGAACTCAAGCCAGAACTGGCAGCGATTTTATCAGCTGACTAAACTGTTGGACTCTATGCATGATGTAAGTTCTTAGACAAATGCTGTAGACATTCCAGATAAATAAGTTTGGGGTTATGACAGTAATCTCCTTTATCCTTTATTTTATTTATTTAAAGGGATAACTCCCGGGGGGGCGGGCAGGGAGGAGGCAGTCACGCTCCCCTGCTAACTAAGGGTTTATTAGAAGAGGTCAATGTGGTGCTTTCAGACTACTTTTGCAGTGGGCTCCACAGCAATTAATTTTATAATGCATGTAATTTTCAGTGTCTTTAGTTTTTAAAAATCACGTTGCCTTAAAATGGAGGAAGTCTGAAATGTTCAATGTTTTTGCAGTAGTAGCAGAGGTGAGAAGTTTAAAACCAGTAGTATCTCAGAGCCAAACTGTTCAAGAATCTACGGAATTGTTTGAAATTGCGTTAAAACAACGCATCAGTGCTATTTTTAGTATTAGTAGCGGTCCAGTTTTGTGAGAAATTTCAGAATTCAGGCTGTCTCCTTTCGTGGCGTGTACTCTAGATTGTGCATACAGCACAAAGCTGGATAAGGCAAGGGCAACTCTGACACCTCAAAATGGGTGCACCGAGCACCTGGAAAGGTCCCGCTGAGCTCCTCCATACGTGTTTGTTATGTGCTAGAATGGGAATTGATACAAAATCTCTTTGGTGTTTGTATATACCTTGCACGATCTGTTCACTTGTTTTGGGTTAGAGTGCCATTTACAAGACTGACTAATTAAAATGAGGATAACGGTGCACGTCCGGCCTGCGCTGCGAGTTGGGAAGAAGGAAGGCTGGAGGTTAATAGTGTTTCCGTGTATTCGCTGAAAGTAATTCTTTGCTTTGTCACTCGTAGGTGGTTGAAAATCTTCTGAGCTTTTGCTTCCAGACATTTTTGGATAAATCCATGAGTATTGAGTTCCCAGAAATGTTGGCAGAAATCATCAGCAATCAGATACCAAAATATTCAAATGGAAATATCAAGAAGCTCCTATTTCATCAGAAGTGACTGCCTTAATACAAAAGGGTTGCCTTAAGAAAACGTCAAATGATAGCTTTTTTTTTTTTGGTAAAGAAAAAACCTACCAGACTTGTTAATTTTGTCCTTGCAGCGGTGTTTCTTTTGTAATTATGCACTACATGTGGTTTACAGAGGGCCAAGATTTAGGCTAGAGAAGCAGCGAATTTCTCACATTTGGTAAATAGCTGGGGAGAAAAGAAAGGAAAGGAAAGGAAAAGAAATCTCATTTGTCAGAAATTGTATCTCTCCCCTCGTGCAACATCCATGGATGCATCAAAACCACCAGTGTCAAGATCTGAGGCTGTGTTATGAACATTCTGCTAATTAATTTCTGCAGTTGGCTGGAGACAATTTTCTAGGCTTTTTTTTTTCTTTTTTTTTTTNTTTTTTTTTTTTTTTTTTTAGTAAAGTGTTTTGGATTTTTTTTTAAAGTTAAGGTAGCATTTTGGTTTATGCATGTAACCTGAAGAAAGTTTACAAGTGTATATCAGAAAAGGGAAGTTGTGCCTTTTATAGCTATTACTGTCTGGTTTTAGCAATTTCCTTTAACTTTATATACCGTGAACTCGGCTTGTTCATTTTTTCTTACATAATTTTTTTGTAATACTTCAAGATGCCTATTGTACAGCTGGTTTTTTAAGGTGGGGCAGCTCGTAGCTTTCCTAAATGACCTCTAGACATTAATCCTTGAGTATATTCATGTGAAAATGGGTTGGGCTTTTCTAACCTAATAGCTTTCAACTGTCAAAGTGACCGTAAAAATTTGGCATTTTTTAAGGGCCAGGGTGGGTGGGAGAAGAATCTAATTTAAATCTAATTTAAATAGACGCGAATGAAACAAATACTTTTGGTATATGTGCAAAAGTGTCAGATATGCAGATTCATAGAAAAGTAACCCAGTCCTAACTGGATGTAAAATGAGCAGGTTATTTTATATATTGAAAAAAAAAAAAAAGCCTGATTTTTGCATATGATGCAACAGCCATAGCTATAAGAGTCACGGGCTGCATTGATGCCAAGAAGATCAGTCCTGACTGCCCATCAGGAAATTTTCAGGAAAATATGCATAGCTTAAGAAAAGTTTACTTCTGTGTGGAGAAACTCACATTTTCTATACACTTAAATCTACCATTGTACGAGTATCTATGGCAAACCACCACCGCCTCAAGAGGCAGGCGCGGAACGGTGCCCGGCGGTTGGTTTTGTTCTGTTTCTTGTGCCGATTCTAGAAGCCCTTCCCGCGGCGCAGGCGGCGGAGCGGACTCTGCACACCCGGACTCCAAACTCGTGCGGTTTTGACCCATTTTCACGTCCCCGCCCGTCGCCCACGGCTTTGCCCTCTTTCCTGGGAGCAGGAGAGCTCCGCTGCTGGTGTCGTGGTCTTGGAGTCGTCAGTCGACCTTTCTGTCTTTGTAAGGCTGCATCCCCCTACCCACCGACTAGCGTGCCATAAACCCCCATAGGTCTTGTGGATTTCTCCTTGTTGCCATTGATAACTATATTTTAAAAGGTTTAGAAGCTGTAGTAGCCTTTTCTACGTGCACCTTAACAATTTTCTGTATCTCAAAATTTAAATATTTACTAAGCCACTCTAAAATTTGATTTTTACTCAAAGTGGCCAGATTATTTGTGTAATAGAAACGAGAAAGATCATCTGATAAAATACAAAACCTAATATATTTTTATATTTAGTTATAGTTTCAAATATGTATAATCGGTATATTCGTGATCGGAGAAAAGAAGGGAAGGGCTACTGCAGCTTTAAAAGCAATTTATTAAATGATTGTAAAATAGCTTGTATAGTGTATAATAAGGATGATTTTTAGATGACAGATTGCTTTATCATGATACATGTAATTATATTTTTTGTAGGGGTCACAAATATGCTGAATGGTAACCCGTACCCGCTGTGGTTTGTCTGGAGGTAGCACTGAGGGCATCGGTGTTCAGTATCCAAAGAAGTTCTCTGTGTAGAAAGGAAAACCTGTGTTCAGTGGATGGTTTGGGTTGATTTTATGTTTATCGAATCACTGTGTAGAAGCTCGAGTTGGAGCTCGGCTGGAGCGCTCCTGCCTGTGCGGTTGGGTACCGTTCACGGCCCGTTGCCGAATCCGACCTGCCTGCATCCGTCAGCTCTGGGCACCGGGCTGGTTTCACACACAGCCTCACGACCGCAACGGAACAGCTCGAAGAGTTTGGCAATAATCCGCATACAGGTACCAGCAATATGTAAATAGAGAGCATAGGTTGTTCACAATACACTAGTACGTTTCTGTTGTTCAGCAAAAGCTTGTTTCCAAGTGAAATAGGAAACTAAATTTTCACCCTTTCTTAAATCTCTTTTCGAATGTTATATCTATTAAAAACAAAGATACTATATTCAGTACTTTGGAGTAAAACATCATCTTTAATAAAAAAAATAACAATTCTCTTCTCTTGGAATGATCTGTAAAGAATACGTGCATTTTGTAGCAGTGAAGGTAAAGTTCAGTATTTTAATTATGACTTTTCAGCCCAACTCGATGGAAATATCCAGATGCCCGCGAGGCACAGACAGGAGTTTTGGTCTGTTTGGGTTCAGGTGGGCTCTGCAGTTCACAGGAAAATTCTTGCTGTAGAGAATGTCTTGAAAACCTGCGCCCCCAGATACCTCGACGAGCGCCCGTGTGCGTGGGAGCAGACGTTTGTGCATCTGCATACGCAAAGATACAAAACTTTTACTTTTTTGCCAGCAGGAAAGTAACGGCAGTGAACAAACGGTCACCGTAGGAGAGGCTCTGCCCCGTTTGTCTGTGTGCCTGCACATTCGGGTTGAGTTGATGGGTTTAAGGAAACCAGGAGGCTGCGCCGCTGTGCGGGGGAGCGGGGCCGGGCCCGTGCGGCGGCTGCGGCCGCGCAGCCGGAGCCCGAGCGGGTCCCTTAGTGCCTTATCACAAAGTGCACGAGCCCGCGGGGCCGGGGCGGCCTCAGCGGGGGGGGCTGGGACGGCCCCCCGGCCACAGGAGAGAGGCGGGAAAGTGGAGGAAGTGCCTGGATGAGCGTCAGCGAAATCCCGTTTGCTGGAGCCCGCGGGGCGGGGGGGGCCGCCCGGGGAGCCCCGCGCTGCCCGGGGCTGCGGGGCCGTCGCGGTCGCGCAGGAACCGCGTGTTCGGCAGGGGGTTCAGAGCCTGTTCCCGCGTCCCGGGAGGGGCGGCGGCGTGTGGCGACAGCCCCAGCAGCACCCAGCTCGCTAACTGCAGGGGGTCAGCGCTGTGTCATTACTCTATTTTGTATATTAAACGAAGGATGTATACTGGCGACAAATCCTATATCGTACCGCTGTATGGCATTATTAAAAAAAAATCATTATTTTTATCACAGTAATTTTAGCATAAAAAAGAATTAAACCAGTGACTCCTGTTTAAAAATAAAAGTTGTAGTTTTTTATTCATGCTGAATAATTCTGTAGTAACAAGTCTGTAGTTTTCACCTACTCAGTGAAATGTTGGACTGTAAAAGCTTGTGTGGAGTTGTTGAACATTTATTTTTTCATTTAAATTTGCTGTTCTGGTAATACAAAGCCACACATTTGTACAGAAGTTGCAGTAAATGTGAGCCATTTACAGCAATGCCGAATAATGGACAGAAACCATATAATAAAATTCTGTTTTTTTCATTAAATGGCTCCGAAATGCTTTTGTAGAGTTTTTGCTGTGTGCCTGGAAAAGATTGGTTCTGACAGCTGAGTCAGTTAATTTATGTTGTTTTCATTATTCACCTCATACGCAAAAATTATTTATACTGAAGCTAATTATTGCTGCTGTAGTTCTAGAGTGGGAGAATTTCTTATAATTAAATTGAGATTAACAATTTAATTGGCAATCATTACTTGCATTTCCCGCACCTTGCCGGATTTGCCATTGCATCCGTAACGTCCGTTTTCTGGGATCTGAACCTCAGTTTTCTAATCAAACCAAAAGCAGGTGTGTGCGTCTGAGCAAACTGACTGGTGCACGCATCAAACAGGCGCCAATCAGCACAATTAAACCAAGAGAAACAACACGAAGTGTGAAGGAAAAGAATTAGAATTCATCTAACATTTCTTTTGTTATTGCAGTGGTTTTTAACCATTTGATACTTGCCAGAAGGTTGATTACGAACCTTTCACCAGGGCAGGTACCGGGTGCCAAAACGTTGGTGATGGAAGGAAACCAAGTGCAATAGGAGCGCTGGGGAGGGGGCGAGGCAGGAACGGGGCCGGGGGAGCCTGTCCCGGGCCCAGCTCCGGACGGAACGGGGCGCGTGGAGGGGCCTTTCCCGAGGGCAGCGATGCGCCCGTGCCGGCCGGGGGCGCGGGGGAGGCCCCGGGGCCGCTGTTCCCACTCTGGCAGCCCCGGAACAAAAAAACTCGGCCGCAAAATCCCTTTCCTGCCCTGTGACTCTTCGAGTTTTTAAAAAGCAAAATATCTTCAAACCACCAGTAAATCCAACTGCTGATTTTTTTTTTCCTTAGTGCAGTTCGTGCCTCTACCCCCACTGAATAGCAGTGTGAGATCCGTGCTGTAATAAAATCTCGTTTAAGAGCAACATAAAATGCCAACTTCCCAGCAGGGAACGATTTCTTTGAATTGTTTGCAATTAGAACAAAGGCTTACATAAAGATCACTTTGGTGCTTTCCAAGCTAGGTGGCTGCAGATGGGGTCAGAGGCAAGACAAGAACAGGATTTATGATAATACATTAATTTGTGCAACAACTGCGCGAAGATGCTCTAAGAAGATCCATAACCCAAGATAAAGTAACCGCTTTGTGGCTGCAGGACCAGCTCAGCCTGCACCGCGCGGGTCACACGTTCCACCCCAAACCCCCGTTATCCTGCTGCATTTACAGCCTCTTTTTCTACACCACCAGCCGCTGTGAACCCAGCGGTTCATGTACATTTCAAACCAAAAAGGTATAAATATTCAGCCTGTCCCAGTGTGGCTGGAGGGGCAGGAACTAGAGGAACCCTCTAAAGGGGGTTGAAAGTTCATTCATCTCAAATGCCCAAGCCCATGGCCAGCTGATAAAAACCTGTTCTGAAACCAAGCAGGGGAGCGGGCATGGCCGTAAATATTCACTGCATCACAAGCTTGGCACAGCTCCGAAGTGTGATTGAGGGTATTCTCTGAGGTCACAACAGGCAATTTTAAGTTTAAAAAATAACAAGTAAGTGAAATCCTTCTAATTATAGGCTCTGTTGACTCAAGATCAGACCACACGAAAAGACGGAGGGGAAACTGCTGATGCAGCATCTAATACGGCCACTAATTGCGTTGCTAATGCAACAGGACGTGGGGTGTACTTTCTGCTTGGTGTGATACACACCGAAAAAGGGGCCGGCTGTGCCCAGCAAAGGGCGGTGGGCAAGGCCGGGCGCTGCTGGCGGTGGAGGAGCCGGGGGGGCTTGGACCCCGTCCCAGCGCAGCCTCTGCTCCTCGCCAGCTCACAACATCCACGCTTGCTTTTTTTGTTATTTCATTTTCCTAACGCTTGCTGGGAGGTTTTGGGTTTTGGCTCCAGCGGGATGTTTCTTTGTTTTGAGAAGAATGAGCGCGAGCGGGCTCGGGCTCGGCTGCCGGGGCTCCTCACCCCTGGGGCTCACCCCCCCGGCCGGGCTCTGCCCCACAGAGGCGTCCCCGGGGGATGCGGCTCCAGGGACAGCAGCACCCGCCGGGCAGCACCCCCTGTGCCAGCCGCCGGCGCTGGGGGCACGGGGGAGCAGGACCAGCTCGGCCCCGCAGTGCCCTGTGCGCGGGGAATCCCCCAGAGCATCATTTCTAACCTTGTCAAGAATGTTTTCTCCTTTCTTTTTCCTCCATTCCCGCCATCTTCTTTCCGTCCTCTCCTTGTCCACGGAGCAGGCCAGGTTGCATCCACCGCCTCCCGTGGACACACAGCAGCTGCCCTGGTGCTTTTCCTCGGGTCGGGACAGCTCCGGGATAACGGTGCCGAGCCCTTTGCCCATGGATGGAACCTGGGGGGGACAAGGACAGAGTCAGGCTGAGTGCTGGGCGGTCACAAGGCTTCCACACAAACATGTGCACATACATAGATCTTGCTGGTTTTCCTTCCATCATCACCGCTGTATGTGCATTTATCCCGTGATTGTGCCCACCCGATGTCCCCGTAGCAGCGAGCGGGGCCGGAGCCCCAGCTGCACACACGTGTGCACGAACCCCAGCGCTTGCAAGGGGAGCGGGGGGGGGAAATAAAGGAAAAACAAATGCTGGCCTGAGGCACCACGAGTTGAGTCCCAGTAGTTACGAACAATGCAGAAAAATTAACCAGGCGGAACGACGGCGAGGACAGAGGGGACGTTTCATGGGGGGTGTGGAGCTGCTCCTCCCTGGGGACAGGACCAGGTCCCACCCTCAGCCCCTTGCTGCTCACACCGTACAGCACAGTGCGTGTGTAAAATAGTTATTACTAAAGAATAACATGGATATCTTAAAGCTTTATGCAGCACGAATACAGGTTACGTTACACCCGTCCCACCGGCAGCACTCTCTGCAGGGTTCGGGTTTGGTGGCCGGTCCCTGTGTGTCCCCACGGCCCCATCACAGCAGCGCTCGCTGCACCGCGGCTGCCGGGATTTGCTGAGCATAATGGGGCTGAAAAAGCTCAAAGCTGTTGGTCTAAATATATCATTGTTGCTGGGGAAATAAATAACAAACAGAGGAGCGATTATAATCTTGTGGTTTAATTGGTTCTCCTTATTGTGGCTGGAGGGCCGGCCCTGGGTGTTGCAGAGGAGGAGCAGGAGGCTCAGGTACCAGACCAACACAAAGCACTGGTTATTGAGCAAAGAAAACAACCAACCCCAGATTCAAATAAATAAAGAAATAAATACGAACAAGCATAAAAGAATAAGAGTAAGAATAAGAATACAAAGTAAAATAAAGATAACATTAAAATAAAATAATAAAATAAAATAATAAAATAATAATAAAAATAAAATAAAAAATAAATAAATAAAATAACATAAAATAAAAACCAAAATAAAATAATAAAATAATATAAAATAACATAAAAATAAAATCTAAAATAATGCAGGTGCAAGCCAGAAAAAGCACATGCATTTCCCAGTCCCAGAAATACTTATTATAGGTTATGACTGCAGCAAAATGAACAAGCTCTAAAAGGCAGGTGCAGAACTGACCGAAGCAGCACGGCCGGCTCCATCCCCACAGCTCCCGCTGCCCCGGCCGCGCAGCCCGGCCCGGCAGAGCCACCCCCGCACAGCCCGGCAGAGCCACCCCCGGCCCGGCAGAGCCACCCCCGCACAGCCCGGCAGAGCCACCCCCGGCCCGGCAGAGCCATCCCNCCAGAAAAAGCACATGCATTTCCCAGTCCCAGAAATACTTATTATAGGTTATGACTGCAGCAAAATGAACAAGCTCTAAAAGGCAGGTGCAGAACTGACCGAAGCAGCACGGCCGGCTCCATCCCCACAGCTCCCGCTGCCCCGGCCGCGCAGCCCGGCCCGGCAGAGCCACCCCCGCACAGCCCGGCAGAGCCACCCCCGGCCCGGCAGAGCCACCCCCGCACAGCCCGGCAGAGCCACCCCCGGCCCGGCAGAGCCATCCCCGGCCCGGCCCGGCCCGCACCGCGGTTCTCCCTCCGGAGCGACTTGTAGGTAAACAAGACCAGCACAAGCTTGGGCACACAAGAGCTCTCTAACAGCAGCTGGAAACACCGATCTAACCCAAACCCCACGGGCAGTGGCTGCAGCAGCAGAGCGGGCGGGCAAAACCAGCCCGGGGGTGACGGGGCCGTCCCAGCAGCCAGAAATAGGAACCGGTGCTCACACAAGGCTCCAGCGGTTCGCCTTTAAACTCCACTTCTCCCGACAAGTTTTGCACCAGGGTAATGTTTTCTCTTTGGTTACCAGGAGCCCCTGCTTCCAGTTGTATTTTACCGCTTTCCGAGCCAGCCGCAGCCAGGCACGGCAGCTGCTGGGAGCACCCGCGCTGGGCGACGCGAAGGGGCTGACGGCTCTGGCACAGGTGCCGGTGCCAGACACCCCGAACCCCTCAACTAGGGGTCAGCAGAAATAAAATCTGGGGTTAAAAGCGATGGGAGTGAAGGGGCAGGTTGGGCACTGCCCCCCGCGCCACAAAGATGCCCCCAGCAGAGGCTCTGCCCGCGCCACCACTCACGTTTCAGCCATTCTGGTGCCCATCCACGGTGCCTTTTTCATTACCCATTGCTTCTCCTCTAGCCTTAACTCACAGGTGGTTGCTAATGAAAGCTCTGATCAATTTGCAGATATTTAATTAGCTAATTGGCTGGGGTAACGGGCTCGCCTGGGTGTAAAGCCGGGCAGGGGGAGCAGCAGGTGGGATGTGATGCTCTTGCAGAGCTGGGGGGGTCCCGGGGCCACAGAAATCTCCATATGGAAATGGGTTTATCTGAACTCCACCACTGCTCCCGTATCTTCCCTGCCTTCCCCATCTAATTTGAGCCCTGTGCAGATTTCCGGGGTACCCGGCTGCCGGGGCTTTTTTCCCCTTCCTGAGTGCGTCAGTGAGTTTTAGAGCACAGGTGTGATTTTCTGGGCTCTTTTGTCTGAGGTTTAGAGGCAAGAATAAGCTTCATTAACAGAAGGGAGGATTTATCATAAGTAATAGCTAGGTGCTACCTTGTGAGCCGTCAAACAGTTGTGCTAAATTACAGACTGCTTCGCCGTGCTTGTCTCCAAACAATCAGCTCCTCACCCCGAGAACAGAACTTTAAATGGCTATTTCTTAAAAAAAACCTTTGCTTTTAATCATTATTTCCCAAAAGCTAAAAATTTGAATTAGCCCAAATGCACAAACTATAATTGCTTTGAGCTTTCTGCTTCATTAGAATAATTAAAATACCATGCACTTGCTAAGCAGAACATGTCCCCCCAGCACTGGGCTTGCTTTTTTTTTAATGCATAGGTACCTTTCATCCGCTACAGCAGAGGAAAAAAAGAGAGACAGAAAAAAAGGAAAGGGAGGGAAAAAGGGGGAAAACAAAGCTCCCCCGGCCCAGGTGCCGTGGGGCAGACGCCTCCAGCAGCTCCGCGGCTAGCGGAACAGCCCCAGAGACGCTGAGCAAACGCCTTCCCGGCCAGTGGAAAAACCCCTTTGTGCAATCAGGCCCGCGCCCGCTTCCAGGGAAGTGGAGTTTCCTTGTTTTGAGTAGAAACGCGGGTTTGCTTTCCTGCTCCCGTGAGCGCTGGGCGGCAGGCGCAGCCGCCCCGGCCGGGGGGTATTTCTGTGCTCTGGATTTTGTTACCAAGCGCTATTCCAGGCTGGCCGTGATTTAGTGTGCACGGCTCCAGCGCGCACTGCGATCACGAGTTTTGTGCTATTCCAGTCATTTCTGGAGACGACGCAGCGCTCTGATGAGCAGCGCGATGGGACACGGGCGGCGTGGGGCTGGGACCCGGCGAGGGGACGGGGACCGTGCTGCCCTGACCGGGAAAAGGGCTTTGGGGGCGCTGAGGAACGGCTCGTTTGCCCTGTCAGGACTGCGCACTTGAAGGCTAAAAACAACAGACATGACATTGCTACAGGAAAGCTGTCTCCCTACAGAACTGCAAAGAGGGAAAGAGCCTTTCTGAGAGTGTTGGGACAAGAAAAATCAAGGTTTGGGGTGGTTTTTTTTCCTTATTCCTCTCTCCTCATGGAGCTGTAAGTTGTGCAGCTTTCCAAAGCCTGCCTGCCGCTGGGGTGAAGTCCCGCGTCTACCTGTGAAAAACCCTTCCCATGAGCCCTTCCTCACTGCACCTCCTGTGACCTTGTGCTTTTCTGAGTCCTAATGCCAAATGAAATCCTACCAAAAATTAATCTGAAATAAAGTGATGTAGGGATGCAGCTCCCCGTGCCTGAGCATCACCTGTGGCCCCAGCACTTCTCGGTGCCAACCACGGCCAGAAATAAAGGAAAGGCTCCTAGAGGCACTGGGGGACTTAACTATTGCTTGAAGCCCTTTGGATTTGTGCTGTGAAAACTCTCCGGTAAATCGGAGTAACCCTTCAGCACTGGGCAGAGCCTCCGGCGGGCTCTGGGGACCGAGCCGTGGGAGCCGAGGCTGCGCCGAGCGTCGCCCGCCCCGCACGGCCCCGCTGCCGAGCCCCCAGCACAAGTGGAACGAAACCAAGCGCGATCCTTCTTCCAGGGACAATTCCAGTGCTTCAACAGCAATTTACGCAACGAAGCGGCAGCAGGGCCTGAAATCGCTATGGTTTGTGTCAGGATCAGCGCGCACCCACTCCCGTGCAGACGGACACGGACGGACACGCCGCTGGGTACGTACCCGTGTGCTCACAGCCGGAGAACACTCGCATGGGAAGGCCCCATCCCTCCGGGCCCCGATGATTTGATACTCGGTCACAGCATCTTCATCCAGCGCACGCCGGCCGCTCTGCCTGAGCCCGCCGTAAGCAGAGCTGGGACCAGCAGGAGCCCAACTGCAGCTGAAAGCATCAGTGCTGAGGACGCGGCACCGACATTCCCGTCACCGCAACGACCCCGCGCTGCCCGCGGCCATGGAGCGTGGCTGTCACCGCTGCGATGGGCCGGGCTGCTCGGGCCACGAACTCCGGAGAAGCCTTGTCCGGACAAGACAGTCACCAGGAGGATGATTTGTCTGACTGCAGGGACAGACGGGAACCTGAGAAACCCATGGGCAGAGTCTGAAATTGTTGCTCTTAGTAATGGCTTGCTTGAAAAAGAAAGAGCCAAGCCAACCCAAACCCATAAAAACATCCCAAACCCAACCCAACCAAACCCAAGCCATCCCAATACCAATCCAATCCAACCCAATCCCAACCCAGCCTATCCCAATACCAATCCAATTCAAACCCAGCCCAACAAAACCCAACATAATCAAACCCCAACCAAACCCAACCCCAACCTATCCCAATACCAATCCAATTCAAACCCAACAAAACTCAACCCCAACCCAACCCAACCCCAATTTATCCCAATACCAATCCAATCCAAACCCAGTCCAACCCGTCCCAATCCCAACCCAAGCGCCGCCGCGGGTGCCGGGAGGGGTGGCAGGAGCGCTGGGTGCCCCCAAACCACGTGAGGTGCTTCGTGTCCTGCTGCAAAACCCCGTGACATCAGCCAAGGGGCACGGGCCAGCAGCCGCACCCCGGGCCCGTGGGCACCGCCGAAATGCCGCGTGTGTGTGCCCATGGCGGTGTGGCCGGCAGCCGGGCCACGGCCGAGCCCTGGGACTCGACTGGTGGCACAGGACTGCACCCTGCGGCTCGTCTGACACCTCCGAACAGATATTACTGCACTGCGTCTTTTTGTTTTCTTTGTTCGATGCCTAAAATGATAAAGGCCAGCAAATACAACAGAGACTTATCACAAGTCTGACTGTCCCTGCTTTCTTATAAATTTGACTCATGACTTTAATATTAAGTATCAAATGCCATGTCAAGGTGGTTTAAACCAATATTTTCCATCTTTAATTTCTCTTGGAATTAATCAATGTTTACTCCAGTATTACAGCTGGCCCAAAATGGGAACATTTAGTAGGCGTTTCTGCCAAATTTTTCTTTTTGGAAAGTTTTAATTAAAAAAAATATATATTCCGCTAGCTCTCCTGTAAGAGCAATAACTTCTGCTTCTACTTTATTTTCCTTTCCTCCAGAAGACATGTTGTAAATACGTTTGTGTGGGAGTTTTGTTCCCAATTACTCTCTAGGTAGTATATCCAAAAGCTCCCGAGTGCCGAGGAAAAGGAATTTACTCCTGTCTCAGAATCACTTGAGCATCTGCAGAGCCAAAGGGGTCCCTGCACGGGGGTTTGTGGGGCCGGGGGCCGGCAGCAGCCTGGGCTGCGGCTCTGCAGCCTCGCTGAAGGGGTCCCCAAGTACTGTATCCCCCCAATAATACATAAAATGCCTTTTAAGGTGTTTCTGATGTGTCTGAAATTCTCCCCTGTCCATCGTGCGGTTCCTCTCCAGAGGCCGAGTCACATTGGGACAGGTGGCTGTGGGTCTGACGGCAGCGTCCCGCGGAGCAGGGTCCCGATGGGCGAGCAGCTCGGGACGGGACGGTCCCGGCCACGAACAAACAGCGTTCATGGATTAATTAAACCCTTTCTTTTTTTTTTTTTTCCTCCTTTCCATTAGTTCATTAGTTCTCCCCATCCCTACACCGAGCTGTGCCGGTGCCTCACTGTTACCAACAGGGAGGAACACGAGCCAGCAGGAACCAGCTGCACTGCATCCGCCCCAGGAATCGGGAAAAAAAAGATCCAGTTTTCCTCTTTTTTTTTTTTTTTTTCCCCAAGACACAAGTCCAGGAAGTTTAATAACTGTGAAGGAAACGTAAAGGGTTCTGAAATTTCAGTTTCCCTTATTTCTACATGACACCACGGAGCAAACGAGAGGCATCCCGGGCCCGGAGGGCGGCTGTGGGTGCGAATGTGTTTGCAAACACTTTTCTGCAACTGCTTTCAAATGTCCTTTGCTTCTCTCATTATAGGTCTTCCAAAAATATCAAATATAGATCTTTGCCTCATAATATTTTAAGATACTCTATTTATACATTAATTCTTTCAAAAATAAAAAGTAACACATATAGCAATTCAGTCACTCAGAGTCTTTAAAATCATTACAAAAGGACACGACATCCGTCCCCCAGCAGCTTGCGACAGTCTCACTTGTGCACAACAGTCTCTGCCAACAGGCTGGCAATTCTTCCATGATTTTCTATTACAAAATATAACCATCCCAGCTGCTGACGTGCCGGCCGGCCAGCCTGGCCCCGCAGCCCGCAGGGCTCCTTCTCCCACCTTCCGCCTTAAAAACGATGCGAAAAGGCGAGGTATTTACAAACTCGCTCTGCCAAGCCCTCTGCGCGTGTCCACGGAGGCAGAAGCGTCCTCACCAGAGCAGGAACCGAGGGGTGGGGGACCCGAAGGCGCATCCCTTGTTTTCTGTAGACTGTAGGTTGGCCACACCAACAATAAATGTCCTGTGAGCATGGAAATAATTTACCTTGCACTGCACAGACTTGGCACAGACAGACTACACGCGAGGCTTCAAGCAAGGAGACCACCTAAAAAGCAACGGTGGGGAGGGCAAACACATCTCCAGAATGGCACGTCAGCGGCCTGGGCATTCGCGGAAGCACGGACGTCTGTGCGATGTGCCTTGGAAAGGGGAGACACAAACCAGCGGTCACACAGAAGGAGCGCTATCGATCCGGAGCTGCGTCGAGCCCTCCAGGAAGGAAACGCAGGCTGCACGGATCGCAGGCGTTTACCTCGCAAAAATCTACATCTTAAAAATAAAAAAAAAGTTTGAGAGATTTGGTCCAAAATATTCTGCCCTCCACCGTGCGGACGCCTGCCGAGCCCTGGCAGCCCTGGCAGCTCGCGGCCGTGCCGAGCACGCCAAGCACACCGAGCACACCGAGCATACCGAGCACACCGAGCACGCCGAGCACGCCGAGCACACCGAGCACACCGAGCATGCTGAGCACACCCAGCACACCCAGCACGCCCAGCACTCTGAGCACGCCCAGCACCGCGCTCTCGCCTGCGAGAGCCCAGCTCTGCGCAGCTCGGCGCCGCGGGCAGCTCAGCCCCGCAAACCCGACGGCTGCTGCAGGCACAGCCGGGGCTTGGGCACCAGCCGAAAGCTCCGCACCCCTCCGGCTGCGGGGGCGCCGGGCTGGGGGCTCCTGGCCGTGCAGGAGAGCGCGCGGGGGCCGCTCGGGACGTGGGAAGGGGCTGGGAGCAAAGGGCTCCTCGCCCACGGCTCCTCCTCCGGGCCCCTCCGCTCCCGCTAACGCTCCTTCCAGCCGGCACAGCCTCACCGCAGGCGGCACCGCGCTCGGCGGCTCTCGTGCTGGTTCACAGTTTGGAGCGGAGCACCGCGGCCGGTTTTGTTATCGCTGCGATGGCTCCCGGCAGGGACGAGGGCTGCGGGCACCACCCACGCTGCTCCGGGCCGAGCCGCCGGCCCAGCAGGCCCCGCCGGGGGGCACGCACGTCATCATCCACACAAACATCTCGGTGGGCACCGGGAAGTCCTTCGCCCTGCACTGCACAGCGGCAAAGAGCAAACTGGTCTGCAGGACTCCTGCCCGCGGCTGCCATGGATGCCATGGAAAGCTCAGCAGTGGCACTTCTGATGCCCAAAGTTATAGGAACTCGACGTAGTTCTCGGGGATGAGTCCCGTCTTGCCGTTGAGGGTCCCTTCCAGCCAGCCAGGCTCCTGGGATGGATGAACTTGAGGAGAGAAGGAAAAGACAAGTTACTACAAGGGGATTACGGTGCAGGGGCCGACGCTCTTCATGTGCGGCCAATGTCGGAGCTGCTCTTGAGAGAGAGCAGAGCCTTCATTTCATGTTTAAAGTAAGGAAGCCAATACGCCAAGGAGCTCAGAAGGCTGAGGTGCTCTCTCTGCTCCTGCCGGCTCTCACGCGTTTCCTTTAGCAAAGCGCTGGAGGTTTCCCAGTAAAACCAACTGAAGGACCAAGGCAGCCCCGAGCTGGGCTCCGGGCTGGGCCCCCACAGGCTGCCGCTGCAGGGCTGGGGTAAGGGGGCCTTTGGGATAAAAACAAGTGCTCAAAACTTCCTCCAGATTTGGGCTAAAATCTCCTTGAAGTTCAAGAGAACATGGTTAATTCCACCGTCTCGTAACCCTGCACATCCCAGCTTGGCCTTGCACCAGGCCAAGAGAGAAAATGCATCAGCAAATGCTCCCAGCAGCAAAGCAAACACCTCAATCTTATTTCTGTGAAATGAGAAACGTTATTAGTTCTCCAAAGACACTCTCTCTTTATTCAATCAGCTACTGAAAATCTGCTGATTTTACAGAAACCAGGGTTACGCCAACACAGGCACAGCAATATTCCCTGTACCTCCCACGGTAAATGGTGGCACATCAGTGTTTCAGAGCCACCTGAGCTTCCCGGGGCTCTCTGCCAGACCCGCTTCATTACTTGTTTTCTGGCTTCAGCTGCAAGAGCAAACGACAGGTGCTGTGCTCCCCCGAGCAGGGAGCAGTGGGGCGAGGGGGTCCGACCACAGCCCCCTCGATCCCAGGATGCCCGTTTTCTCTGCAAAAATCACGGCTGACACTGACCAACGAGAAGGATCCAAAAAGACACAAGTGTTTTAAGTCCAAACATCTCCACACTTCGGCAGAGACCAGTCCTCACCAGTACGGCAAAGCCCATCGCTACTGGGTATGCCTGCGGAGGAATATGGTGTGTAGTCATCTATTAGTGAAAAATACAAACCACAGAAAACTAACTAGCTTCTGGTCCCAGCAAATGGGCTGGGAAAGAGCTTTAACCCAAAGTCACGCGAGTTCCAGCCACTGCTTCTGCCTGAAACAACCCCCGTGTCCCCGGGAGCGCCTGCTCCGCTGGGGACGGGCAGCACACGAGCGACGGGAGCACGGCCTCTGCCACACAGCGGGAGCACAAACGCAACACAACTTGAGATGCTGCTCTGCCACGTGCAACCTCAGAGAACCCTAAAGGCAAACAAGAACCCGTCCCTAAGTATTTCCAAGATCCATTTGCTTTCGCTGGGTTTTATAAAACCCCTTCATCACAATGACGTTTCTCCCAAGCAGTGCCGTTTCTGACTTGCCCCCCCAGCCTCAGCTACTCTGCTAAGTGATTAGAACATGCTGTATATTTTTTCCCTTGAATAATCCATTGATTTTTATCTAGCAAACACAATGTATTTAATTCAAACTTGTTTCCCTCCTAGCTGCTCTAATTCCCATGGCCTCTCAAAGGGGAGACCATGTTTATTTATGAGATATCTGTGGAGCTGCTTAGGAGAAGTATTTTCTTTATTTCACATGTATTCATTCTCTTCCCCTTTCTGCTATATTCTCATATATATCCCAGGGCAAAACCAATGCATGTGGTAGCAGTTTCCCAAATGACAATACTTAACATATAAAAGCCAAGAACTACTTGGAAAGTAGTAAAAAGTATTTTCTTTACATTGGGGTTATATATAAACCAGAGCTGCTTAATTCCATGGGGCACAGTCTCTTTCTCCTGATGCAGGAAACAGAAAGTCCATGCTCATTAACGTCATCTCCAAAAACCTGACTAACCAGAGCCCACCTAGTCCAGCTCTCGCTATCCAGAGGAAACAAGCACACGCTGCTTTTCCATCTCCTGCATCAAACTTTCTGGCAACTGCATAGAATATTTCTGGTGCTGACACTTAGAAACTAATCCCTCCCACCCAGAAAACCATAGAGGAATGGCTCCGTATACAGTAAACGGTGGTGTCAGTCAAACCCCTTCGGATTAAATGAATCAGGATCTTGAAGAGGCAGATTTCACACTGATCCTAAACAGGGCTGGATGATCAGCTGCTTCCAGCATGGATATGAAAAGGCAAGATACACCTCGGAGTTAATGCCTGCATTTCCAGTGCTTCTGCTTTCTTCTTTCATGGGATTTCTACTGGTGGAAATGGGATGGTCATTAAACAGAACTGCAGGGAAACTCATGAACTGAGAGTCCAGATCACTCCCTGGTACACAGGAACAAAACCAGCGATTCACAAAACTCAGCACTAAAGTAAATAACAGCCGAGTGTCCTTCTCCGAATCCTTACTCATCCCGCTTCCCCGGAGCCGCAGCCCAAGCACCACGCTGCAAAACGAGCCCGTGTCCCCCCGCCCGGCAGCGGCGCCGCCCCGCGCCCTCCCAGACTCACCGTTCTCGAACACGGTGCCCGCCGTGAAGGAGAGCTCCGAGTCGTGCTCTGCTTTGCAGGCGTACAAAGCACGGGCTTTCCGCAGCGGCGAGCTGCAAAGAGAAAGCATTTATTGGCATAAAGAATACCGTACCCACACACACCGCTCTCCCCTCCCCGCTGCGTAACGAGGGGCACATTGCAGAGGGGACCAAGGGCCTCTGCAGCTCTGCAAGGGTCCAAGGCTGCGCTGCTCGGGGGAAGAGCGAGGAAGACTCCAGAGGAGGCTGAGGGCTCTCAGGGATGAGCCCCCAGTTTTCAGCGCACTGCAAATCCCCGTCCCAGCCCAGCTGGCAGCACCGGGAGCGCAGCCCGTGGCCCCAGCCTGGCTCCCGGGCGAGCTGCACGTGCAGGACACACAGCGGGGAGCACGGGGCGCTCTGCGCGGCTCCGAAAGGGCAGAACCGGCGGGAGGCTGCGGAACGAGGACGGGCAGGGACCCACAGGCAGGGACCCGCGGGCAGGGACCCGCTGCCACCGCCCCGCTCCCCGCCAAAGCCATCGCCCCCCCGGGCAGCTGCAACTGCCAGGAGGAAACTGCGAGGAAGAATTAGCACTTGGGGAAGGGTATTTTGAAACAGAAAAACAAGTAGGCCCATGAAGAATTTGCTGCACTTCTTTAGAGACTGTACCTGAAGATAAAAAAGATTTAAGAACCATTAGATTGTAGCGGGGAGTGCCAGTGTGCCCACGCTGCGGGGGAGTGAATCAGAGCAGAGAGAGCCAGAAATGGAGCAAATCACCGGCAGAGGCAGGAGAGAACGAAGGACCCCGGGGCCCAGCAGCAAAGCGCCGGCACGCAGAGCCGTCCCTGTCCCCAGGGCCCCCCGGCCGTGCTGCCCGTGCCGGGACGGCGCTGGGCGATGGTGACGGTGACACCCGCACTGGGACAGCGCCCAGCACTGCGGCTGCTCAGCTGCCCTGCGGACAAGCAAAGCGGTGGAAACGGCCCCAAGAGCTGCTGGGGTAAGGAACGAGCATCACCATCCCTCAGTTCAGCTGTTTCACCAACTTTTATCTTTCTGAGGACTCGAGCTTCTCCTGAATTCTCTCTGGACGAGCCCAGGGAAGCAGCACGCTTTTACCTTGTGGCAAGAGCGGTTCACCTGCGCACAACAAACAGAAACCAGGGAGGCTGTGGGCGGTGTTGGTTTTGCGGTGAAGGCCGCCCCGAAGCAGAGGTCTCTGCTCTGCAAATTCCAGCTGCCTGACACGAGCAGCCACCAAACACTTACGAACCCAGGACGAGCAAACACTGCTCCGGCTCCGGGTCGGGTCCTGCTCTGCCGGGCAGGCACTGCTCACACACACTGCTTGGGGCTGTCAGATGAAAAATTATTTTCGTGCTTACTACCTTGAATTATTGAAGTAGTTGTTTTTCTGCTCAAAAAACGACCTCTGAAGCCCAGCACCCCCGCAGCCCCAGCCTGCCCCTTCACGTGTCTGCACCTGTCAGGGCCCTGCGGGGCTCTCAGGGACTGCGACGCTGGGCCCCAGCGATTGCTCAGGTTTGGTTTCTGCCTCCAAGCACAGCACGAGGCCAGCAAAGCTCTCAGGAGCGGCACCCACCTGCCCCTGCGCAGTTTTGGGGACGATGAGCCTCTCTCCCCCAGAGGAGGAGGCTGCTCTGATGGTGTTAGACCGATGTCAGCCTCTGCAGACATGTAGCAAAACAAATGAATAACCCTGCCTAACAGGCGGCCGTTGTGCAGCAGCATTTGTGTGGCTGCAGGTGCAGGGAAGGAGCTCGGTCTGTGCCTGGAATGAACAAACAGGTCTGACGCGTCTCCCCGAGATGAGGAATTGCTGCCCCGGCTGCCTGCCCAGGGCTGGGTGCTGAGCACAGCCGACGCTGCCCCGCCAGCACCCCTGGTACCCGCAGCACCGCGCCCGCCGCGCCGAGAGCGCCAGGGGGACCTGCAGCACAGCCCGAGCTGCTGCTCCCGCATCCCACTGCAGTCTGTCTGTCTGTCTGTCTGTAACTCTCAGGATCGACTGACTCCAGGGATGCCCAAGCACCTGAGACACAAACACACAGCAGGCAAATGTCTGAGCTGCCCCGTGCCCTTTACCCTCCTTGGATTCCAGAGAAGTGGCCCAAAAATGAGGCACCACAGCGTTTCCCAAAGGCTGGCTGTCCCCGCCGCAGCGGGAGGGCAGCACACGGCCTGCCGGCCGCAGGAGCCAAGCAAACTGCCCGAGCTGAGATGGGCAAAGCCGCAGGAACCACCGGCGACACCGAGCGCTGCGAGCGGGACCCGCGAGCACCCGCTCGCCCCACCACGGGTAAACGGGGACGCAAAGGGTCTCCCCTGGGGCAGGAGGCGTTTGAAAGCTCCTCTCTTGCTGAATGCAGATAGCTGCGGTGGGGGAGCTTGAGCAGGATGCAAAGGGCAAGGAAAGTGAAGGGGGGGAAACCGGGTAAAGTAAAAAGAAAACAGTAAAAGCAACAAAAAGCAAAGCGAATTCTGCAACAGACCTGATGGGGGATGAGTCGCTGGACGTAGAGGAGGTGGGCATAGGACTTGATGGCGCAGAGAACATGGGCCAGGACGGTGAGAGGGGTGACGTTGGGCTTGAATTCTGAGGGCTGCAAGACATAACCAGATACCTTATCAACGTGCAACCACAGAAACAAACAGCAACCGAGAGACACTCAGACGACATCCGACGATAGCGAGTGCCTTGGGAATATTCAGAG
The DNA here is from genome assembly GCA_013399365.1 of Pampusana beccarii. Lineage (NCBI taxonomy): Eukaryota > Metazoa > Chordata > Aves > Columbiformes > Columbidae > Pampusana > Pampusana beccarii. The sequence goes on along the minus strand of VWYH01007308.1, from coordinate 38,642 downwards.
CATGAGACACAGCTACGAAATGAAGTGCCAAGACCTTGGGAAGTGTTTCAAGGCCAGATCTGCATTTCTCCGGACAAGAGCTGGATCTTCCAATTAACTCCTGCTCCATCGCCCCGTCCAGCGAGCCCGACACCCTGTGTGCGGAGGGGCTGCCTCGCTCCCCGCTGCCAGCCCAGCCACTCACCTGCCGCGGTTCATTTCCCTCCCCGCTGCCAGAGACAGCTGACGGTATTTCTGGACATTCCCGATGCCTGCGAGCAGCCTCCATCCGCCTTTGTATGCGGTTTGCCGTGGTGCCAGAGCCCGGGTTTCGATCCACAGTGCCCGGCCGCCACCGCCGTTCCACATTTCCAGCCAAGGGCTCTCGGGAGCCCAGGGTATGTGCAGGACGGGGCTGGCGCGGCCGTGCTGTCACCCGTGTGGACACAACCACCAGGAGAACGCGCCCAGCCCCAGCAGCCCCCGGGCTGCGCTGGGCCCCCTCGGCTCACACAAACGGCCCTCAGAGGTGCCCCCGGCCCCGGGGCTCCTGCCCTGCGCCCGCAGCCAGCACCACGAACATGCCATTGATTTCTTTTCCACGTTTTGCATTGAAGAACTCCTTTTTGCTCTTGATTCCTCACTTCTAAGCTACTGCTGTCAACTGAAGTTGGATCAAGTTACTCAACTAGTAAATACGTGCAGAAGCCAAGCGAGAAGTGTTTGTTTCCTTCAAAATGGTTTGATTTAGGTCATTCTCAGGTTCACCAAAAAGCAATTATTGTACTAAAATACCAATTTGAGTCTGATTCATCTTCTACTGTTTCTATGCTTATCAGTGAATCTGTATTGACTAATTCAGCTTGTAAACTCTGTCCCTGATAAAACATCAGAAAAACCTCTCCACACTGCAAATGTCTGTAAAAACAAGAAGTTTCGTAAAACCATCATGATTTAGCTTTCTTTCCTAAGAGAGGGGTGGCAGCTCTGCTCCCACGGGTGAGTGATGAGGTGGGGATGGGGCGCGACCCCACAGGCAGCCCTGGGCTCCCCATCCCTGTCCCCATCCCCACCCTCACTGTCACCTCCTCCCGTCGCCCTGGGCTGCAGTGACGCGTCCCCTCCTGGGGAGCGCAGCTCACACCAGCGTCACACGTGGAGCACAACCCCACCTTCCAGAAAGGGTGAAAGCAGCCCCCTTTCCCCCAAAATGAACAGAACGCACCAGCACACACAGAGGGGGACAAACATGGGCAGCGGCCAGGAGAGCCCATGCTGCCTCTTAAACCTTTCCTAAAAAGATGAATTCTCTGTAAAAAGGGTAACGGGCTAACCAGTGACCATTCAATATCTATTAGATCACAACAGCAGAAGTTCATTGTTTCAGCCCCTGGGTTCTGCTCCTGAAGCCCAGAATGAAATGTTTCGTTATGTTAACAGAGAGGAGAATACAACAAACATTTTTCTTCCATTTCAAGCTGAATGTAAAACCTCAACCTCTACCATTTAAAAGAAGAACAACCAACCTCCCCCACCATCCAAGAGGGTCTCCAGGAAATATTTATGATCGATCTTGAATTTTATGTTTTCTTGTAATTTTCTCCTACTCGGTCTGAGTTACGGTTTAGCAGATCAAAACCGAAATGTCGCTCTCGGCGCAGCAGCTTCCCCCCAGTTCTTGCACCGGTGCAACCAGCACGGGATGGCCGGTGCCTCTGGGGGTCCCGTCCCCCCGCCCGCTGGCAGCCGGCGCCCCCCGCTGCCCTCCCATGGTGACAACTCACATGGGAAGGGCAGAGCTGTGGATTGGGTCCAATATCTGGGGGAACGTGTCCGTGTCAGAAATGTCACCACCTAAGGGGACACTGAGGAAGGTGAAATCGTTGGCCTGAGCCGCCCCGAGGTCCCTGCCCGCTCCCGGCCGAGCTCTTGGTCTCGTCACTCCTCACAGCAGCTGTGGCACTGGATCCAACAGACACTAAGGATTTCCCCTCGCAATTACAGGCAATACCTTTATTATGGCAGAGGATTACTTGCATATAGAAATGAGATACAGAGTGCATCAAAACTTTCACAGGAGGGCTGTAAGACAGGCAGACTATTAACAGAAATCCTCAAAACGTTCTACTAAGAACTGCCACTATTTAAACCCAACCCTTCTGCATTTTCCTATCGTCAAAATCGCCAGTCTTTTGAAAAAGGAGTAATTTACTGTCTTTCTTAGTCTTTAGCAAATTGGCTAGACATTGGTACTTACCATATCTTAAATCTATCACCAGCTTCAAACAGAAGGAGGTGCTACCAAGACCAAGTTAGCCTAAACGGCAGAAATCAACCCTTCAAGCACCAGTTCGTGCTCCTTTTTCTTTCTAGCAGGTGTAGTTGTCTGGCCATTCGTGATGATGTCCTACCTTCCTTAATGCAAAGGGCTCTCCAGCAAGCCCATGGGGCGGGTAACTCTATTTTATTTTATCTGTGCACAAGCCTGCTTTTGCCGTCTAATGGAGAGCGCACGTTGGATGCATCTGAAGACACGGAGAGGGGTCTCTGGGTAGCGGGGACCTGAATATTTCCTCCACTGTTGGTACTGCAAGAGGAACCAGTACTTTGGAAGCCAGAGCCTGTTGGTTTTATTCCCTGTATGCAACATTCTCTGGCTCTATACAGCTGAGCTAGTGCACGAGCCCCCCAGACGGCACACGTCTGCAAGGCAAACGGAACAGAACGTGTGGGTTTGTCACCTGGAAGGCAGAGGACCTGCTGGATGTGCCTTTTGCCTTACCGTGGCCTCTCACCATCCACGCAGACTCCTCCGTCCGGGTGACCTCAGAAAGCTCTTCACCAAATGCACGTTGCCTGTTCCACGCGTGGATTTGCTGCGGGCAGAGCGCGTTCCCCTGGGAAGCAGAGCTCCCAGCTCCGGCCCCGCTCCGCGAGGTCCCCTCCATCCTGTCTGCAGGTGGGACGAGTCCTACGCCCGCTCAGACGCCTCGGGCCACCAGAGCATCTTCTCACTGGTTAGAAATCCAGCAGGCAGCACTATCTAAGGGACCACAACGGGCCCGTGCTGGGGTAGGAGAGCAAGCGAACGGCGCAGCGCTGTCCCGCTCAGAGAGCGGCCTGGCCCAAGGTCACGGTGTGCCTTGGACGTGGCCACGAGCTGGTGACCGAAACGTGGCCCGAGAGCAGCCACCGGCACCCCCATCCCCGGCCACAGCTGCCACCCTCTGCGGGCAGCGGGTGACGGGGACACCTCACCGGGGTGCGTGGCCCGAGGTTTGGGACGGCCGCCGCCACCGACCCCGTCCCCACCGCGTGGCAGAAGGAATAACCCACCCCACGGGACTCCAGGGTTAGAAATTCCCAACCCACTTCTTGGGGTGGAATCATGGTAATGGAATGCAGCTCTTGCTGCTCATAAAGTCGGTTCTGTCATCGCTCCGCCAACTGCGCAGCCTGCTACACTAATTACAGTGCGGAACGCAGTCAATACAGTTCTCAGAGAAGCTATTTCTGGGATCGTGCAGTAAAAAGCCGTACAGCAAGAACCAGCACTCGGGCTGGTCTCTAGCTAAGAAGCTATCAATAATTTGGAGCGGTATTTAGGTCTCTTTGGATCCTTGGTGGCAAAGAAAACACTCTTTGTGCCCACCAAAACACCTGAGAGAACTATTAACTCATGACAGCATGTGGATTTTTAAGCATGAAGACCATCCTGTTTCCACCAGGCTGCTCACAGAAGATGAACATGGCCCTGCGTGACCGACTCTGCGAGTCCTTCCAGCTCCTCAAGAACAAATGGACCTTTCAGCCCTCCCAGCACCTATGGACCGTGGGTTACGATGTGCACGAAGGGTTCAGCTCCCTTCCGTGAAATACAGGTATTTATTTCAAAGATGCTGCTTGAGTATCGCCCTTCTGAGCTACGGGCCGGCAGGACCCGAGTCCTGTCCCGCTGGAAGAGTCGGCGCGTGCCAGCCAACAGACTATTCTGAGGTCTCTGGCATTTTGGAAAACGGTTTTCTTGTAGGATCCAATTTCCTTTCTGTTTCTCATGGAAAGAGCAGAGGTGGTGAGAGGCTTTGGGGAAATGCTGGCTGTGCCTGCTTGCAGTTCTGCCTGCAGAAAGCAAATGTCATCTGGACCTTTTTGGGTTTTGGTTTTTTTTTTTTTTCTCCTTCTTCTTACTCTGGAGGACTTTGCGAGGGGCTCTTCCTGTTGGGTGCATAGCGGGAAACAAAACAGAGAAAAAACTGCTAAGAACCGACAATACCAGAAGCAGGAAACAAAGAAGCGGCTAAAATTAGAGCCTTCAAGGCGGGTACGGGCTTTTCCCCCGCGGAAGCGGCAGAGGGAACTCCACGAATCCGCAACCCAACACTCCCAAGGTTTTTGCCTTCCTGCGGTCGGCGGAGCCCCCAGAGCAGCAGCGGCCAGGCGGTGACGGCCCGGGGGCGCAGGGGACGCGGGGCGGCGGGCGCAGGGACACCGGGCCTGCCTCCATCGCTCCCCCCCCACCCCAGCTCCAGCACACGAACGTGCTCAGAACGCGTTTCGGAGCTAAATCCTGCTCCCCGCGTCCCGCGCCCGCTGCCTTTCCCCTGCTCGTGCATCATTTGCTGCCTGAACACGCGAAAAAGAAAAGCAGCAAGTCGTGTTTCCAGGCTCCAGTCTCCTTTCCAGTTGCTGTAGCTAAAAAATCTCCTTTCTAATCCCTTCTCATGACCCCTTTTCAACTCCCCTTTCTCTGCAATCTGCCTCCGGCGCGTTCTTCGCACAGCTAAGTCCTCCGGGCACCTGCAGGTCGGAAGGGCTGTTCTCAGCAGGTCTCCAGACAACTGCTGCTGCTTTGTTCTTCTGGCTGAGAGGACATGGGTTCCACTTCAAAAATGTTTACAACTGGTTGTTTATTTCTGTGGAACTCGGGGCTATTTCTGACAGAGAACATCTAACAGCTATGAATGGGCAGAGGCTACTGATGAATTAAAGCCCTTTCATGAAATCGCCTCAAGAACAAATAACAATATTCCCATTCTGACATTATCACTACCTGTCTGCTTTAAAATACATCAAGAACCACCCAGCCCTTTACCTCCTGTTCTTTCAATACAAGAAAAATTATGCTAAATCTCTCTCCAGAGTTGTTCTCTCAGGAGTTATCTTGCTGTGTAATCATTCAGGTGCCAAATAATGACACACTTAGGGAAATGGGCAACAAAATCCATTGTGGTCAACAGCACTTGACCAAACTGGCCCCCAAAAGTTCAACTTCTTCAGCCTGGACTCTCCCCACATCTCCATTTCTTAGTTCTGTCTCCACGAGCACAGATTCAGAACCTTGTTTTGGATAATATGGACATGTCCCTCTTTGGAATCTTGCAGGTACCCAGCACATCGGTTTGTCCTGTCACTTTGCTGCTTGGCTCATGTCCCATATGTAGAAATATTTCCCTGTTTTAGTAATTTCATAAACCACCTAAAAGCTTTTCCCCTTGAATAGAAGAGAGAACGGGAGGAGTTCTGACTTTGGGAGGGAGAGCTGGAGCCTTTGTCGTCCCACTTAATCGGCATTTCCGTTTCCAAACACAGAAAGATGATGCTTGATGTTTCAAAGGGATGCAATGACTGCTGGTTCGGGAGAACCTTCTGGCATGCAGCTTGGAGCCGGCTGTTAATGCTGGAGAAAGGCTGGGTGAATAAGCAAGAAGAAGAGCAGGATGACTTTCAGCATGAGGAAGCGGTGGAGGCGCCGCGGGAAGGGAGCCGCTGGCCTGGGGGTGTCGGTCCCACGGGGACAGCGGCATCCTGCCATCGTCATACGCAACAGCATCCCAGGAACGACCGCATCACTCGTTTATCACACAGAATCTGCCGTATCACAGCGAGTTACCAACCACCAGTCACAGAACGCCTGCAGCAGCACTGGGGGGACAGGCGGGGATGGGGAGGGGACCAGAACCAACCACAGGTCCACACTAACGTGTCCCCGGGCCCTTTGTGGCACCAGCCCCGCCACGACACGTTCCGCCTCGCTCCACCATTCGCTCAGCAGCTGGATCTTCTGCTCCGTTAATACCCCCCCCCACTCAAAAGGCTGAAAATCAAGCTGGCAGATTTTTTGTTGAACTGAATGCTTTCAAACCAGATTAAGGCTCTTAATTATTAATAGAAAAGTTGTAATGTGCCCGTAGGAAGCCAAACAGCAGTTTAGGAGGGAAGTGTTGGTAAAGCAGGAGCCAGCATCTCAGTCACAGCTTTTCCATCGTGCCGCTGCTCCTAATACATGAGGTAATTCTGCAAGTCTGGATGCATTAGTCACCAACAAATTGGATTCACAATTAAGGAGAACTCGACACTCCTCCAGAAATCTCTCATTTTTCTCTGGCATTCAATCCACTGCCATACACGCCCCACAGGAAAGGAAACTCTCCCATCTGCCACCCCAGCAACCGTACGGGATCCTTGGGCGATGAAGGGAATTAAAGCCCTGTGGGATCACAGCCCCGGCTCAGCTGGGGCGTTTGGTGGGATCAGACACTGGGGTGAGCACACACTGCACTCCGGGCAGCCCCGCTGGGTCGGGTCTGCCGACCACGAGCAGCTGGGAACTGCCTGTTTGCCCCATGCGCCCCCCAATACGAGCCCCGAAGGAAAAGTGACATCTGCAAACAGCCACGGGGCTCGGGCCCCAGGGGACGAGCAGCATCGCCACCCCACGGGACGAGCAGCATCACCACCCCATGGGACAAACAGCATCGCCACCCCAGGGGACGAGCAGCACTGCCGCCCCAGGGGACGAGCAGCATCGCCGCCCCACAGGCGGCCACCGGCGGCTCTCTGAAGGAAGAAAAGTTGCTTTTACTTCTAAAGAAAATTTGGGAAATGGTCAGAAAAGTTATTCCACACCATAAAAAATTCATCCCTGGCTAAGCAATCTTCCTCGCATAATTTGATAGAAGGCCATTTCCAGACTCAAATCCTGGCAAAAAACAAAGACCATTTATTTAAGCCTTCATAAACACCACAAGCTAAAACTCTTATTTTTGTATTGTGCAAATATTCTTCACGCAGTGTAACGAAATAACACCTGCCCACATAAGTCATACACATTGGGAAAAACAATGAGGATTATTTTGGCTTGTAAAAGTGATTTGAGAATAATGTGTGAGTAAAGTCACTGCATAATAATTTTGTGCATTTAGTTGATTCGCCTGATTTCCTTTTGTGTATTTGTTCTTGTGCTGCTTTGTTTTGCAACTATTCTGCAAACATCAGAAACAGACAGCTGATCAGAACATTTCACTCCAAAACCCAAAGACTACAATACTGAAATGATCCAATTTGATCATATTTATCAAAAGAAGTTCTGATTTTGTTCTGTTCTTTCTTTTTTCATTTTTTTTTCCACTTGAAAAACCCCAATTTTGTAATCCCATTTTTTCCCTATCAGCTCCCATTGGCAAAATCCTCCTCCCCCGGCTGCACACCCCCTCCCAGTGCAGCCCAGCTGGGAGGGGTGAGCACCACAACCCTCCCAGTTTACTGGCCCAACCTCAATTCCTCAGCCTGCAATCAAGCTGAAAACGTAGCCTTTCCTCCCTGCCCCTTAATCAAATACAGTGAAGATTAATACATTCAATTCACTTTTTTTTGGTTGGTATTGTTTTCACTTCTACACATCAGTATTACAGAGAATCACAGGATGGTTTGGGTTGCAGGGCCCTTCCCAGTGCCCCCCCTGCCATGACAGGGCCATCTTCAGCAGCTCAGGTTGCTCAGAGCCCCAGGCCTGGCCTGGGATGGCTCCAGGGAGGGTTCATCCACCACCAAGAACTTGGCTCTTGTAAGAGACCTGACTTTTCGTCATGTCAAACACAACTCTAACACAGAAAGATGCATAATTTTAAGTCCCACCTTCGGCTGCCATACTTAAAAGCTATAGATATATCGGACAGAGATGATTAGTTGGACAGAGATGACTAGTTGCTCTCATTATCTCAAGAAGCGGTGGTTGGGGAGCAAACCAGCATGAGTCCAACCATTACCCCAGCCCTGGCACTGCCCCCTGTCCTGAGAACCTCATGTCCGTCTGTCCAGCCCTCCAGGGATGGTGACTCNCCCCCAGCTCCCTCAGCCGCTCCCATCACACTTGTGCTCCAGCCCCTTCCCCAGCTCCGTTCCCTTCTCTCCACTCGCTCCAGCACCTCAAGGCCTTTCTTGGTGTGAGGGGCCCAAAACTGCCCCCGGGATTCGCGGTTTGGCCTCCGCGGGGCCCAGCACAGGTTCGGTCACTGCCCCGGGCCTGCTGGCCACCCCAGTGCTGGCACCAGCTCTCCCACATCCACCACCACGGTGCCGGACAGCAGCCTGGGATGGGCGGCATCCCGGTGATGTTCGGGCATCCTGGCTGTGCTTACAGAGGAGAAACAACTCCCCTGCTCCTCGGGGCTGCCGGGGTCTCCAGAGCGAGGGGTGGGGGTGTGCTGAGGGCAGGCAGCTCCGTCCCCTCCCCGCTCCCACCCCTTCGCCCGTGTGGGCAGAACCAGAGGGGATTTTCCTCTGCTCCGCTTGCGCTCACGTTTTGACAAACCCCAGTGCAAACAACAAAAGATGAAATACTGCTCCTTCCCCCCGTGATTTCCTTCCCCACTGCCCGGTAAATCCAGCCTGTGACCACTTCAGACCCCGCCGGCCACCGCGGGCTGTGCCGGCGCAGGGGGGCGATGCCAGGGTGCGGGGGCAGGCGAATAATTAGTGGCAGTTCTTACACTACCGATAATTTCCCAGCTTAGCACGGCCCTGTCAGCAGTGTCTGCAGAGCGGCTCGTGCACAGCCAGCCTGCGGCTGGGCGGAAAGCGGGCAACGGCAAATTAATCAGCAGGCAGGATCCCTTACGGCGGCAGAAAGGGCCAGGGAGATTGTGTTACCTCCATTTTGGGCGGTGGTGTTGATGTGCTGTTGTGTTCCAGATGACATAATATCCAAAGCATCGTATGACTTTTTTTTTTTTTTTTTCCTTTTTTTGGGGGGGGGCAGTTTTTGGTGGTGGCGTTACAGCTCCAGCTAATTTACGAAGTTAATTAGGCACAAGGATCTTCTTTCAGACGGAGACAGGATGTCTTTGTGAGCGAGCAGCCCTGTTTGCCTCCTGCCCCTTCGGGGGAATCGTCAGCGCTGTGCTGGGCAATGGGATGGGGCGGCCGGCCCGTGGGCACCCGAGGTGGCCCCATCTGAACCCCGCTCACGCGCCACCGCTCCGCTTGGCACGGGGCGCTGCTGGGGACCTTTGGTACGTCCTCGGCATTTCCAGCGCCTGTGTGGTACGGCTGGAAACCAGCACTGCCTTCAGAGACACTCCCACGTTCGTCAAAAGACTTTTACAAGGGAGTCTCGGCTACATCCTTGATTCTGAATTAAATCTGCCCGCAGAAAGAGGAACCAAAGAATGTGTTCAGCGTTTCTTTAAAACATTTTGACGGTGGTGACATTTATAGGTGGCAGACAGACCTAATTTACTATCATTTCGCTTTCAGCAGCCTCAATAAAAATTTTGGCTGGGCTCACGCTTGGGGAATTCTGCCCGAAAGAGACGGGGATGCAGAGTGCGCTGGCAGCACAGCCGGGACGCGGGGCCGAGCGGGCTGGGGCTGCCACAGCCACCCAGCACAACGCACCCCGGCACCCCCGGCTCGGCCAAAGCCACCGGGGAGAAGGGGGACGGCAGGCAGGACGGGAAAAAGGGCAAAGAAAGGACCGGCCAACGAGACGAGATGTGCACATCAGCTGATAACAAACACAGCCTGTTCTGCGGCTGCCCCAGGGAAGGCTTTGTTGTAGCATCTTTGATTCCTGCATCCATCTCCCCGCAACGGCCTTAATGTATTTTCAAATACTGCTTTATTTGAAAGTAAAATTTCCATTAGCTAATATTTGTCTGAGGCAGTTTCTTTGAAGAAAATACTGCTAGGCAGCTATCTCCTCACTAATTATATGAATTAAGAAAGCAATGAAAGTGCAACGTCTGTATCTTCTCTGCAGGGCTTTCAAGAAAGCTGCCTTTCAAGCATACGTGCTGCTGAAGTTTGAGGTGCTTTTTCAGATCTCTTGGAGGGAGATCTAATTTAATTCCATTTGCGAGAAGCACCCTTAGATGTTCCCAGAGCACATCACACGAACAGAGCGGAGCTGTTCGGAGGCAGAAACTGCTGCAAGGTCTCTGGAGAGGCAGCACTGGGAAGCCCCGGCCAGCGGGACTGGGGCTGCAGTAGCCGCGGGACGGTCTGGGACCGCAGCCCCCGAAGGGGCCGCGGCCAACGAGACCTGTCTGCCCGTCCATCTGTCTGCCCTGGGAGCTCCCACGCACCCCACGCGGGCAATAGGCTCCGGGAGAGCTCACCCACGGTAACACCGAAGCAGCCACCGAACCGATTCCTGCTGAGAAAAGGAAGATCGGCGCCCTCTCCGCTTAGTAAAAGGGCTCTTATCCTGAAAAATTACCTCTGTTTTAACGGATGAGCCTGTAGAAAATATTTTGATGTACGACTCCTAGTTCACACAGGGTTAGCCGCAGAACTGGAGACTCATTTTATGAGAATATTTGGCTTAATTTTCGAGTTCAATTTGTGGAAAGTTTCTAGACCAAGTGCCAACTAAGAAGCGAAAGAGCTAAAGCTTTGAAAAGTTGTCACGCCAAACTCTGGGGGATATGAAAAGCCCACACAACAGAAAAGCAGAGAAACCGTCCATGTTCGAGCTTTTCCGCCTGCGAGCCCCAGGCACTGAGAGGGGTGCTGGGGCCCTTCGGTGCCCGACTGCCCCGCTTGGCCAAACAGCCCGAAACATCTCGGCTCAGATGGGACTCTGTGATTTCCCTCTGCCCCCAAACCAAGATCACTGCTCCTGTGACCTATGAGCACTGTTCTTCTTCACACCTCTTAAAATACCCCACGGAAGCACACAGATGCTTAGAAAGTAAATCCAGGACCATTCAAACACAACACAGGAAAGAATTATGAAATATGTATGTATACACGTATATATATGCAAGCTTTAAAATGTGTTGCCATCAGCAACTAAGCCTGAAGTATATTTATCTGCGGAGTCTACTGAGTAGGCTGCTTGTGTTCATCATGAAACAGGTTTAAAAACATTTGCCAGACCCTTGAATCACTCAAGTTTATGGAGTTTTCTAACTGCAGGCACAGGCTAGGACTCCAAAGTTAAAACTGCCTTAAAAAACCCCCAAACATACAGACACACTTTTAACAGTCTGCACCAAAAAAAAAAAAAGAGTCACACAATGCTTTGGCTATTATGTCATCTGGAATGAGCCAAGCACAGACTGGGAATTTTAGGATCTCTTCTCAAACAAGAAACCAGGAGATAGGCGGTTTCTGTTTTAAACTGTAAATAATCTCTAATCCCCTTGAGCACGAAGCCAACCCCACGTCTAAAATACAAAATGCCACGCACCCCGGAGACACCCGCGCACGTCTCTGCCTCAGTCCCGGCCCGGCCGAGCGCGGCTCCTCCACGGGCACCGGCACAGGCAGCTCGCTCTGCTGGCCCGAGCACCGGCTTCTCTTGCAGAAATGTGGCATTCCCAGCTGCCCCGGGTCCCCCAGGCGCGGAGCGCTGCCCAGCCCTGTGCACCGCGCTCAGAGACCCCCGCAGCAAACTCTGTTTTCCTCCCGGCACAGAAGCTGACACCTCGTTTTTGCTGTGGTGTCCCCAGCCTCGCTCTTGTAACCTTTTAATATTTCCTATGGCTCCGAACAGGAGAGGAAACAATTACATTCGGGGTAACTTCACCCCAATCTGGGTCAAATGCCACAGGCTGGCTCTGTTAGGAGACAGAAAAGATGCAAACCCACCCAGCCACACGAGGAGGTGTCGAGGGAGGCAAAAACAAAACAACTGTGCACCGTGACACCTCTTGGAAGGCAACGCAGCGACTGCCCTGGGGAAATGGGGCTGGTGACCACCCCAGCAGCTCTCGCACCAGCCCCGGCCATCCCACCCTGGATATCCCACCTGGGACATCCCACCCTGGCCATCCCACCCTGGATATCCCACCCTGGATATCCCACCCTGGCCATCCCACCCTGCTGGGACCACAAACACCCAGTGTAAAACCCCAGTCCCAGCATACGACCGCAGTTGGGAACAGGTCTGGTCATCTTAAAAAGAATTCAGATAAGGCTTTTCTGGAGGAGCTACGACTACAAGGTTTTTACCTAATCCCTTAAAAATGCCATTTTTTGTTCGGCAGTCAGCAGATCCGCCCCTTGAGGCTGGCCTTTGCAGTTAAAACCCAGATTAGGCAAAAGCCCAGCGTTTCGGGGTCTGGGCCGAGCTTTGCTTGGCTGCACAGAGCAGGGCTGGTGGGAGACGCTCCTCCCCAGCCCCAGCAGTTTCCAGCTGTGGTTTGCGGTGTCACCCCCCGGTGCCGGGCACACGCTGGGAGTTCAGCGCTTTAATTACCCCGACGAGGGGCAGCAAGAGGGGCCCGGGGACCCCGGCCCCCGGTCACTGCCCTGACAAGGCCTCTCCCGCTCTTGGCTCGGGCCGGAGCCGCAGTGGCTCCCGGCCAGGCAGCCACAATGCGGTGGAAGGAAGAAGAAACAGCTTTGTTTTGCCCAAAGCCTTGCAATTCATCAAGTTCCTATGTCCTCGTGGCCCTGCTTTACCTGTCCCAAAGGCACCGGGCAGTGTGTATGTAAGAGCCCAGGCACCCTGCGCCCGCCACAAGGTTTTGTTTGCAATTTCATATGAACAGAGAGAATCAGAAAATCAAGCTAAGGTAAAAAGAAACGTCTTTACTACAGCAAGCACCGCTCGGATGGCACGAAGAGTTGGATGCAATGTGGGAACATTGGCAGCCCCGTCCCTCCGGCTGCCGGCCCCTGAGACACCCCCTGCGCTCCCCCACCAGGACAAACAGGACCCTCTGAGCACAAATAACCCCACATTTATAGCGATACGTGCCAATACAGCTTTTCCTGGTCTTTATCCAAATTAAAAGTGGGGGCGAATATTGGGGTGAGGGGAGAGTGGGTAAGAATCCGGGTTTCTCGGGGACAGGAGTACTTGATTTATGAGACAATTTCTCGAACCGAAGCCCCAGAGCTGCCGTTTCAGAGACATTCCCAGAGCGGCTGCGGGAAGGGACCCGCTCCTGCACCTCTGATTGCCTTTATTCTCCATGAGCACAAACAACACGAGCAAACAAAACAGAGCCACAAAAACCTCTGGAAAACAAGGGCAAGCCGCTGAATCTTAAAAGTGTCCAACGCTGGGGAATCCAGCGCTTCCTGGGGAGATTATTCCAACGGCTGACGGCTCTCACCGTGAAAGATTTCCCTCTTGTGCCCAATGGGAATTTCATTGCAGGGTTCCCATGTCTTGAACCTCACTCATCCTTCTGAAATGGCTGATATGTACGGAAAATACAGCTCGAACCCAGGAAGCACATCAGTTCTACACCATTTGGTAACAGGGAAGGGATTATTTCAGAAACACTCTGACGGTGAGCCTGACCTCCAAGAAACGCTGCTGCACAGAGGGAAACAGAAGATCAGAAATGCCCCAGGGCTTGGGAGGCTCGTCCACACGCTGGCACTGCCGCCCTTGGCAGTTAATGCCAGAGTCGTTTGTGCAGTCCCAGCACGAGGCAGGAAGGGCAGTGAAAGAGGGAGGAAAGGGGGAGGAGGCGCTGCACACGGATGGTACCGAGGATGCTCGTACAGCGCGCCAGCTCCCAGAGAACGCGAGGAGCAGGACACGCTGAACCGGGCACAACAGCCTGGGGCGAAACAAACCTGCCGGACTGGGACGCGGCTCAGACACAGAGACCCCCCAGTGCTGCCGGGGCCGTGGCCCCTCACCCACCACACGGGCTGATCTCGTCCCGCTGCTCCCCACACCTCCCCACACCGCCAGCCCACACGGATGGCAAACCTTTTTTGCCGATTCAGCAAGATGTTATCTGGTGAGTGTGACAGTTGGCTATTAACCATCCTCATTCGCGTTTTAAAGGTGTGAAAAATGTGGCGCTGACTAATGAGCATCTCCCCGGCTGGTTCCACTGCACCCGACAGCTCATCTAACACCGCTGTTGGAATTAGTAACTTCAGCTGCAACCCGACATTTTCCCAGCGTGAAACTGAACACTTGCGAGCAGCTGCCGCCCCGGCTCTCGCTGCTGAACCCCGCCTCATACAGACGGGATTTACCTCTAGGATGCAAAACCGCAGGGCAAGACTGGGAGCAAAGATTGCTGCAGCTGGGACAGACCGCCCTGGCCTCCCCGCCTCCCTTTACCCGGCCAGACTCTCAATATCACAAATATCTGTAAAAACAAAATGCAATTGAAACAAAAAAAAAAGCATCTGAGCACTTCCAGAATTTCAGCTGAAAAGGCAGAAATGACAGTATTTTGTGGCAGCGGCTGACAGACATGAAGCTCATCACCGATGGGTGAACTGCAGTCAAAGCTCAGCTTCGCCAGGATGGCACCAGTTCACCAACGTTTTGAAGCACTGTGTTTTATAGGAAACCAGAGCCACTCTTGAGGACAGGTTCCTCCCACTGGCTGAGTTAAACTGGCCTAGAGATGGGGTGCCAGGGCGACCGCCGTGTCACCCGTGGGGACCAACACTCACACGGAACCGCTTTGCGGTCCCCTCGTTGAGCTCCGCTCAGAGAACCAAACGGCCCCGTCTCACAGCCTCTCTGTGCCGAGCAAAATTAAAGCTGAATACGTCTGTAAAGAGCTCCTGGGCTTTCCCAGCCTGCAAACAACTGCGCAGACACGCTCCCTGTGTGCCTTCAGGGGGGTCTCGCTATAAATAAAAGAAGTTTATTCTAGCTGCCAACTCCAAACAGCATCCAGAAACCAAGAAACTCCCCCTGAATTCCTGACCAACACCAGCTCTTTCCACCTGGCTGATCTTCCTGCTGCCAGCGGAGACACGGCTCCTGAAGTAATACACATTTGTTCTTACAGTAATGTGACTAACGAAGACGGGTACAGTAAAGTTCACATCACTCCTACTACTGATGACTCCACAAAAGTTTTTTTTTTTAAAAAAGAACAGCAGAACTAAACAATCTATTTCTGCTGCAGAGATTTGCATTCTGCGCGGGTTCGGGGGGCAGAGCTGCTGAATAAGGCTGTGTCATGTTTGCGTGGTTATTTTTCAGAGTGGAAAATGTGACTTCAGCTCTGCAAGGAACCAGCAGCATTTAAAGGCCTATTTACTTCTCCTTGCGTGCTTTTGCTTACGTGTGTCACAGCTGATAATTGCTGAAGCTGTTTGCATTTTTATGAGATTATTTATTCCAAAAAATGCTGCGCTGTCCTGTTTGACACATTGATGATGTTACACTGCTCCGTCCGCTGCTAGAGAGGGATTTGGGATGGTGAGGGGCTGCAGAGCACAGGGATGGGGCAAGGGGGAGAAGGTTGGGTCTGTTCCACGGATCCCACGTGTCCATGGCCTCCAGCACCACGGCTTCGGGTGCCGTCACCGCTCCCCACCAGCAAGATCTCACTGATGGAGCCTGTTTTGCAAATACAGTAATAGTTGACATTTCTTGCATGTTCAGGCAGGGACAGAGAAACATTCAACTGAGATGTCTAATGAAGATTTATTCTGGTCCTGTAACCCAAAAGCACATGGGAATTATCTCTCTTCCGTAGATTAACTGGGTTATTTTTCCTCATGACCACTAGACCTTAGATCCGCTCCTCATTTCTTTCCATATCCGCGGAGGGCAAGAAATGGCCATACTTGGTCAATGAGAAAAGCAAGTTAAACGCAAATAGGCGCGTGATGACTAAACCAAGCTTCCCGAAGCGACGGTTTCCCTGCAGGCAGAGTCCCCGGCGATGGAGCCTTGGGGTGGGCGCCCAGCGCGGCCCAGCTCACCCCCGAGCCCGCGGGCAAGGCCGGGGCTGCCACGGCCCCCGCGCTCTGGGCACGGCCCCCTGGGCAGGCCCTGCTCCCCAGCCCTCGGGGAAACCCCGACTTCGGGACCTCTGCCACCCCATCGCATGGGAGACGGGTCTGGCAAGGCAGAAGAGGGGGAGACACCATCGACTCGGGCAGCTTCGGTAGGCTGGTTGTATCTCCATGATAAATCAGGAAAAAACGCCCAATAATATTTCATTTACAGGCAGCAACGGGTATTATCTCATTCTTCAAGCGCTTTTTTTCCCTGCCTGCGTTATTTTTGGCCCGGTTTACACGTACAGAAAGGCGTTGATGTTTGTGACGGGAGCTGCTCTGCAGTTACCACGGTGGCACAAAACGGAGAAGCAACGCAGCCAGTGCTCAGAGCCACCTCCGGGAACGGTACTGCAAGGACTTCAGCAAAAGTGTTAGAAAAAGCAGTCCTGTACAACAAGAAACTTCCCTGAAAGGAGAAACTGAAACCCCTGTGACTCCGTCTGCCTCCTGCAGTAAGTTCTGGCCACTGTTTATTTCCCAAACTGTAACACATGAGTTGTTCAGCTTTGCAAACACCTGCAGAAGCCCCGGTAAGTCACGGGTAGGACGCCAGCCACAAGTACCCAGTATTATACCTAGCAGCTAGTTTAAGACTAAGGTATTATGCTTATTTTAAGCACTAAAAGATGATTCCAATAAAGCTGTGTAATGTGAACTGGATATCGCTGCCTGTGTTTGCAGCACCCACCTCTGATTTGGCCTCAGCCGGATTTAAGTGCTGCCCATGCCCCCGGCACCGGTCTTGGAATAATACAGGGGACAGAGATGAGGCTGAGAAAGAAATGCAACAGAGAACGAAAAACACAAAGCACAACAACCACGGTGCTGGTTATCTGCAGTGATACACCCCGTACTGGAGGCTCACATTGCAAAGGCACCACAGCAAGGTACTTTTTTAAAAGAAGGTTGAAGACAGCAATCTTAAATCATCTTCTTTTCACGATCACACAATTTAGTTTGAAAGTCCTCTCACTTCAGCTGGGGCACGTACCCATGCTAGGAACACAGCACTTCTGGTTCTTGTTTTGCCATGTTTTCTAAGGAAGACGTTTTCTGCAGGGGCAGGATAAAGAAACCCGACGCTTATTTAGCAACGAGTCCCTGTCTCTGGGTTCGGTGGCCCTGGGCAGCCCGCCCGGGTCCCGCAGCGACAGCTCCCGGCGTGGGACGGCCGTCCCGCTGACTCACCCGGTACAACTCCCGCCCAGAGCAGTTTTTCCATAAAAATAAAACCAGCCCTAACAAATAAATGCATTCCCATCGTAAAACCCCGATCGGTGGCTGGGAAGGAAGAGCCTTTGCTCTGCAGCAAAATCATTTCCCTACTGGTTGGCAAAGGAGGACCAGGCTCCAGGGGAGGCAAGTTTGAGAACGACCACGTTCCCCACGGGAGCAGGATGGGGGCAGCAGGGACCCCGGCCCCGCACGGTGTCCCTCAGCCCTGCCAGGCCGGGGGACACGGCGGGGACAAGGCACACACAAGGCACACACGAGGCACACACGAGGCACACACGAGGCACACACGAGGGTTTAGAAAGCGGCTCAGCCCCCCGCAGAGCAGACCTGGGGCTACACAAGCACTCAGAAGGGAGCAGAGAGGATTTGTAAACAAAAGCTCCAACAAACATCTCTAATTTCACAGTGCTCACCATTTTCAGCATTGTGCATTTAAAGGCAACCATTGAATGCACTGGTCCTCATCGCAGCAAAAGGAAAACAAGAAATCCCTCAGACTTGCAGTGTTCAGTGTTGTACTCCAGCAAGTCTCCCACTGAGATCAACAGGAGTTATTTTCACAAGAACATCAGGTTTTTGTTTAATAAGAAGCAAGAACATCAAAACGACCCAAGGCCTTTCCCTGCCGTTTCCCACCGTGCCTCGCAGAGGGTGAGCGGTGTCACCGCTCCTGTGCGGGCGGGGGCCACCGACCCCACGCGAGAGGACACCGACCCCATGCATGGGGACACCGACCCCGCGTGTGGGGCCACCCTGGGGCTGACCACCGAACCCCGCTGCAGCCTGCGGGACGAGGCACCGGGGCCGGGCTCATGGAGGCTCGGTGGCCCGGGCACTGCGCTGGCCCTGCCGCTGGCTGGGCCGGACAGCAGCTCCGAGGGGACCCCGTGCCGGGGCAGCACGTCACAGCTGAGCACCGAGCGGAGCTGGCGCCTCGTGAGAGCAGAAATAACGAGTGTTCCCCTCCACAGCTCTGCACAGCACGCGTGAGGGGCAACGCAAAGCCACGGATGGGCAACCCAGCGATGCCACGAGACAACAGCAGCCAAGATTTCAAAGTGACATTAACGCCAAATGTCCCGCCCACGCGGGCAAAGGGCGAGAGCCATACAAACACCTAAAGGCACCGGACCTCAGCAGGAAAAAGCCCTCGTTAACGACAGCATTTCCCCTGCACAGAAACGTCCACCAGAGCATTTTTTTCAGCGATGCATTTGGCAGAAAATAAGGACTAGGTCAAATTCTGGTCTGGAGTGTTTTTTGATGTACTAACCCTTGCTGCTGTCCCGTCAGGGAAGCAGAGGTCCCTTTCTCAAAGGGAAGGAAACACTGAATCCAGGATTCTTTTGTATTTGTTCTCTTAAAGGGTTTCTTGTTCAGAAAGAAACACCTTTTTCTTACAGGGAGGAAAGCGGCGCTCCCTGGCCTCCGCACACCTGGAATTTTACAGCTCCTTAGCTGCGGGGTTTGAATTTTGGCAAGCGCTGGCTCCCCGCTCCGCCAGCCCATCGAGGCTGCCGGAAACCCCGACACAGCATGGCCCCGCTCCACAGCCGAAAAGCTACACCAAATGGTGAGGAACGAAAGAGAAAACCCCAAGTCCTGAAGCAAAGCTCAAAGATGGGTCTCGCAGGACCAGCAGAGAGCTTGGAGAGTTTCTGAACGAGCTCCAAGGGCACGGCCCCGGAGCCTCCCCGCTAATTGTGGGTGCGGTGATTAGAGGGGAGCAGCAGCACCCGCGCAGGGCAGCGCCAGGCGCTGCGGAGCGGCTGCCGGGGCAGCAGCTGCCCAGGGCTCCCTGCAAAGCCCTAGTGACTCAGCTGGCTCCGAAAAACAGAAGCCGCCTTACACAGATAGTATTTGGGTGGTTCCACAGAGCAGCAAGGACAGAAAGAATAAAACAAAGTCAGATGCTCCATTTATCAGTGAAAGATTTGATTAAAGATATTTTATTTAAATAACTGAGGTTATAGAGAAGAAAATATTTGCCTAGTGGTATTATTCACCTTAAGACTCACGTTTCAACCTCTAGCTCAACGTTGACTGAGAGCTTGTGTATTACTGCTTGTGTAAAAATCATCACACAATCACTGGATGTGAGGAAAAGCACCGAACGCCACAAGGACTGTGAAAGCCACAGGAGCTGCTGCTGCTCCCCTGCTCATCGCTATTCCACTTCGAAGAATTGGAAAGGCCCCTTAACTGGTGGCAAGCAAACGGTTTCACGGCCAGTCTGCTCACTAATTCCTCGGTAGCATCCAGATGCCTCCATTCCCCAAAGCCCCACATAGCTTTAACTGATTCATTCTGCTGAACTTCTTTACGATTTCCTTTAAAAAAGAAATTACTAAGAAGAGGAAACTCTTGGAACCTGAAAAACTGTGAATTTGGCAAATAATTCCTGTGAAGACACAGCAAGACTCAGGCTCACAAACCTCGTTGTATTATAAGTCACATCATTTTTTTCCCCTCAAAGGATAAATAAACTGAAAATGTCCCACTGAGGGATGGTATGTGACTGACTCCCAGAGCTCCAGCCGACAGCATGGGTGTGAGATATCGCTGCGTCTTTACTCGGTACACGACATTTGTAACGCACGGCCTTCATTCAGAGGCGTCCTACCTTTGGGATGCTCCGTCCTGCCACCACAACGCTCCTCGCGGGCGCTTTTCTCGCGGTAGGTAACCCCACAGGCGGCACTCGAGGCCGGGAGCTGAGCCGAGCCTTACAAAGCCCGCTCCTGCAGCCAGGGCCAGGCCGGGCTGGTTGATGCTGGTGCAGCTCATGGTTTAGTGGCAGCGATGGTGAGGAGAGGCAGCGCGGATGGATGGAAGCCAGAGCCTGTCCCTTGTCCCCTGCTCACACCCCCTGCCCTGCAAACGGCTGCAGCTGCACCCCAGCCCCCACTCCCCAGCCCAGCCCACAGCAGCACACTTCACACCTCCACCAGTGCCCTGGCGCTCATCCCTTCCGAGTCCTCAGCAACCCTGACAGCCAGAAAACACCAGCTGAAGCAAAACTGCACTGCCTGCTCCCACGGGACTGAGTGGGAACTGCAGGTGCTGGGAGCCCGTGGGAGGACGGGAGGGGTGGGAGGGAAGGTCTCCCCAAACAGCGAAGGTCACCGCATATGGCAAAGCCACGAATTGCCATGGCGGGAGCCACGTTCCTCGGGCAGGGCCGTGCCGGGGAAGGTCAGCTCGGCCTCGCAGGGACCGCAGCGGCTCTGGAAGATCTGAGCAGATCTTCACATGTACGAGGAGAGCAGGTTCTGTGGGAAAACGCTATTGGGCCCAGCAAAGCCGCGGCAGGAAGGAAATTCCCCCGGCAGAGGCGGCCATCGGCACGACGGCTCAGCTGCCGAGTTCAGGGGACTTCATAAATAACTTGGCCATCCCCAGGGACTCATTGCTAAGGTCGCTATTTTTTCCCTTGAACTTTCCAGATGAAGGAAGCAATAGCAGAAGCAATGGCACAGATCTGGCCGGAGATCAACTGTACTGACAACAGTCGCAGAATTTAACTCCGAAGAAAAGTCCTTTGTGTTCACTGGAGTTATCACCAGAGGGGTCGAGCGGTTCAAGCAGCAATGGGGAGTTCTGCTCGAAAAGTATCCCACATGTGCAAAATAATCAGAGCTGAGCTCGCTGGCAGATGTAACCCCCAGTAACTAATTCCACCGCTTAGACCGAGTTAGAAATGCAGGGCACATTCTAGGTGCCCATTAAAAATTAAAATGTTAAATTGTATTCTTCTACAAACTGCTGGGACTCCGAGTAAGAAACAGCCCTGATTAAAGATTAAGGACGGAGAGCCTATAAAACACTAATTACCACTGTACTTACAGTGAATTTGGCCTGTTGGGTTTAATTACTTCTAGTTCAAGATCACTGGAGTTCAGGCTGGGCTGGGGAGCGCTGGTGGAGTTGAGGAGGCTGTTTACATTTGACGAGATGACGGATTCCAGGCTGGAGTTGATGATGCTGTTCCTGTTCTCCTCTAAAAAACACCGAAAGCCGAGAATCAGCCGGCGCCAGAGCTGCCGCTGCGCACAGAACCCAGGATGTGCTGCGGCAAAGGCGCCGAGCGCTCCCAATGACCCCGGCCCCGGTGCAACATCTCAGCAGACCCCAGAAAACGGGCAGTTATTTACAGTCATGTCTTCTAAATATTATACATTAAACTATAAAAAAAAAAGTACTTGTTGTTTGTTAAGATGCAGCTACATTTTAAATTAATACCATATTCAGCATGAAAATATTCATTTTTCTCAAGGCATTAATATTTTATATTCGCTAAGACATCCGAAGTACCACACAACTTGAAAACAATTAAAATGCAAACTCCATACAAGAACGGATTTCTCTGTGACTGAAATCAGCTGCCAAGGGACTGAGCATTTGTGTGCCGGAGCACAATAACATTGTAGAACGAGAAAAGGACAGAACACCCAGTTAAAGTTGACTTGACATCAATGACGATCGATCTTTCCTGGCCATGTCTATAAGCAGGAAGGGGTTGGGTCTCGGCTCCTCTTCAGCTCAGCTCTTCTGCAATACACAGCAGCTTGGGGGCAGAAACTTGGCTTTATATTCATATCTGATCCAAAACACAATAGTGCCTCCCGCCCTCTGCGCTGCGCTGGGAAACGCTGGCACTGCTCTGCCGGCGACCTGGAGGCTCCTCGGAGATTCTTCTTTCCCTTGATCATGTAATGCTCTGTTAAGGGATTTCCCCCGTATTTGTGTAACTTGAGCAGTGAGGCGTGAAAATATTATGCATCCAAAACTGACACCCACAGCATGGGCTCCCTCCTCAGCTCTACGCCAAATTACGGAAAATCGCATTAATTCATTTTCATAAGATGCCTTTTCCGTATAAGCAATAATTGTAATAGTGGGAAGCAATTATCATCACTGATGGCACGGAAAGCAGCCCCGCTGCAGAGAACCGCTGCTTCTGCGGAGATGTTTTCCTGAAAGACAGGCACCTGCTGCACAACGTAATGAATCCTGCTTCAATGATAAATCTTTCAAAAATCATTCTTCCAGTGCACACCAATATGATCAAATTAGTACTGAAAAGCACAAAGTAATAGGGAATGCCTTGTTCTTAATCTCTTTAACCTGTACACCTCTGCTTGCGTTAGAAGGAGACTGTGTGGTACCCACCCGCATCCTGTACACATTTAGAGAAGGATAAAAAGAGTGCATGATATATGAAAAATTCATCCTGAACACAGAATCACAGCCTCATAGGTTTGTGGGTGCCAGGGGGAAGGGCAGAGTCTAACGCTCCTTGTCACACCCCTTTGCGGGAGTTGCTGCATCCTCCTGGTACCTGGACAAAATCAGGTCTAAAACTCGGTTTTGCTCAGGCTGAGCTTATCTTCCAGAGATTAGCCAAAGCCAAGGAGGTGTTAATTATGTTGATACATACCAACACGTTCCTGAAATTGCACTTCATGAATCCCGATCTGCAATAAGCCACCAAGGGAACAGCAGCACACACCTCTCTGTCTCCCCTTTGGCCCCCCAGGGTACAAGCTGGATTTTTTTACCCAGCCGCGGTTTCCAACTCAGCACCGTCTGACGTGCCAGACGGGAAACACAACCAACCCCGTCACATACGGGGGCTCCAACAGCAAGCCATGCCTTCCCTGCACCCAGTCGGAAATGTCCTGAAGAAGAGCGATTTCCCTGGAGGGCCCATTTCAAAGCCATTTATGCCCCACGCTCCACGGCCAGCCAGCAGCAGGCGGGGAGTCCCGAGGCTGTGGGACCGGCTGATGGAGACGCAGCAATTCCAGCCTTGGCACCAAGCTCTGAGCTCGCCAGAGCCCACCTGGGACTCGGAAGGCACAAGCACTTGGGGATGAAACACATTCTCCATGCAGAAGAGGCAAACGTTTAGAAAAGCAGAGCGCTGACCTCCAGAAATATCGACAGGCAGACGCAGGAGCCAGCAGGTGAAAGAAGAGAGAAACTGAGCTGCCGGTGGATCTAAAAGCCCCAAAAGGGCAATGCAAACTACTCCTCTGTTTCTGGGGCTGCCAGTGCAGGTTCCAAGCAGCGCGGTGACAGAGGTGGCCGAGCCCGGGGACCCGCCACGCTGGCCCTGCGGCTGTGAGGAGCCTGAGCCGACGGACTGTGGTCTGAGGCTACATCTTATTATTTCCAAACATTTCCTGCCCAAGGCTGAAGTCTGAAAATAAGCTCCATAAGCCCAACAAATCAGTGTCAATTGTCTGCCTAATCTGAGAGCTAGCTACCAGCCAATATTGAATTAAGGTCCCTATCAGCCAAGAAACTGGAAGTGTTTCATCTAAAGAGGGGGGGAGATGAATGGCAGAATCTGAAACTCTTGCTTTATTTTATTTCCTCCTTCTTAAAAGGCTGATACTGTATTTTACTGCATGTTTTTAAAAGCTTATACGAAGGATTCCTCGCTGTGACACTTAATTTGGTCTTACGGCCACACGAGCAGCACCGCTCACCCACTAAAGCGTTTCCGCTCCATCACACAGAAGACAGAAGAGCTGCTTGGCAAACCGGCCGCAGCTCCTCTGCCGGCACCGCGACCCAGCTCCCGACGGCAAGAGAGCTGCCCTCAATCAACCCAAGCGCAGCTGCTCCCCAAGAGCCCCAAAACCCCCCTCCTGGAAAGCGGGGCTTAAGAGAGCGCTGGACTCGTGCATTATCTGCAGTCCTCCCTTCACCAAACAGAACTCTGCCCGTCGCTCAACTGCTCAGCCGGTCTCGGTTCCCTCTCCTGCAGCTCAAGAACCAGCAACACATCAAAGCAAGTTTGAGTTTTCACCAGTGACCCGAACCCTTGTGAACCTCCACGGAAACGAAGGGCTGGTGTCCAGCAGAGCCCAGCGCAGAGCTCGGGGCTGCCAAGCCGTCCCCACCACCGCAGAGCTGACAAGGGCCCTCCGCACGGCAGAACAGGCAGAACACCGCTTACAGTGAGGAGCTCGTAAGGAACAAAATGGTGTGTTTGCTGCGTTAATGACACTCGTTTTGCAATATCCACTCAGTTCCTGGGTCAGTTGTGGATAAAAATGTAAATGTTTAACACCGATATAATCACTATAATTATCTAAAATCACTATAATTATCCTATCTGCTCTCTTGCATGATTCTGTCTGTTGAGTATTGTAATTTTTGACTTACCGCTTTGTATGATGAATTTTAGTGGAAATTTTAGAAAGATATCTGACTTCAACGAGCAGATTTCAAGTAATGGAAAATTCACTGCCCCACTTGACTTCTTTTTATGGTTAAGTTGCCCTTAGTCTTAAAAAATGCGCACTGTTTCCATTCTGAACGTGTCTAGCTTCAATTTCCAGCTATTAGATCTCATTACACCTTCATTTCCTAGATGAAGGACAGCAGCACGCCCTCGTGTTCTCCTTGTGCTCGGGGCTCCTCGGAGCCGTCTCCACCTCTTGCGACACAGATTTGGAGGCACAAGCACCAAAGTGACCCTGTATGTCAGGGCTCCGTGTCCCGCACCCCGCCAGGCACCCGTGGAGGGAAGAGGAGCCTCCCCCCGTGCCCACGGGGGCTGCCAAAGGCCTGGCTCCCTCTGGGTCACCGTGGGGCTACTGCTGTGTCAGCGATGCAGATGTGGCACCACTTGAGCCTCAGCCTTGGCCCATCTCCGGACCAGTAAAAACGGAAACCTCACGTTATTCCTCAGGTGACACTTGCAGTGGGGACGGCAAACACTGCATAAAACGGTAGTGGCTTCCCACAGACACGGGAGATTGCAGACTGTCGGGAGGAAAGTTGAGAAAATATTGCTTCTTGTGGGAATAAATAAATGCAGAAATAAAATAACTCCGTTCATCTTTTAGGCCAGGGGAGGATGGTACAGGAAGGCCCCGGCAGCCGAGCGACTCCAAAGCCTAACAAGCAACTGAGTTAGCAGCAAATAAATGACTTAGGCTGAAATTTTTCAAAAGCAGCTTTTGATATTTGAGGCTCCACCGAGAGTCGAGTGACACACTATTTCCAGAGCACGCTTGGGCACTCCCGCTGCTTCCTTAAGCCCACATGTATCGGTATGACATCCTCCGAAAGGAGAGCGCCTGATAATTAACAGTAACTCAATCAGAGGCAGACAAGCCCACGCGTTTTGAGAGTCGGTAAAGCACAGAATAACCACTCCGCAGGTCTAAGTCCTGGCGAGACGGGTTCCCCCGGCTCCCCGGCACTTGCTCTGCTCACCACGTTTTCCAGCAAACGGGGACAGTTCCCTGTGCAAGGCGCTCGTTCCAGGAGCAGCCCCAGGCAGGCAAGGGCTGGGAGAACATGGCCGGGAGGAACGGGAGCTGGGAACTGGGTTTGAGCTGTAACGTGAAGCAGCAGCCTGAGCAGACACATCACCGCTGCTCCATGATGGGGCACTGACTCTTTCACCTAAATATCTGGAGCATCAATTAGTGACAGAAGTGGAAAGATGATCTTCGACATTTTTAAGCTGCTGTGGTACATAATCCTCAGAAAAATGCAGAACCTCCTGGCCGAGTTCTTCATGTCTGTAAAAGGCGAAGCGCCTGTGGGCATCCAGAGGGGGTTTGCCTTTGGGGAGGCAGGCGGGTGCCCCCCGCCACGCGCTGTGTCCCGCGGGCAGGAGCGCATCTCGGCAGCTGGGGACGGCGCTGGGGGAACGTGAGAGCGGGAGCACGCAGGGGCCCGTCCGGCGGGGAAGGGACGGCAACGCTCCACACTGTGCTAACGCTGCCGCATCTCAAGGCCCTGCTTACGGGCCTGGATGCCACACGATCTTCACACCCGCATCAATGTGACAGCAGAGGAAACCAAAGCCCCATTCTGTCACGGGAATTGTCTCTTCCATTGACAGCAGTAAAACTGTGTTTTGTGGCACGGGAATTACAATCTGAGAGCCACGATTAGGGCAAAAACTATGTCAAGTGGGAGCGCCGGGGCTCAGCACACTTACGCTTCTCGTTGGGCTGTGCGGTGTGGAAAAGCGTCAGAGGTCTCTCGCTGCAGGACGGAGGCTTCGAGTCCATGCTCTTCTTGCGAGATAACAGCAGCTGCGAGTTCGACGGCAGGGTCTCTGGCACCGTGTTAAATATCTGTTAAAGATAATAAACAAGTTGCTCTTTGGTGTCACCCCTTCAAACAGAAGAGCTGCCCGCCTGCCTGGTCCGCAGGGACCTGACCTACCCGACCGTTCTGCAGGGCGGCGTCTAAGGAAGACCTGCATTCAACAAGGCACCATTCGGGTACAGCTTCCTGAATTCCACATTCCCGCCCTGGCTGCACTCCTCCTCTCTGTTCCTCACCCAAGACGCAGGTTGCAAGATGTGAAATACCCTGATAACCTGGCACTCTGCTGAGTTTTGGAGGGTGTGTGGTGCCCCAGCAGATGATGGCAAGTGCCCTAGGCATGACAGACTGGTGTGTCCCCACACGTGTCCCTGCAGTGTGCCCCTCTGTGCCCTCGCACCACAGATGCCAACCAGCTTGGGAAAGTCTTTGTGACTTCCAGCCACAGCTGTCAGAAAACTGAGAAATCACATTTTTCTCGAGGGGATGGAATTTTAAAACTACCCGAACAGCAGTCTTGTTTGTTGTTGATTTTTGGTTGTTTATTGTTTCTGTTCTGGAACTCCAGGCTCGGACAACAGCGGCGCTGCCTCCAGCCCATCTCCCTCAATGTTTCCCTTTGCTCGAGTACATCCAGCACCATCCCTCAGAGCCTTTCTCCGCTCTGCGGGCCCTGCCAGACAGCCACCGGCAGGAAAGCCGTATTTCAGAGGCGGCCGGTGCCCGTTCCAGCCCGGGTACTCCCCATCGCCACCGGGCACCCGCAGCCCTCGCCCCGCATCCCCGAACGCGCCCGCCAGCACCGACCGGGTTTGTTTTGTGTAACAACAACCAAACCCTCACGCACACACAAACCCTCCACGCCGATTGCGACAAATAAACACTGAAGAGCCAAGATGCCTTAGCCAAACATTGTAATGTCACATCTCTCCCCAAACGCATGAAGAGGCGGGTGTGAAGGGCAGTACTTATGGAGGGGAACTAACGAACTGTCCTCAATGAGCCAAACCCCTCACACCAAGGACATCACTGCCCAGCCTTTCTCTTTGCCAGGCTGCCCAGGCTCAGGTTTGGCTTCCGAGCCTGTGGCCGGGGTGAGGTGCAGGAAGCAGCGATGAATCAGCGTGCAAAGCTGTGCCCGCCCGGCAGGACCTGGCAGCGGCGCCGGCCAAGCGAGCGGTCGGGTGTCCCGCGCAGCGCTGTGGGCAGACGGCTGCAGCACGGCGCCCGCCGGCCCGCGCACAGAGCTCACCCGCACGGCCCCGCGGGGCAGGAGCAGCCCCGCTGCTTCCCGCACGCAGCACCGCTCCCTTCCGCCCGCCTGCACGGGACCCTTCCCACATGCAAATCGCTGTTCGCCGGGCTCCCATGGCAGCAGTGGCTCCCCAACCTCTTGCATGGCTGCTGCACCCCAGCACCCACTGCAGTGCCAGCACCGGTCAGCAGGGCGATCGGCAGCACCTTGCTCGCCGTGCTGGAACACCGCCGAGCTGCACGTGCGCCAGGTGCCTGTCCCGGGGGCTGGGCCCACAAGCCCTTTGCTCTGTGTGCTAAATGCAGCTTCTCCGGGGCAGGACCCTCAGCACCGGGGGCCAAAATCAGCCCGGGGCACCTGGCCTGCCCTGGGCTCCGTCCCCACGCCCAGCACAGCCACTGCCTGCTTGGACGTGCTCCCGCTTTCAAAGTGCTTTTCAGTAGTAGGTCCTACTTAACATAATGAAAT
This sequence comes from Pampusana beccarii, assembly GCA_013399365.1. NCBI lineage: Eukaryota > Metazoa > Chordata > Aves > Columbiformes > Columbidae > Pampusana > Pampusana beccarii. The sequence goes on along the minus strand of VWYH01007308.1, from coordinate 10,603 downwards.
ATATAAATCAAGCAAGATAAAAGTATAGATTTAAGAATTGCATTTTATGCAATGATTTCCCCCAGCGCACTTGAAAATAAACTTCCAGGGTGTCATTTCCCTTTTTGGTCTTTAATAAGAGAAGATATATGCGCTGTTAAATGATGAACTCTCTGACTAAAACCAGCCTCAGCTTATAAGGAGTCTGCATTTTTAAACACAGCTGGAGCATCATTATGAAACAATTTTACTGAGAAGCTTCAGCGCCTGGTATCTCACACAGCGCAACTTATCCCAACCAACTCTGTATTCCAGTTAAAACGCCCGCTCGGCCGCGACGCCCACGCTGCAGTGGCCCCAGGGCGGTCCCCAGCCAGCAGGCTCCCCGGAGCCCCGCGGGCTCAGCCGCAGTGGGGGCGCGGGGCCGACCAAGGGCTGGTAACAGCCGCTCCCCGCCACCTCTGAGCCGAACAAGGCACACAGGCTACATTTAGCTGCTCACAACGGAGAAAAGTCAATTAAGAGCTACATTTAAGAAAGCAGGATGCTGATTTTGGAGGTCTACGGAGAGAGGAGTCTGAGACCCCCAGAACCGTAAGATAAATAGCTCATTGTAGATGCTTTGCTGTTACCACATACCGGGAAACAGCACAGATCTCTTCAGCAGCAAAGGAAACCAGCCCTGCTGGACCAAATCCTCCTACTCCATCTCCCCCAGCTCAGACATCGCTTCACAAAACCCCCACTCTTCTCCACAGGAAAGTTTCTCAGGTTTGTTTCATTTTTTAATTTGACAAGAATAGCTGAGGCATGCTCCTCACTGCACAAGCCTGTGTTACAGCTCTCCCAGTCACAGAGTCCAACTAATGGGGAGTGAGAGGCAGTTTAACAGCCGGAGCGGGAGCGGAGCAGCCAGGACTCATAAATCACACCTGCAGCCGCACCGCGCTCGCCCAGCCTGATGCAAGCGGCAGTTTCGCAGCTCCACACCAACCTCTCATCTGCAAAACAGCCAAGGCCCAGCGGCACCTCATCGCAGATGGGAGCTGAAAGGCTTTTTGTGCGGAGCCTCCCAGACGCGGGTGGGACAGGCGCGGGCTCCCTGCCCAGGTGAGGGGCCGGGAGGCAGCGGCCCAGCCCCTGGGCCCCGGCGCGGCGCAGGGCCCGAACACAGCCGCACCGGCACCCACCCGTGGAACCGCGACAGCAAGGACCGGCCGTGACCTCCAGATGTCTGTGGGACTGAGTCTTACACAGGGACCAGCTAAAACTGCCAGCAGCATCACTAAACGTTTCAGTAATGACAGAGAAGGATAAAACCAAGACGAGGTGCTGAGGGCACTGGCGGCAGTGTCTGTCAGTCCTCTCCGGTTACTGAGGCCTGTGCAACTCCCTGCATTAACCATCTCCTATTTGGCATCAACACTGGCTGTATTTACATTTCATTAACATTGCCGCCTTGCCTTAAACCTTGGCACCTGGGCAAGCCCTCATCGGGAGGGAACATCATCAAGCCAGTAAATCGACCTCTTAATTCTGTAACCCTTCAGAACAATGGCCTTTTCCAGAGAGCTACGCAAATTCAGGCTTTGGAAAAGAAAACGGACGGATGGACATCTGCAACTGTCAGATGCAATAATACTTCAGTATTACTTTTGGCTAACTTTTAGTTTCTAAATCAGCAGTCACTTGAGTAACCAGGCATACAACACAGCATCCTTATATATCTTGCATAGGATGCACTCTTGGTCTGCAACATCCAGACCCACAGGAGAAAAATAATGTTATCCATTTAATTATGTATAATCAGGATATATAACACATTACCTTAATGCATTGTGTTCAAAAACATAGACAGAAAAGGCTGCGAATCACTAATGGATAAATCTTATACAGTACGGGTTTGACACTTTGTCGGTGCGCTGGGCAGCGCGCGGCAGTGAGAGCCGGGCGATGCGCTCCTGCTCGGCTCCCTCGGGGCTCCCCTTCCTGCGCTGGAACACCCGGCAGGCAAACGGAGCCACCACGCGCCCCTGCCCAGTCCTGGATCCAACACCCATCCCAACGCTACTCCGCATTTCCAGGAGCTCCGGTGTCAGTCCAGCCCACCGGAGATCACCCAAGGCAGCTGCGAAGACCAGCGCAAGGGCTGCGACACCTCGATTTCCAGGACAACATGTCTGAGAAGCTCTAAAAAACATACCGGAGTTTATTGCTGTTATTGTGAGTACAACAAACAACTTGGATCCGAGACCTGGAAACCTGTTAAATCTCCCAAAATGATTCAATTTTTTGGATTACACATAGGGTTTAATGGTCTGTGTCGGACGCTCTGGCAACAAAGAGCAAACTGTAATTTACTAGTTGTTCCGGGAACCTTCAGAAAGTCCCTGATTTGCTGAGTATGATTCCAAACTGCATATGGGGAACATAGTGCACAGGGCACATGTTAATCCAGAGGTATTGCCCAAGGGGACACAGGTTCACGTTGACCAGCGAACACACTGGACGATGGGCACCGCACCCTGCAGCACCCTCCTCTGACACTTCTCTGGCTTGGGATGGATGTTTTTCCCAGGGACGATCTCCGGTGGAGGATGAGCCGGCCTCGGGTGGGGTGACTGCACAGCAGGGACCGCTGACCGCCCGCCCCGCGCCCCAGCGCCCCGACCAACCGCCAAAGCGCCCGTACACACCCTGCCAGCCGTTACTCAGACCAAGAGATGTTATCAGCAAGCCTGCCTTGTTTTTATTTTGGTTACACAATGACAACAGTAATTTTGACAGGAGGCATTCCACGTACCTGGGGAAATACAATGCAATTCCAGACAGTTGCTGATTGCCAGGAGCCATTCGAATCAATTACATTTTCTCTGCGAATGTGCTTAATCATAAACAGTGTCTGAGTCACCAGTGTAAAACAATACAAAGCACCAGCAGCAAAGCGCAGGCAACTTGGATATTGCTAATCACCTAGGGCCGCCCCTGTGGGGAACCTTCAACGAGCTCGAATCAGCTCAAATTAAGAAACATGCTGAAACGAAACCATCCTAAAGCGGGAGCTGAACCAGCGCTAACGCTGCATTAAGAGATTTTCCTCTCCTGGAGTGACCTTGTCCCATCTCCCTCTTCCCAGGATCTTTTCCCGAGAGCCCTGGAGATACACGGACCGGGGTTCACAGGCGTTCCGCTCGCAGCACCCTCGTGCGGAGCAGCAGCCGCAGACGGTCCCAGCCCCATGGGCCCCGTGGGAGCAGCTCAGCACCCGAACTGCAGCCCTGGCTGCACCCCAGCACCTCGGGTAGCAGGTACCCCCACCCACGGAATTAACTGGGGACAAGTATACATGACCAACTTGCAGATTCACCTTCCTGCTGGTGCCATAAATCACTTCCAAGGAGAGGAACCAGCAAAATGCCCGGACAGGCGGGTAGGAGCTGGGGAGCAGAGCCGAGCCCTGCAGCCCACCCGGACGTGATCACCGCAGAAACCTGTCACCGATTCCCCCACGTACGGCAGCCGATGGAAGGCTGGCACAGCAAGACACTCGGCTCAAGCAGAAAAACAATCAACGTCTAAAGACGTGTTTCTATAAAGGCCCGGGAGGGAAGGGAGCTAAACCACACTCGTAGGGGTGCCGAGCTACTCGTGACGCTGACGGCACAGCCAAAGAGCCCATCGGCACCAGGGACAGGCGGCGAACGCACCCCTGTGCCAACACAGAGGTGACAGACTGATGAGGTGACCATCCAAGGCCAACACGAGGTTCCATGGGGGTTCATCTGCCGCACCTCGCCAACAACCGCGGGTTCGGCACAGCAGCTGCTCATTAAGCCATCGTTACCACTACATTCCACGCAGAGGAGCAGAAAACAGCTCCTCTGTCCCAAATACACACCATGGCCTTTATGGGCCCCTGGAAACAACTTCTCCAAGAATATACAAAACAGACACCACCTCTGTCCCCACTGGCTGCACATCTGCTGCCCCTTTGCAGCCCCAATAGACATGTCCCGGGGCTGCTGCTCCCACCGCCCAGCCCCTTGTCCTGAACCTGCCCTAAACCCGCTCCAGGGGCTCGACCTTGTCCTGAACCTAACCTAAACCCGGTCCAGGGGCTCAACCTTGTCCTAAACCTGCCCCAAACCCACTCCAGGGGCTCAGCCTTGTCCTGAACCTGCCCTAAACCCGTTCCAGGGGCTCAGCCTTGCACCTGAACCTAAACCCGCTCCAGACACCCACGGCAAAGCTCGTGGCAGAGCCGTGATGCCGCCCTGCCCCGCCGGTGACAACCCTGCCTCTGCTTCTTTATCTGCAGCCTGAATGCACAAATTAATTACTTCGTTCCAACCAAAACCAGACGAACAAAAGACTGCAAACAGGGAACTGTTTGAATTTAGAAGAAAATGACATTTTTTAGCTGGCCGGGAGGGGCAGCCAGTGGCGCGGCCCCAGCAGCTCCCCCGCTCCACGGACACACAAGAACGTCCCGCCGCCGACAAACACAAATGCAGCGTGATTTAGGAGATCAGCGTTGTGGATAGAGACAGTATGTGAATAAACACGGATTTAGTCAGAAAAGCAGGAAGCCAGCCTAGGCCTTCACCTCGCACTAGCTTCTTTTAGCACCCATCTCTCCAGAAACTAAGGACAAATTCCTGTTAAACAATGCAAAAGGGAAAGACGGGGATTTCTGTACCAGCGACACGGACATGCCGACTCGCACTGAGATGACCGTGAAAAAGGCTGGTTCCAGCAGCACTGGTTACACAACTACAGCCCAGAACCCTCAGTTCTGGAGGAGCTGCAGCTCGTGAAAAGAGACAAACTCGTTTTCATAAATTAATGGCACTGAAAGAAGCAAGAAAAGCCATTACCTTCTCATGGTTTTCTATTAAAATTTCAATCACGATGTTCTGAAACTTGATGTCCATAATGGCAGCAACTGTTTCCTCTTGAGGTCGAAGCAGCGTTGGCCCAAACACCACACCCAGATTAGCAACAGTCATCAGGTTCTGCTTGTGATTATTTGCAACTCTGAAAAAAAAAGAAGACAAAAAAGTAGGTGACAGAACCAACACAGAAACGCTCTCACTGCCTCGCAGCTGGCACCGAGCTCACAACGCTCTGCACACTTCTTACACTCCTGGTGAGCTCCTTGAAGGCTCAGCCATGTGGAAAAGTACAACTTTAAACATTGTGTTACGCGAGGCCTTTGAGCCTCAGTGAATTGACTGATCCCACAAAACCCCCACGCTACGCTGGCCACCGAGTCTCAGATTGCAAACCACTCCCAGGAAAACATCTTGAATCACTAATGCTCAAAACCCTTCTGAAAACAAATTGTTGGACCTCTGACACACGCCGCTCTCCAACTGAATGAGTGACCTAATATGTTCCAAAATCCAGCTCTTTCTCACCCGTTTAAGCTTCTGGCCACACCAGAGGTCAGCCCCAACCAAACCGGGACGCGAATGGGGTTTTCCTGGCCCCACGTGCGGGCACACGAGCCCTTCCCAGCCCACCGAGGAACCCGACACGGACACCTGCTCGCCCACCGACACTCGAGCCTTCCTCCCCGTCATCTCCAGCTATTTTTATGTCCCAAGTCCCGTGGCCCAGCGGGAGCGGATCAGCTCAGCAAAGTGCTGAGGGCCTGGTGTGACTGGGCGCTTGGATCCAGGCCAGTCTGGCCACTGGTCTTACTGGTGCAAAGCATCAGGAGCCTGACTGGGGCAGGTCCTCTGCTCTGGCGCAGCCCGAGCCCCGCTGCCGCGCACCGGGGACACACACACTGCCGGTGGGACACACACACTGCCCGGGGGACACACCGGGGGGACACACGCTGCCTGGGGGGACACACACACTGCCCAGTGGGACACACACCCTGCCGGGGGGACACAGCCAGGGCACCCGGCCACGTCCCGCTGCCAGCGCTGGGGACCCGGTTGCTCCGGGACAACCATCCGTTGGGGCACAGACCAGCCCGGCGGGACCGCGGCCCCGCTGACTCACGTGCTGGGGTCACACGATGCCACGTAAGTGACGTCACGTGCCCGGGTGACACCGGGACGCGCGGTGACAGCCCTACAGCCCCGTCTGCACGACTCCCGTGGTTTTGTCCCAACCTCTTCAACCAGGAAACTCGATGACTGCAGGCAGCACAATCACACGATTTCAACTTCAGGGGTTTTTAAAGTGTCTCTTCCTTTTACTCTTTCTTTCCCTTTTTCTCTGGACAAATGCACAAGCCCAGCACAAAGTGAGGTTGAGACTCAGATCTTGCTGGATTGTCCAAAAAAGTTATTACCATGAGCTTTTGTTACTGTCTTACGGCCAAGACACCACAGAGCTCATTTGCGTGCATGCTTAGCTTGTTTCAGCAGTGTGAGCTAGGGCTGGCTTACAAGTAAAGATCCTTTCCATCCTTTTTTATCCAAGTCTCACTTGATCCAGCAAAGAACTCTTCATTCCTCATCCCTGTGTACGGCTCCTCAGACAGAAGAGGACCTCATCACCAGGGGGCTGGCCTGGCTCCCCCTCCACAGCAGCTTCAGCCCTTCTTCGGTCCAGCAAGAAGTGTCCCCTGCGGCCTGTGTCCCCGGAGAACACACAGAGCTGCCAGCTCCACCGAGTCCCGGGTCACCATCCAAAGGTACAGAGGTCCTGGCCAAAGCCCCCGGGGAGCTCCACAGGCCCTCCCCTCTTACCGTAACTGCCCCGCTGGCAGGAACCTCTGAATGTTTCATCACGAGTGTCCAGGAAATGAGACGGGCTGCCCGGGAAAGGCTCCGGTTACAGGAGCGATGAGCGGAGGAGGAGGGAGCCCTGCGCTGGCGGCCAGGCCATGGTGCGATGGCTCCGTGGCTCCATGATTTGATGGTTCCACGATTTGATGGTTCGATGGCTCCACGACTCCATGATTCGATGGCTCCATGGCTCCATGATGTGATGGTTCCACGATTCGATGGTTCCATGATTCGATGGTTCCATGGCTCCATGATTTGATGGTTCCACGATTCGATGGTTCCATGATTCGATGGGTCGATGGTTCCATGATTTGAAGGTCTGACGGTTCAATGGCGCAGCGCCGGGCACAGCTGCTGCCACCAGCCTGCCTTTTGGTAGAACCAAACTGTCTTTGGGAGATCACAACTTTGCAGAGCAGAGGGAAGGGCAGAACAAGTCCAATGGGAAACAACTTCTTACTCAGGAAAAAACTCTCTTACATACAGGATAAAACCTCCTACTTATATAGGGATTCAAAACTTTTCCCCCATTCCAACCCAGCTCCTTATCAAGACATTTACAAATGCCAATGACATTTTCACATTGCAACAACATCTCTATTTCAGACACAGGTTCACGTGCTCCTATTTGGATTTTGAAAAACGCAGCTGTAAATCAAATATTTTTCAAAAGTACTAATAAAATAATAATTTTAATGATCTTCTGTGGTTAGTAAAACAATGTTCATTTATAAAAAAACAACCGAATTGATCTAAGCCTCACAAAATTAGGTCCCTCCATTTCTCATTACCGTTACCATGTAATACATCACTCTAATAAATTGCATTGTCACTGACTCATTACAGCTAAGCAGCTGGGCACGGTCCTGTTAATTATTTCAGACTGAACTACTAATGGGTTCCCCACCAGGACACGGTCCCGCAGCCCCAGCTCTGCCCCTTGCCGGGGAATCCCGGCACCCAGCACCCAGCTGCTCTGGGTTTGCCTTCAGCCTGTGCGGTGTGGAGGGACCTGGTGGCCCTCACGTCCTGGGCCGTACCACGGGTACTTTTCCAGCAGCAGCTTCACAATGAATGCTCCGTTACCAAAGCTATGCTACAAAACATGATTCACTTCACATCCTTCAAATTCCACATCCATTATCCACATGATAATTCACTATAAATTATACCTCTTCATCTTCCTTTGTACTAGAAAATAATGCCGCAGTTTCTAAGGATGATGTGTTCTCCTCCCAAAGGGTGCTTAATGTTGGTGCTTTTCGGCAGGCACTGTTAGTGCCATTCCTGAGCTGCCCTTTAGAAGGTTTCCAAGTATTTGCTGCATTTTCCTTTTAACCTGCTGTTTCTTTCTGGTCCCCGGTACATTCTGAAAGCAATTGCACTAATATTCATTTAGATGGGTCCTTTTTCAGCTCGCTCTCCTCCCACGCTTTGCAGAAGCCACTTTCAGCACGAGCAGGAGCTGGGAATCAACAACTGAAGGAGAAACGTGCGCAGCAGCACCTCAGCTCCTGCCCGCTGCCCCACGTGCTGTGCCACCGCCGCCTTCCGCGCTCCGCGCTGTCCCTCCTCCTCCTCCTCGCAGCACACGACGGTTCCCCGTGCCTCTGGGATCAGCCGGGCAGTGCAGGACGCACCACGGAGCCCCTCGGCCCGGGGACCAGCTGCCCCAGCAACCTGTCACCAACCACCCTGCGGGGGGACTTGGTTCCACGAAGACCTGACCCAGCGGGGCAAACCCGGGAGGCGTGCTGGCTCCTGCAAGCACCCAGCCAAGGCAGCTGGGGACACAGCTCTGCCCCCGAGGGGACGCCCCCAGGGACGTGTCCCTGCAGGGAAGGGACAGGCCGCGTTTCCTGGGATGTCCCTGCACACCCGCTCACTTTACACTCACTTCCAGAGAAACAAAGGAGAATGGGAGTGGAGTAAATCTGTGTTGTGGGTTAAATTAGATTATGCCTGGGTTGCTTGGATACTGTATAATCACTGGCATGACCAAACATAATTTAATACAGTGTACTTGGTAGTCAAGCTTCAGCGCAGAGAAAGCGTACAGAACAGTAAACGTTTCTTTGTTGCGCTGGCTTGCAATCGGCATGGAGTCACAGTTGAAACGCAGCGGAGCCGGGGGCTGCGCTGTGCTGCGCTGGGCCGTGGGTTGGACAGACAGCAGTGATTTAAGCTTCTTCAGCCTGGTCAACAGCTCATATCTATTTTCATGGAAATCCAATTAAAGAACTCATTTACTTCTCCATCAACCTCCAAAGAAACCGGTATCGCAGGAGCAGCGGAGAACGATCGGGTGCAGCAGGCGGGCGCTGCCCAGTCCTCCCAGTAACACGGCCGGGACCCAGCACCAGTCCAGCACTGGGGGCTGAGCTGCAGCTTCACGCCACAGACAGAGCCGAGGGCGACGAAAATTGTACGAACTTGAGACACCTGGGCTGTGAACTGGCACCAGGGGATTATTTACCGGCAGCGGACGCTGGTCCGTGCTGTTACCTGGTGAACACCCGGCCACGCCGGGCACCGCGCACCGGGCACCTCCCCAGCTTGTTTTCTGCGCCTGGAATCACTTCTGGTTGTATTTTATATGTGAAATGAACATAGAATCATAGAATCATTCTGGTTGGAAAAGTCCTTTAGGATCACTGAGTCCAGCCATCAAACCAGCACCACCAAGTCCACCACTAAACCACGTCCCTAAGAACCCATCTGAGTGTCTTTTAAACACCTCCACACAGAAGCCTGAGCCAAAGAGTGCTGTTTCTGGTTCACATACCTTCCCCGACTCAGAAAACCTCTGAGAAAACAGGCATCTGAGCGGGAACAAAGCCAAAGTCTGGAGTGTTTCTATTTCCGTGCCTGGGACGAATCTTTGAAAACAAAGTGCTTGTTAAGGCTGGCCTAACAAGACCCTATAGGATGGAAAACAACACAGCTAATTCATATTGCTACAGGTAAAAATACATTTCGTGTCTGCCAGCATCATTAGAGCTTCTATTTCACACGAAAAGCCAGCCACGCAGAGGGCTAGCGACCTTCAAAATCATTTAAGCTGCTCTGGGCAGCCTGTGATAAATAAACACTTACATTTGACTCCGGACATGAACGAAGGATAAAAAGCACAGCGAATGCTGACAGCTGCCGGGGATCCAAGAGGCGGTTTCACGGAAGCCAAACCCCGCAGTCGGTGTCCCTGCCCCACCAGCTCCCCCATTCCCACCCATTTAATTCGGATCACGCGCTGCCGGACAGCGAGCAGGCGGCTGCTAGCGCACAATTGGTGGTGTTTGTGGGATAAAATCTAACGAGTTCTGGGGAATGTTCCTGGGTGCGTTCGAGTCATCCCTGCACATCGCTGAGTTTAATTGGGCTGCAGCTGATGAGGCGGCCTGGGCTGCCCCCAGGACGTGGGGACCTCGCAGGGCAGAGAAGCCGCCTGTGCACGGCCACCTCCCGGTGACGGCTCAGCGGCACCCCTGTCACTCCTGAGCCAAAACACAGAACCCAATGCTGAGTTCCGTCAAAAGCAAACTTGTGTCAGGAAAGAAACAGCTCAAGTTTTACAATAAGGCTAATAACAATAATGACAGAAATATTTCAAGGTACTAAAAGCAGATTTTTTTTTAAATCAGAGCTCCCCTCCTACAATATCAGAAACAGGAGACTGGAAGTCAAACCCTTCATCAAGTGCCCTTGTAAACACCAGTGCCACCCATCGCTCACAGCGAGAAAACCAAAAGGGCTGTGCCGTGTTAAAAAGAAATCCCACGTGCGGCGCCAGCTGCCGCTGTCCCCGGCAGCCACGCCGGCCAGCTGTGCACGAGCTGACGGCGCTCACGAGGCAGCACGGGGAGCGCGCCCAGCCC
>VWYH01007307.1:1689645-1726868 GCA_013399365.1 Pampusana beccarii | reverse complement strand
AAGAAATGCCAGACGAGGTGGCTTGGAAGCTGGTTGACTGGACAGAGCTTGAGAGGAGGAAAAATTAATGAAGAAAAGCAACTCCATGTTTTGAAGGTGCAATCAACCAAAAGAAGTGGTTTGGTGTTACTAATAAGAAAATTCACTGTTACCATTTGCTGAAGTCTCCCTTTCCTTGCACGTTTCTGCAGTGCTGTCTGGTCTCTCAGCTGCTGTTGGGAACAACTCCTTGCAACGTTTCTGTGTTCAATCCTTGGCATTATAATTTTGTTTTGTTTCCCAGTCCTCTTGTTATTGGTAGCATTCCGGTTTAGTACAAATATTTCCTATGTATTATTTTCTATGCACTCTTTTTGCTTATTAACTGCTGCAGAAGTTGCTACAGAGGTACCTGTGTCTTTTGGTGAGCACCTGTTTTTCAGTATGTCAAAAATGCATTATTTTTCTTATTAATGCATGTCTTCAGAAATTCTGTGAATTATGCAATGCAAAATCGCCTCCTTTTTCAGTTCAGGGAATTCCTTAGGTGTGACAACCAGCTGCTGAAGCAGACCCAGGAGCCACAGTGGGGGTTACCTGTGGTGCAGGAGGGAAATGCAAGTACAAAACCCTTCGGAGCCAGCATGTTAAGAGTCCCCAGTTTTGCACAGGTGGGAATCTCTGGCTGCCCATGAGCGTGGGGCTCGCTGCCTTGCTTTGTGCCCAGGCTGGGCACTCTCTCCCCACTTCTCTCCACGCTGGCAGGCAATACCTGACTCAGGCTGCCTCTGCCATGGTGGGGAGCAACCCATTCCCTTTCCATACTCTGGGACTGGGCTGTTCTGATGCTTTCTCCCGCTTAGGATCATATTCTGCTTGGTTTAGGGGACTTTCCTTGTCTCCTCCCGAATGAACGCCGAGCTCACTACACAGCGGGGAATGCTCTGTTTATTCCATGATTCGCAGATGTCAGCATAACTTTCATATATACTTCACAATATCAAGCAAATAAGCCAGCAAGGTGAAATATGTTGGTGTCGTTACTCCTTCAGTTTTAGCACTGTTGACTATTCACTACAAACATGTGGGTTTGGTGTGGAACTCAGTCCTTTCAAGTGGGGACACCATGACTACAGCTGGCTTTTTCTGGCAGTATTGTGCTGTTGTGCTTCTATTTGGACAAGTTCACCTTAGAGTTCACAACTATTGGGACTGTTGCAAGATTGCTCTAAAAAGTGGCTCATTTGTGTGAGTACTCAGCTCATGGAATATATTCACGTTGCAAAAGGAAGACATTCTCCTGCCTCTCTTTAGACACCCAGCAACATGTGGTGACAGGACAAGAAGAAGGGATAAGTGAAATAATTTTAATATCAGTGTATGAGAAACCACAAAAGAAAGAAAACATTTTCTGGAAAATTCTGCATATGTATATATTGCATTGTATAGTCTTACAGACAAATTTACATCAAATACATGATCTATTTTAAAACACTGATTCGAAGAGGACAACAAATTAATTTTTCTCTTTCTGTACAGACATGGGAGTGTGATTCTTTTTCTGTTGCTATAGTTTGCTGTTCTTTAGGAGGAGTATTCGTATTCTTCAGCACTGCGGCGTCCAAAATCCATCCAGCCCATGTAGTCTCTGTCATTTATCCTGTGCGTAGGATCGATGCTCTGTACCCTGTTTCCCATAACTGAGAGCCTTCCAGTGGGACCTAAAGAAAAAGCATTTGGGAGAGCAGAAAATAAGTGGACACATTTTTCAGGTTCATCCATTTTCTGATCTGTTTTGCACTCATCAGCAGATATATGCAATAGCTGAAACTCCTTGACTTAATACAGACCGTGTGACACCATGTCATGTAATTGGAGAAAACATCATAGAAACATTATGGGTGATGCCCTCAGAGTGGCTTGAATTTTTATTGTAAAATAAACAGATCATTTTCACCCTCCTGGCTGCTGGGGGGGAATACAGGTGTATTTCTACTTTTTATTTCCTGTTTTACCAGAGAGAGAGAAACAAAGTCCAGCCCATTTCTCTCTCTCCCTGTAAGACCACACTCTTGCTGGTATTGGGAGAGTTGCTCTAGAGGCAAATTAACTCTTCCCTACAGCAGAATCAGGCCTGAGACAGGACTTCACCACAGTTCTGTGTCACTTGAAGAGCCATAAATATAAGTACAGGAGCTCTTACTGTGCAAATTCAGTAACAAGCAGGGTAGAGTTACAAATCCCAGGTTTTGTAGAAACGTGGGAATAGTCATGAAATTGAGGAAGTTGTGTCTGGACTTTATAGCTAGAGATGACTGTTGCTGGAATTATACAGGGCTTATTACTATTACTACTTACTACTATTGCTATTTTCATGGCTTATCCAACGCTTTCATAATTCCTTTCACAGCAAGGCTGGACGTTGATCTCTGATCTTGCCTGAGCCTTTCTGTCTTCATTACTTAAGGAATCCAAGAGACCCAAGAATTTATCTTTTAAAAACAGGGCTGCAACCCTCAGTTTTGACATCATCACATTATGTAGCTAAAAATGCAGGGAAAGCTAAATTACTTCTCTCTAGACTCCCTGAAAACAGCCAAAATTGACATATGCCAATAACTAGATGGAGCTTAAGCCTTGAGTGAAGTAGAGACAGATTCAATATATTGCTATTCAACGCAGACTGAGGCTTGAGGAATATTTGAACTGATCAAAAAGGAAAAGAAGCGCAAATCAAAGCCCTCAAATCCAAATCCGCACAATTGCCTTGCTTATGGTTTCTTGTGTTTTGGAGGAATCCTTGGTAACTCCATACTTTTATATTTCAAGGTTTTCCTCATGTACCAATTTATAACGAACACCATCCACTAAAAATGAAAACAAATGCATCGTTTTGTCAGTGGTTGCAGAGGGATAAGAGGGTTCAAGGTACTGAAAAAAGAAAACAGCCATGTTTTAGACATTTACCTAAAACAAAATGGCAAAAATTTAAATTATCTCTAGAAAATAATGTCTACCATTAAATGCTGCAAAACCCATGAAATTCACATTCATAATTCTAAATATGTAATTAAGTTGATGAGAATGACTTCTTGGCACTACCAGCAGGAAGGGATAAGGCAGCACAGAACATTTTCTCAGATGCTGGTATTTAAGAGACTTCTGAGCCTGCAGTGACCTGTGGGCTGTAATGGCTCCCTCGGTGCCATTATGGTCTGGCCTGGCAAGGGCTCCTTAGAGGATCGTAAATGTGTGTGTCACTGACTTGACAGTTACAACATCTGTTCTGCACCGTGCCAGATTCACACTGAAAGCCTGCAGACGAAGTTCATTGAAAGCCAGGGGTCACAAACGGTAAAATGAATTTCTTAACAGCACCTTAGTTACATTTCCTTAAACCACTGGAGATGTCCTGTGGATACTGCAGGATTGATGTACAGCAAACATATTCAAAATTGTAGCAGTTTGGCTACAAGGCCGCCATCTAGCCCTAACCTCTTGAGATAATTTAAATCTCTCACTGTTTTAGATGGAAATATTGTCCAAAGTTAGCCTTTCTATTAATTGCAAGGGCAAACACCATCAGTGATGACTGCTAGCACTAGCAAATGCCCAGACTCTTTCCCCCTAGACAGAATTTTCTAGTGAGTATTTTGGTTTAGATAAGTTAAAACTGACTAACACAGTAGATGTGAGTGTTCTGCAGAGATTTCTGAAGTGCTGCCCAGAACCTTTAAGTTAAATGAGAATAAAATGTTTCGATGGGCATGCTTTGCTATAAATTAAGCATATATTGGTTTGTCCCTGTGAATATTCTCTTCTATAACTAGCAAGTACAGCTACAAACCAGAGTCCAACTAACCTAGTCATGTCACAAGAATCCCATCATTTGCCAACAGTCACTTTGTAGAGTTAATTATATATGTCAACGTGTATGCAGGAAATTTTCCCTCATATTAATACTTACCAAAAAGATGTCTTAAATCCAAAGCATTTTTTTCACTTGATCTGGTTAAGCTATTTTGAAATGTTAACCAGATATTTAAGAGAATGTAATGGCTACATAAACTAGGACAAGGCATTTTGTTTCCAAATAGGTGGGTGACAATGACTACACTGGGGAAAGGTAAAGAGGGTTCTGCTTTGTAGACTCCTGCAATAAGATTCTTATTCAGTAACAGCTTTAACTATAGTGCCAAATTGTGGATTTTCATATCTGAATTCTCTTTCCAGTATATTATGTGAACTGCTCAAAGAAATTCCTTAATTGATGTTGTGCAAACTGGTAACATGAGATGAAGTCTCGCAGACTACATTAAAAGTGGTTCTTTTTCTGTTGTTTCTGATTTGGTCCTATTCTATGTACATGGATCAATGTGTATGGCTGCATATGTAATGCATAAAATACACGTGGCATCTCTTAACTGCAGACTGCCATCAAAATAAGAATAGGGTTATGCCTAGCGTAGAGGTCAGCAGTGAGGCTATCAAGAGGGGAGCGTTAGATGATCTGCACAACGTTGTGTGGAGAAACAGGAGAAGAGAAAGCTCTTACTTATATAAAGTGGATTTTATCCTAAGCACGGACTGGGAGTGAATTAATTTCTCAGTGTCTGTATGTCCAGGTAATCCTCATTACAGCCTTCCCCTCAAGCCCTCTTTGCTTCTCAGATGTCCTCTTTCCCCACAGTACAGTGGATCAACTGGAGCGAAGCCATTACAAGTAAACAAGATTCGTGTAGTGATTCATGTAGTGGCTTTTGTTGAGGTTGGCAGCCAAAAGGCCAGAGCAATTAGTCTGCCCCTGATGTTACTTTATTGAGATACAAAGCAATACACAGATGAATTCAAAAGGAAGAATGTGTTTTTTGGGGGAGTTTCAGCAGGAAATTATTTCGATCCTTCATTTTTACTGCTAGCACAGACAGCATGTGCTTGTGTCTATGTCAAGCATCAGCTGTAAGATGTCAACAGGGACAGCTTTACTCTTTCTCTTGCTAGCTCATGTATGTAATACAATTGTTTCCTCAAGTGACTAATAAATCACATGGTAAGAATGAAGCCCTTTAATTCCACTACTCTACTGGTGCTTCATGCCCTTGGTACAAATGCAGTGCCCATGCAGTTTTTAAGTAACTTTAAGGTTGTTCTCCCAGGCTGCCCGCGACTGAAAACCTAAGAGGACTTGACATGTTTTGAAGGAAATGCGCCTTTTACATATCACTGCTTTTAGTTATTGTGTTCGTAAACGTGAGTTCTGATCTTTCAAAAGCTTCCACACTTTTGTATCTTCCTCTGGGAATAAGTACGTGGAAAATCCAATACCCAGAAGGTTTCCCTGGTACAGGTATTTCTGGCTCAGGTGAGGTTAGCCATTTGGTCTGTATTTAGCCTCAGAAAAGTTTTCCTGATCTTCTAACTTCTAAAAAAGAAGGGGGGAGGTTAACTACATGAAAAAGTTTGAAGAAAATCCAATTGCTGTAATTTATCTGGGATAAAACATACTGAAAATAAGACCGAAGTAATTATAAGGTTATGAACATAGTAAGCTAAAAATAAAAGCTGAACTACGACCTAAGAGGTAGGTTACATTTTCGCCAGTTACGTGTATGCAGCTCTCAGTCAGTGGCTGTACAAATCTTTTTTTGGAGGACTTTTGCAGTAAATAAGAGAATGCTCTCTACTTCAGGGATAACCAGGCAAAAGCTACCTCCTGTTTTCTCTAGGAATTCATGATAGATGATTACAGGGTTATCTTAACATCTAGATATCCCTGCAGGAAACTCCACTGACAGAGAAGCAGCACAGTAAGTGGGCTATAACTGGTACCTTTTCTGGCTTGCTGGAGATACTTGGCCAACCAAGCGCCGATGTTAGCTCTCTGCTCCGTGCTTCCATCCAGCCGCAGCACAGGTTTCAGCGGGCCGGCAGACGAAGGGGCGCGGATGTGCCGATGATATTCCGGCAAGCTCTGCTCAAGCTCAGCGGCCGGCGGCTTCCCATTGTTAGAGCCTGCGGTTTGCTGTCCGAAAGAGCTGGCTGAGAGCACAGCAAGGAACACACAGATGCATATACCGCCGTACATTGCTGGAGAGAAAAGGAATTGTGGGCTGTTAAAATGGCCAGATTTACTACGTTGTATGTTGTCCCTGCCCTCATCTTCCATTGGGGGTGTTGGTTTCTGAGCAAACTAGGGTTGTGAGGTTTTTGGTTTTAATGCAAGTAACCGGGATCTGTCTTACATTGGAAAACATGTACGTGAGTAGTCAAATAACTGTTGGTAAGAGGAAGATACATTGGAAAGAATAAAACTAATTCACTGTAATCTGTGCTATGTCTCCCTGATCTACTCAATCCATATTTGCTTTTCTTCTTTGGAAGATGTATTTCCTTAAAACATAAGGGAGATGTAGCTGGCTCTGTGAAAAACCCAGTATTCAAACACTACAGTATTTTGCTGTTGTACTAAAATCTGCTGTTATTACAAATACTCGATTTTGATAAGTTCTCTGAAGAACCTTCACTCTACCAACCCTTCCTTGGTTTGAACTTCAGTGTTAAAGAGGTTTCACCTTGGCATTCACAGAAACAAAACCCAAAAACTTTTCCCAAGGAAAGAAAACACCAAAATCTAACACCCTCTCCCAAGCATCTGATCTAAAAGCTGAGATGGTAAAAGCTGTTTAGTTAAAAACTATCAGAAATAATGTGCAACTTAACAATATTCTTCTGCACAGAAAACTGAGAATTCAAGGCTAACAAATTTTTTAACTCTTTCTTAAACACATAATAGACAAAATGATGTCGTTTTATTAGACTGTTTGATCAAGTAAGCTGAAATAGCATTTTTCTGGAAACATAGATATTATTTTTATTACGAAAAAAAGGGTACCTCGTACTTAATGCCACAGGGGCAATTTCGATTTATAATTCTACATGAATTATCTCATCTATATGAGAATATTCGAATTGTTTAAGTATACTGAACATTATCTGTTAATTTTAAAAGAGGAGAAAATTAAGTCTATTTGCCGATCACATCCAGTGGATGCAAAACATTTGTGATGGATAAAACTGTTTTTGTTTTTTTTTTTGAAGTATTGTTAGGAGATGAATGAAAAAGGTCAACATGTCACTCCAGCGTGGTTATTAGTGATGTACCATAGAGGTACTTAGAAACCAAAAGTGTGTTGTACCCTTTCCTCAGAGATATCTTTCCAACGCACCTTATTCCTGTAGTTTTTACACAGACATATATATATGTATATATTCAAGTACATACCAACGACTCCGCACACAAAGTCTCATCCCGGGTGGTTGTTTTTGGCTCCTGCGGGAGGACCGACCCCTCGCCCCCCGGGCGCGCAGCGAGCGGCACCGCCGGCCAGCCCGGCGCTCCCCGCCAGCCCTCGCCCGCTGGCCGGTGAAGCCAGAATTCCTCTGCCCCGCCGGACCCGGGTGCGTCCCCTCCAGCAAACGGCGAGACACCTTCGGAGCCGCCGCACAGGTAAACGCCAGACACCCCCAATTCGTCCCCACTTCCCCCCCGCCCTCCCTCAGAGATGCAGTCAGAGGGGTGATAGGTGCTTCCTACCTTTCCGTTGCGCTTTCCCGAGGTCGGACCCGAGTTGGGAGCGAGGCCCGTGTGTGCCCAGGCAGGAAAGTTTGGGGCGACTCAGCCTCGGCCGCTTAAATAGCGGCGGGCGCCGCGGCGGTGTTTGCACAGCTCTGACGCAGCCCGGGGCCGCCGCCCGCTCAGCCCCCCGCTCCCGCCACCCCCCGCCGCAGGGACCGGGGTACGTGTGGGGGGGCTGGGGGTGCGTGTGCGCCTCACGGGGGGAGCGGGGCCCCTTCCCCGCCCTCCAGCCGGCCGGCGCCGCCGAGGCGCTGAGGGAGAAGCGCCCTGCCCGACGGGCGCTCACGGCTCCTTCCGGGGGGAAGCGCTGGCCCTGGGCACGGACGAGCTGGAAGCGCGGGCTGCTTTGGAGCTGGGCGTTCAAAAAGTGCTCCTGACCGCGGGGATACCCACACCCCCCCACCCAAACACCACGGCGAGAGGCTCCCGGTGGGGCTCCCGCCCGCAGCGGCCGGCAGGAGCCGCCTCCCGGGCTGCGGCAGGCGGGGAGGGCTCACCCTGGCCGCGCTTGTTGGCGGTGGTTGGTGTGGGGTCTGGGGGGTTTGGGTTCCTCTCCTTGCAGCCTCCTGCCACCTGAGCCCGGGGGGCACAAGCAACTCCAGCTGCCCTTCTCTGGGGCGCTCCCGTTCGCCTCTGCTCAGGAAGGAGGGGCGGTCGTTTTTTTTTGTTTGTTTGTTTGGTTTGGTTTGTTTGTTTGGTTTGGTTTGATTTTATTTTTTTTTCTTTTTAACCCACAAAGCCAAGGATGATCCCCCAAAGAAAGCCGGGATGGGAACACCTGCGACGTGGTTCCCCCCTAGAGCGACATGTTTCCCCCGGCCGCTGCGGGCAGCGCAGCCCCGTCCCACCCACGCCTCCCTCCCTGCGGGTGCTGCCGAGCAGCGATGCCCGACGGGTCTCCGCAGCCCCCTGCGCTGCTCAGAGCAGCCTCGGACGCCCCCGCTCCCTCCCTCCCGCTTCCTCCTTCTCGGGGAGGGGAAGAAATCTCAAGCCCGGGCCGCCGCGGCGAGGCCTGGCCGGGACGGGTGTTTTTCACAGCCGGGAGGGCTCGCTGGGGAAGCCCTGTCCGCAGCCGTGACCTCTCCGCCCGTGCTTGCCCCGCAGCGCAGCCCCGAGCCGCCTCCAAGGAGCAGCAGTTTCTCGGGACCCGGCGCTTGGGCTCCGGCGCGACCGCTGCCGAGTTTGCGTCGTAATTTTTAAGTTTACAACTTGGAGGCAAGTGAGCCCCGCAGGTTGCTTCTCCTTCCCCGGGAAGGGAGCCGGGCAGACCCGCTTTCTTAAAAGACACCGGGGCTCCCCTGGGAGCCACGGCTGCTGTGCGGGAGCGCCGGGCGGGGCCGTGCCCAAGCGGCGGCTGAAGGAGCTCCAGCCCCCCACGGCAAGGCGCGGGGTTTGGGGGGGCTCAAGCCATAGAAGAAAGGGCTCCTGGGGACAGATCTGCGCTTCTGCCCAGTCTCGTCACCCCATCCCCCCGCGGCCGTGCAGCCCGCGGGAGGCGCGCTCGGCCGCACATCAGCGCTTGCACCCCGCCCGGCCTCGGCCTCGCTGCAGGGGGCAGCTCCCGGTGCTCTTCCCGCCATGGCCCGCAGAGGGCGCCTCAGGGCAGCTGCTCCCCGGCCTGGGCCCGGGGCGGGGAAACTCCACGGGGGAAATGAATTCACAGAATCACAGAATCACAGCATGTTAGGGATTGGAAGGGATCTCGAAAGATCATCCAGTCCAATCCCCCACCAGAGCAGGAACACCCAGATGAGGTTACACAGGAAGGCGTCCAGGTGGGTTTTGAATGTCTCCAGAGGAGACTCCACAACCTCCCTGGGCAGCCTGTTCCAGTGTTCNTTAATGAGGTCACCCCTCAGCCTCCTCTTCTCCAAACTAAAGAGACCCAGCTCCCTCAGCCTTTCCTCATAAGGGAGATGCTCCACTCCCTTAATCATCTTTGTTGCCCTGCACTGGTACACCGCCAATGGCTCCTCATGCCCCAGGGCTCGGTTTGGGGAAAGCCGCCCAACAGGCACCGCTGGCGTGGCCTGGGGCATTGCCGGCCTGAGAGGGGTGTTGAGGTCCACTATGCCCCATTGCCTCGGGGTATGAGGCTTGGAGGTGACAGGGCTGGTGACACACAGGCTTTCACAGCACCTTTCAGCCGCTTACTGGGGTGTTTGTTGCTGAACAGGATGCACCAGTTGAACTGTGGCCTGCTTGTCATCTCCCACATCAGCACCAACATCAGGCAAAGTTGCCATCTCGAGGAAGTCGATAAAAAGCAAAATCAAAACCTAATTTGAAAACAGAAAAGTAAATCGAAGCAGATTGCCAGAAGAAAGAACAACGCTGAAATTGTTTCAGCAGTACCTGTCCGAGTGCTAGTTTTAATGGCTCTGTCTATCTCTGGAAAAAAAAAAAACAAACCCCAAACCAAACCAAAAACCAAACAGTAATATTCCTGCTAATTCAATTTCACTATTTTGGCTTGGTGGGAAAAATGCTCACTGCTATTAGACAATTAAATAGTCAACATTGAATTGAACTGTAGGTGTCTGGGAAAAGCATCACAATCTTTCTGGGAAGGTACAATAGGATAACAATTCTGGTAGAGTCACATCAAGCCCTTGTGAAACTCACTGTAGATAATGAGTTCCCAAGGGACCAGCCCAAAGCTTAATAGAAGAGAAAGAGAGCTTACTAATATGTGCATATACATAATTCATATCACAGAGGTATAAATATAAATGCAGGCATTTAAGGCTGACATATTTGCCTAGTTGAACAAATACACACTATAGGAGTCCATTTATGTTGAGCTGATTTGGAATATCAGTTCACTTATAAATATATCCAGGACTGCACAAATGGAATGAGAGAGGGGGTGTGTGTGTACCTGTGGCAGCCAAACTTACTATTTGTGTTCATGAACACAGAGAAAGGCAACAACCTACAAAATGGCACAGAGAAGACAGGAATGTTTGCTGGACATTTAAATGCATACATTTCCATGGGGCCCCTCTGCTTTTGTAAAACCATATGGTAACTTTTTCAGCGTACCTCTGAATTGATCAAATTGCTGTTTGCAGTGAGAGAGTCAGGAACTCAACAGTGTAAGGACAGCATGAAGTTTTCTGCCTCATTCTACCTACATGATTTCTGTCTGCAAATGCTCGTTTGTTTTTCCTATTTAGACATCATAGTATATGAAGAAAATTAGTGAGGCTGCACCATGATGTCAAGTTATTAAAGTCAGCAGTTCTGTACCATCTGTAACTTAGATTATAGACTTCTGAACACTGCATTTTCCCCACTGAATTCCTTCATACTAGTATGTACAGTCCTTGGAGATCATTCTCTGACTTACTGATGTTTTCTTCAGTAGAAATTTGAAGTTGTGTGCAAGTACTAGTCCTTGCTAAATATATGTTAATTAATGGCATTTTAGAGTTGTTTTGTGTGGAGATGAAAGACCGGAAAGCCTGCTCAGCTTCAGCGATATGATAGCAGGACTCTGAGGCAAGTTGCCTGCAGAAGCTTAGGCTGCATTTTAGTGACTGATGTGGCAAAAAGAAGAAAGCATCAGGATCTGATTTGCAGTGACCTGTTAGGTTCCAGGATCACTGTTTGCATCAGTTGCTGGGCCTAGGCAGGCACCATGGACATGTGGAGTGCTGACCACAGGAGGGCCTTGTGCCACCATCACCGGTGGGGTGAGGATGTGCTGCTCTAATGCATGACTCCAAACTTAGTTCAACAGAAAGTGCTTTGATTGCACCAGAGTTTGAGCGATATTGCAAGAATCCAAGTATAGATGCAAAACAAATTTAAACCTAAAGTGAACCCTGCAATGCAGTAAATGCTAATATAGACGCATCCCTGGGGTAGAAGCTGGATGATACCATAGTTTAGAGGCTGCAGGCTTTTAAAAAGTGGTTTTCTGGCAAGTGTCTGTTAAGACATTTGAGTTTCTCTAACCTTTTCCCCATGATGATCAAGATATCTCTATCACAGAATCATAGAATCACCAAATCATAGAATCCCAAGTTGGAAGGGATGTCAAGGATCACCTGGTCCAAACTTTCTTGGCAAAAGCACAGTCTAGACAAGGTGGCCCAGCGCTCTCTCCAGCTGAGTGTTAAAAGCACCCAATATTGATGAATACACCACTTCCCCTGGGAGATTATTCCAATATCCTCAACTGCTTCATCTGTTTATCCGCCAACGGTTTTCTTCTCTGTGGCTGAGGTGGCAAAAGAGAGTGCACAGCTGAGCATACATTTTGTGCTGTTCCTGCACAAAGCTCAGAGTTTGGTTTGGAGCAAGAAGGCAGAGTGAGAATGGAGGGATAGAGATGTTTGTTTATGTCTGTTCTGTGATAAAAGTGACCGGTGCCAATGGTCAGAGCACATCAGGGTACTGTGGTGACATCTTAATCTCCCTCTGCTATGAGATGGAGCAGAGCTTGTCTGTGAGTGTCAGAATGGCAATGAGCTTGGAAATGACCTGCTCTTTCCTACAGCGGTAACAATGCAAATGCTGTGCGATACTTCATTTCTGTCCACGTGACTTTTGTCTCCATAGTATATGTTTTTTCTTGGCAATGTCACATGAGGTTTGCAATAGCATCGTTGTCATGTGGACAGCTCATCAACTTATGATGCCTGTGTTTGGTGCCTTTTCTTTTTAGCCAAAAATAAAACATATGGATGTTACTCAGCATTATTGCATGGCTTTGGATTGCAAGACATTTAGGCTGGGTATTAAATATGGAGCAGTATACTGCCAGGTATAAGTACTTGGGATTTTAGACAATGAAGGGTAAAGCCAGGTGACTATCCTGTGGGACTGGGGGGCCTCATGTCCGGGAGAGTAGTAAGAAATAGATTCCTTTGTTTTTAACTGTTATATCGTTTTCTGATTATCACTATGCAGAGTTGGTGGTTTGGGGGGTTTTGTTTGTTTGTTTTTTACTTTCCTCTGGTCCCTGATACTTAAGGGTAACATTCTTTGCTATGTTGGGACAAATTAATGGTTTTGTTATGTAGTGTTGGTTGGTTTTGTTTGTTGTGGGTTTTTTGTTTGTTTTTCTTTTTTTTTTTATTTTTCTGTGAAACTGATGGAGTGGCCGTGTGGAGGATTACAATGAAGCAGGAATAATTGGCAGAGGATAACAGGGAAGGGAATGGCATAGTTTTCTGGAACTGATGGACAAATTAGTGAATATATTATTTGGAGCAAGTGCATGGATAGTAGTTATAAAACAGTCTTGAATATGTTTTAAGATGGCATGTTGTTCTGCTGCTAATTCTGTGGGTATTAATTTGGATGTTAAATTGTTGGGCTTTGTTTGTTTTTTCCAAATATTTTGCATTTTAATTCAGTAATTTCTATCAAATGACCTAAATGCTATCGCTCTAGTTTCCTTTCATGAATTCGCATCCCATTTGATAGGAAGATAAAACAGTGCTTGGAGTCAACCCAGGAAGTGAAGGAAAAATTTTGGTTCTGGGCAAGTGAACAGTAGTGTTGCCTGGAATTACAAGGAATCTGTGTCCTCTGCCTGAAGAGTGCTGACCTCCTTTCACAGAGCAGTGCCTCAAAATAACGTTCTAGTTCTGAAGAGATACCAGACTAATATGTCAGACCTAAAGAAGGGTCCAATTGAAGCAGATCAGCTGGTGCTGAGGCTGACTGGACACTCAGAGACTGCTTGGCAATGGAAACCAAAGAGCAATGACTGGGAATGATCAGGAAGTCTGTTTCAAAAGTGTACGCCTGGTATGAACTATGTGCACTAACGTAAACTTGCTCATTGTCTTATAATTGCACAGTATCCTGCAGTTCTGTGAGGAAGGAAAATAAAAGGAAAAATCCTGTTTCCTGGGAGTAGGGTTGAATTGTTTAGAAAATCACATTTCAACCTGTGTCCCATGAAATGCAGGCAGTTGGTCTGTAAGTTCCCTACAAATCAAGTGGAAAACGTACTTGTATGATGTCTTCTCATTTGGTTCCCTGTGGTTTCAAGAAGCTATGGCAAAGTGGAACAAAGTGCAGAGTCACTTTCTAGGAGGTCACCCAATCCTACATCACTTGCTTTTATGTATATATCTCTCTCTCTATATATATATGTATTTTTTTTTTTCTTTCTGAAGGACCAAATTGACTTTATGTGGAAAATGACAATATATTTTCCAAATAGAACACAGGATAGAGGCTTTTGTGCGCATTGAAAACTGGAAAAGGAAATCAAAGTACTATAAAAAATGACAAAGATATGTAAAGTGTTTGTTCCTTGCAAATTCTCTGTGATTTCAGCAATAATTTGAAAGGTATGGTGGAGTTTGAAAAGGAAGGAAGATAAAAGCCTGTGTTGACAAGCACAAAGTAAAAGTACAGTAACTAGCCTCTCATGAAGAGTGTGGATATCTGTTTAATGCCTGCTTTGTGAAATGGTTTGGCATTTAGGACTCGTCTTCCCTTTCCTTTATTATCTGTGACATACCTATGTTACTTTGCCATGTAAATTTCAACTAAAAGTAGACAAAAACAAATAGTAAATAAAGAGTAAGTGTTATGTGTCAATATAGAAGGAAGGAGAAAAATGACAACTTGTGCCAGCTGTGCCTGAGGCAGGTGGATTTATTCCTAGCAGGCTGCTTCTAATCATTACTCCTCTGGGGTATTTAAGCATGTGGTTAAGCCCCTGCTTGTGTGGTCTGTTAGCCAAAGAGGGATGACACACCTTTAAATGTGTCCCTAGGTGTTCTGTCTTTACACTCATAAAGATCATTTGTTCTTTGAACTCATTGTCTGCTGTTTTGAGAATTTAGGGCTGTGATCTCCCAGATTTTGTCACATGCCAATGTCTAAAATTCTCTTGCTTGTTGTTACCTTAGATATATGTCCTGCACCTCAGGAAAGTCCTTGTCCTTCCTCAGAGGAGAGATTTTGAACAGACCTTGTGTTGTCTGCCGTTCGTATTTGAAGTACCTGCTTCATCAGATACTCTTTTTGAGAAAGGAGCTGTGAGAGCACTCTGGTCTATGAAACTAAAATACGTATTCACCAGTACTGGAATCCGTTTTACATTGAAGGGATTATTCATTGTTTTAAATATTTTTACTTTATTCCGTAATTAATATATGTAGGAGAAACCAGTCCAACACACTTCAGTGTATATCTTTATTTATTATAAAAGTAGCCTATTACAGAAAGAAAGCACATCATACCTTTCAAAATACTTTATACTTTTCAGATGTGGTCTACCTCACTACCTGAACCCAGACGAAAAGTGTCTTTTCGACTTTTTGGCAATAACAGGATCCTGGAGGAGATACTGTTTACTCCACAGTCCTCCTATGCAAGAGGTATGTCTGACTAATTAACTTTTGTCAAACAGTTTAAAATCCCAATTTCTGTAAATGACAACTATGGTGTATTAGCCTGCTGTGCTCCAAATATTGTCATGTTTTCATCTATGTTAAAACCAGAATCAGAATTTAAGAATAGCAAAGTAATTTGACACTGGACAGACTGAACAGCCAATATGGGTTTAGTTTTTTTTTTAGTGTCCTTCAGAAGAGACAGGGACTTTCTGTTTGAGACATAAAGTGAATAGGACAGCTGGAGTCTGGTTATTTCACTTCTACTGTTAAATTATATTTCTTAATATGGAAGGAAATTGAATTAACCTGGGTGCGAAATAAGAATTGTTATTCTGACAATTCTTATTTAAATGAAAATGCCATGAATGAAATGTTCATGGAAAATGTAGATGCTACATAGCTATTATGAATGGCTAGAACGGAATAAAAAATAATGGTGATCTTTGGACAATAGCTCTTGACTACATTGCAGTGAGCTGATGGAAGGAATTTGCCATGAGTGTTGTAAAGAAGATACTTGAAGGTCCTAGGGATTGCCCGCTGGATGCAGTCAATATTCCTCAATTCGAATAAGGCCGCTCCTTTACTGATTGCTCCGCAATATCTCCTGAATGTGCTGGAGGAGGGTTACCTGCCATGTGGCAGGAAAAAAGCATTAGCCAGGAGCCTTCATAGTCTAACACTCAACTTTTTGTGGCCTGGTATTTCCATGGTCAGAAACACCTACCCCTGTGACCACCGTAACTGAATTACAGCCTCCAGGAGGTCAAGTTGATTCAACCTGTTTGACTTATTACAAGACTGAGGACAAAAAGACGATTAACTCAGAGCTCTACTTGAAACACCTCTCAGCTGCCCCTTAGTGGGTGAGCGTTCCCTTAAAAAAACGGCAGAAAGACTTCTAAATTAAGATATTTTACTGAATTATTAGGTATAAATGCATTTTGAAAACACTGGGAACTAAGAATGCACATGATAGAAAAGAATTATCACCCACACAGAATAGCTAACTCTAAGGGGAGTAATTCTTTGGAAGCAGATAAACCTTGATATACGCTGCTCACTTTTTATTATTTCTAGCTGTCTGTCTCTAAATTAGGATTTTCTAAATAAAAAAGATTTACTGTATTCAGAGTAGAGTCTGGAATCGCTTAAAATCAGCTGTTCTACGCAGTGCTGTGTGGCGTGAAAGGCACAGCTTTATGAAGCATTTAATAAGTATGTTTTCAGGTTGACTTCCTCAAATTAATAAAGACTAATCAGTGTGATTGTTCTGTATGGTATCGGTGTCTTAGGTTCACTGGTTGGTAATACAAATGTATAGGTTATTTAACACCTTACCAATGTTGTATTTTATTTAGCATGCTCTTAGGGCAAATAAATGGACTCTACCAAAAGATTCCTTGGCGTAAGAGTCTTGGCTGTACTTCTCTGGAATCATAGAATCATAGGATATCATAGGAATATCATAGGAATCATAGGAATCATAGAATATCTCAAGCTGGAAGGAACCCATGAGGATCATCAACTCCAACTCCCTGCTCCTCACAGCACCTCCTAATTAGCATTTACTTGTGGAAGCAGGAATAAAACTGTTGGAATGGGATGGCTCCAAGTTCTCTGACTCAAATTTTCTCTTGAAAGAGCGTGGTTACTGATGCCTTCACTGGTGTAAGATTGTGGTTGTTTATTTACAGTCTACGGAGGCCCTGGTACAATAGTGAAATGTGCTGTGAAGTACGTGAGTGTAAAATGGAGGGAAAGTACAGTGTCTCCTTTCCTTTCCTTTCCTTCCCTTCCCTTCCCTTCTTTTTTTTCCCTTTTTTCCCTTCCCTTTTTTCCCTTTTTTCCCTTCCCTTTTTTCCCTTTTTTCCCTTCCCTTTTTTCCCTTTTTTCCCTTCCCTTTTTTCCCTTTTTTCCCTTCCCTTTTTTCCCTTTTTTCCCTTCCCTTTTTTCCCTTGTTTCCCTTTCCTTCCTGGGTCAGGGAGGAGGCCAAGGAAGGTGTGGGCTGGCAGATCCTAGGCAGGGCCTGGGCAGGGCAAGTGAGAAGCTCCAACTCCAAGCCTGAGCTTCATGAGGGTGAAGGAGCGGTGAGACTGGAGAGGTGGCTCCAGGGAAAAAGTGAATGCTATGGAGAGCTGGCTGCTGGAGGCGGACTGAGCTAAGAGTGTTGGAAACTTGCTGGTTTGTGTTTAGAAGGAGGCTGGGTGTCCTGTAGCCAAGCCGTACCACCTGCATCCCCACCTGATTGATGGTGCTGGTGACGTATGTGCAGCACTTGATTTTTTTTTTGGGATTCAGTGATGTGCCCCACACATAGCTATTCACAAAGATGCTGGGGTTCCCAGTGTGACCCGTGTAGGGGGACAGTCATACCGCAATGTTCTTCGGGAGATAATGCCAGTGGGAGGACAGCAAAAAAGGTACATTATCCCTGTCAACTTTGTAAGAGCTGTACACATT
This sequence comes from Pampusana beccarii, assembly GCA_013399365.1. Lineage (NCBI taxonomy): Eukaryota > Metazoa > Chordata > Aves > Columbiformes > Columbidae > Pampusana > Pampusana beccarii. Next base: position 1,709,417 of record VWYH01007307.1, on the reverse strand, counting down.
GTCCTCTTGTTCTGCTAATATAATAGAGCATCCACTGTTTGGATGTACGTAGGCCCTGCTAAGTGGTTGTCAGCTACTTGATCAGGATAATCCATACCTGAAATGTTCATCAGTATCCATGTGCTGTTGGATCTGATGATGCTCTTGTTGAACATACTGATTGCAGTAGATGGGTTGGCATTCTGTGACATTCTCCTCATAGAAAAGTTCAGGTCATGAACAACATACTCTCAAATCCTTATTTGCATCCAATAAAATTGGTGTTAAATCTCTTTGGGTTTGGTGAGGGGCAAAGATTTCAAGTTGGTTATTAGTATATCAGAAAACATGCTATCATCTCCAGCCATAAATAATACGATGATAAATTGTTTGATAAAAACATTTTGAAGTGAAATCAGCCACCAAATCCTAGGACACTGCTGACCATAAGGTCCACACTTCAGATTAATCAATATCTAGTAGTTCAGGCATATTTTAACATAATAGAGATTAATGCAGGTTAGTTTGTTGGTTTTGTCTTAAAAGCTCTTCTCGCTTACAAGTTTGAATCACTATCTTGAATTTATTCAAAACCAATCTTTTCAGTTTTTAAATAATGCTGTTAAGATAATTACTAGAAGAGCACAACTGAATTGAAGTGTAGGTCTTCATGTGTTTGGGTTTTTTGTATTTGTGAGAGAGAAGAAATCCTCAATATTCATTTATTTGGTGAATATTCACCTCTTTATATTTTTGTTACCAACCAAAATGAAAACCTTTCTTGTGACTAACAGAAATTCAAATGATCTTGTTCCATTAGAATCATGTTATCTTGCTAGAAACACAAAATTAAGATTTTTTTTTGGTACAAATTAATTATTTATATTTTACCTTGATTTTCATTATTTTTATGTTGCTTTCCTTGGTCATGATTTGTTACTCTTACTCAACAGTGTTTCAACAGTGAACAGTGTTTCAGCCCAAGCCCCTGTGCATGGACCAAACATATTACCATAATTGAGCAGTGCTATAGTTTGGGTGAGTTATACTTCTACTTTCCTCTGTGGAATATGTCTTTTTTTGAACTCCGTTGATGACCTCATCCTTGGAGAGGAAATGTGGTCCATAACGTGTATCCCAGCTGTGTTTTGTCCTAGGTGAGATCTCTGAAGCTCACAAGGAGTGTCTAAGTATGAAACAACTGAACTACAGATTTAGCAAGTGCATTATATGCTCTGCAAATATGAGTATTTCTGAATTGAAAGAACTTAATATTTGACTGAACAAAACTGTTTTTCAGACATTAGTGTGTTTGGCCAGGCTCACCTATTTCAGCAGTTTGGTAGCTTTTTTTAATCCCCGTGATGTATCAGCGTTGGTGGGACATCATACCAGTCATTTGGTGTAATATCCAAAAGCCTGTTTGAGAAAGGAAACAGCGCCTGAGTGCAGAGAGCCAAGCTTTGCTCCTGAAGACAGAAGCAGATTGCATTTCTTTGATTTTAGAAGCAAGAGGAACAGCTTTCCACCGAGAGAGAAAAGAGAAGCTGGAAACAGCCTGTGTGGTGTTCCTCAGTGGAGTTAATGGCTAAGCAGGGTGACTGATGCCTTCTGTACTACCTGTTCTGTCAGGATAGCAGCAACCACAGTATTACAAATCCTTCCAAATTGTGCTGTGGGGCAGCCAAACTATGTACCATTTTATGCTTTTAATTTTATTTTATTTTTTATTTCTAACATAATTTGCATATAAGATTTGACCCTACTTTGATTAAGGGGCAAATCCTGCTCCTTTAGAATACTGGCAAATAGAAATTTTCATTAAGGCTAAGCAATGGTGTGCCCATATGCGTGGGTGTGCAGGAAGGTGGTAACTGAGGATTCCTTGGCACCATGTTTCCTTTCTGGCCCATGAGAGTACTCATGGGGCTGATTTTCTCCTCATGCTTTTATTTTTTCATCTTAAGCAGAACATTTGTATATATGTTTCTTCCATGCCTAAATGGGTTTTCATTTATATAGAGAGTGGAAGATATTTCACATTAAAATGCACTGGAAACGTTTATAGAAATGAGAGCTTTGCAAGCATGTTGCTATTTTACAGACTTCACAGAGTTTGGTATTAAATATTTCGTTCAAAACAACAGGAAAGGAAAAATCCCCAACTGGACTGCTACTATGTGGCTAGAGTAAATAGTTTTTAAGAATGCCCGGTGAATTAGGGACCTAGAAGGCTTTTACTGCATTCTTGTAGACTTGTTGGACCTTTTTATGCTGACGGTTGAGTGAAGATGGATCCAAGGATTCTGAAACTTCTTGTTCTTGAACATTTTTGCCTGATTTGGTTTGTCATACTGTTAAAAATTACAATAGATCTAATATAAAAGCTTATCTCTGTAGGAATTCTTAAATTTTGAGGTGTTTTAAATGCTGACAAGGTTCCAACATGCTTTATGAGAGGCTGCACACAAACCCTGAGTATGAATAACAGATATTCCAAAAGGGAATAAGATTTTTGCAATGTGACTACATTCTCTTTGAAGTGGTTTACACAGCGCAATAATAGTTTTAGTGTTGAAAATAGAGTTGCCTCTGCTTTATGCCTTAGCCAGAAAACCACAATACCAGAAGTATAGGACATTAGTAACCTCATTGTATACTGATGTTAGAAGTAATATTGCAGTTCATCGTTGTTTGCTGTTGTAAAAGTTTTGCTGAGCTTTTAGCTGTATCTGTTTTTCCATACCCCTGAGGACACTTGCTGTTAAGATGGATTTAGGATGTTTTCTTCCAATTACAAAACTGTACAAGAAAAACATTCAGTATTCAAAAGACAGACCTATAGACACAAGAAACTGAAAAACATTCTCCTAACAGGAATAATTCCTTGGGAAGATAGAAACAGTGTGAATAGTATCATGCATTATGCATTTTGTCTAATATACTGCTCAATAAAGGGTAGGAAATCAATAGGGTGTTTCATTATTGCATTTTAGGAACAAAGTTAAGCAGATGTCCTAGTCAACTAGTTATCATTAGGACCTAGCAGTGCAAGTCATACCCACTCAAATGCGTTCCTTGTAAGGCCACTGAAAGCTGTAGCTGTTGCAGATGTCCTTTGAAAGATTTGAGCTCCTCTGAATATGGGGGTCATGAGCCACAAGAGAAAATCTCTCTGCATCTAAATCATCTGTGCTCACAACAGCTTCAGCGCATTTTCACACAGCTCTTTGCTGCAGAGCTCTCATTGTCCCCTTGCTTTTGTAACAGCTCTGGTGTTACCTCTGAACCTTTTCTAAAGTCGAATGTCATGTTTTTTTTCACCTTTTTCTTGGTTCTTTGACTTGCTAGTTAACTTTATTAAAAGCAGACTCATTACAGGGAAAATTACTAATAGTTTGATATCAGTACCTAACAGTGAAATCTACTAAGTGGGAGAGAAATGGGAGGCAGATTTTCATGGATCAGTTTGATTTTACTTGCTAGCCCAAGGATGATGAAGCCAGCTAGGACTCATCTTTTTCTCCCAGAAATGCAGTAAATTATCTTCTTTTAGTCTTGTATTATTATTTTCTGTCAATTAATAGCATTCTGCTTTCTCCCTGGTACAGGCTATAAAACATAACTTGTGCTATAGGCTATATGTAACAGGCTATAAAACATAACTATAAAACACTTGCTTGTGCTCTCCATCCTTAGCTCAATGTGTCTGGAATTATTTGCTAGTAAAATTTTAAGGAGAATGGGTATTACTGCCACATGAAGACTGTATACAATCTCTGCACGTACAAATTTGTACAACCTCTGCCATTGACACTTCCCCCTCTTAACTGTGCATCGAAATATGAACTTTGCTTCATGGTTTTGAGATGAAGTCCATGCATAGGAGTGGGGTAAGGAGTCTAGATTCCAAGCTACAGAAGACATCTGTCTGCCACCTCTGAGAAGGAAAAAAATTAAGAGGCATGCTTGTCCTTTTGTATTGCATTATTTAAATGCTCAAAACAATACAATGCTGACTTCAGGTGACTTTCTCCACTTTCTAGTTGCTCCAGACTGCTTTCTTTGCAAGCTCTATATGGAAGATAGTTGTCTCACTCAGCATTTTAGGTTCTACTCTGTCAACCTTTTAGTCAAACAGTATTCTGAAACATAATTTTTAGTTACCCAAGTCAGTTCTTACTGGGTCAAGCACACTGTACTAGGCTGGAGTCAGGAGATGATGCCAGGGCAAGTTTGAAGTTCAGCTGATGCAAGATTTGTTGCTCTCCCATCCACACAGGCATTTTTCTTTGTTTAATTTGTGATAGTGCTTGGACTAGATAGTAAAAATATGTATTTTTTTTTCCTGTAACAGGATATGAATGGCTGCACATGATAAATAATGGAATCTCTCGTAATTGTATCTACATGAATATTTCATGTTCTTAGAGCCATGAATTTATCCCGTGTCTGAGGATGCTCTGAAGTATCTGACAGAGCTTAATTGTTTGCTTTTGCTCCATCCCTCTCATATTGATGACACAAGTCCGTGGCTGTTTAAAATCATGCCTGTTTTCAAAAGTTCAGTGTGCCTACATGTGCATGGAAAACCAAGGAGCAGACTGTGAATCCTCACCCTTTTATTGCAAAGTTGGTAACAGTGGAAGTGGAAGGAAGCGAATTAAATTGGCCTTGTCTTTCTCTTTGAAGACTGCTTTCCTCTTGCACAGTATAGATATAAGGGTTGGCTGCAACTGTCAATACATGTTCCAAAGAGCTCTCAGAGGCTACATATGAATGCTAGATGGCAAGCAATGCATAAGGAATTTCTCAGTGTAGTCGTAGTCTGAGAGTGAGAGATAAGGAGTTCATTAGTACTACGTATGTTTCAAAACTAAAATGGGTAATTTCCCCCCCCAGCAGTTACTTTTTGAGTTAAATGGAAATTAACAGATATATCAAATATATGGATTTGATAATGAAATGACAGTATTTCTCATCTTCTACGAAGGGGAAAAGGAGAAACAAGAAAGTTAAAACAATGGTGTTTGAGAAGGTAGATTTCACAGTTCACAGGATGTTTCGTGAGAGTCAGATCTGAAGGAAAAAAGAGATGAAGATAGCTCATAACTCTTTAATGAAAGAATATTAAGGATACAGCAGAAAGACAACTGTAGAAAGAAACCAACTTGGCTAAACTGTAAGTTCTTCATTGACCTTTAACAGAAAGAAGAATAAAGGAATTGGATTGCAGAGCAGGTAGCTGGGACAAGTCTCAAAGTGCAACATGGGCAGGCAGAGGGAAAAATCAGAGGGGTCAGTGAACAAATGAGATGCAGTTAGTGAGGGACATCAGAAGTAATGGGAAATGACTTGAAAAGTACATTAGTTATTAGACAAAGAACAAGAAAAGTTTGTCCACTACTGACTCTGAGGATAAACATGTTAAAAGATGTTTATTTTGGATCAGTCTTCATTTAAAGCTCAATTACAATCTTTCACCATTAATACTAATGAGAGATGAAGACAACATCAGCCTTGAAGGGGGTACACCAGGGCAAACAGTATTAGATGTACCTGATATTTTACCATTGATGATAACTTCTGTCTCTGTTGAACAGCTGACCAAAGCTGTTTGAGTTATCTTGAAGATTCCTGGATGACAGAGAACATACCAGAAAACTGAAATAAAACTAAATGTAGTGCTTTTCTTGTTGGAGGACAAGAAGAGCTGGGGATTTATAGTGTAATTTTAATCCCCAGAACAAGTACTGGTTCTGATAAGATTTTGTGATTTTAGACAGTAATGAGATGAGTAAAAGCCTCTCCCCTCTTGCCATAGCCTTGCCTCCCCACAAATGCAAGAAAATGCATGTAATTTAAAATGGCAAGACAGGATCTGATTTTGCACAAGTCAATAGTCAGTCATAGCAACCCCTGTAGTTCACCTTTCTAGCACTGTTCCCTGTATGCATCAGGAAAAGTTCCTGCAGGTACAAGTGTAGGAATTACTGGCATATTAGCCAACGAGAATACCCAGCTGGGACTTTGAACAAGCTTTCTGGGCTGTCTTGTGTAGGACCAACGTATTGGTTCTCACTGGAGAATATCTTCCTTTCTTTGGTTTTACGTCTATTTCATATTAAGTATTGCCAGCTTAGTTTTTAATGCAGAAAGAGTTGAACCAGCCACATCCAGTAGCACACATTCCATTTTCCATGGTGGCGGGGGTCCAAAGAATAATGAAGCATGTATAAAGGGGGAATCTGCATTCACTTATTATCTAATATTGAACAGAGGATGTGCCACCAAGCCTATAATCAGTATTTATTAAATTAAGGAATAAATATTGCATGACCTTCCAGTCCTAGGTATTGCTGTCTCATTCTATTTAATAAGCAGGGGAGGTTTGTAGTATTTGCCCAGCCATTTACCAAGATACATTTCTTGCTGTGTTAAGGTCCTACATTGTCTTGTCTGTTCTCTTACTGAGATACATTCATCAGAAGATCAACTGCTGTGAATCAGTGGACCTTTAGTGAAACTGTTGCAGCAACATTGATTTACAACAGCTGAATATTGGCTCTCAGTCTTCACAGATTGACAATATCATTAACTATTTAGAAGCCAAGTTTAAAAAAATGTATCCAGCATGGACCAGAAAACCACAGTAATTCCTTTTAATGAAATGTAAAAAAAAAAAAAAAATCAGCATCAAATGAAGCCAAGATATATACATGGAGATAAGCCAATTATCCTAGGAGAGTGATAAGAATAGTGAACAATGCCATGATTTGGTCATCTACCTGAGATTTGAGAGACCTGTGTTTTTCAACCTGTGCTTCAAATCAAGTACAACAGGGACTGTAACCTACTTTCCATCCATTCTCACTGAATTACCTAACTGTGGAGTTACTTTTCCATCTTGGATCTGATGTGTTCTAATTAAAATCAATATTTCTGGAAATGTAATTTTTGACATTCATTTTTGACAGAAAAGTGTTCTTCAGTGGGAAGTAACTTTGTAAGTGAGAAGTGATTATCTATACAGTATAGTCATTATTTTTTGAGTGAACTGATTGTATCCAAATCACAGCTGGCATGAGAATAGTTTCCTTTGCACATAACTTTTCAAAGCAAGCCAGGTTGGTGTCACTTCAGAAGAAGAAAGGAGAAAGATTTTTAATAAATATGGATCTATGGAACATAATATAAGCAGTGTGTAAATGGTTACTTCAGGGAGATGCTCTCCTCCTGGGGATTTGTAACTACGTAGTTAATTTATGATTTGCTTATATAGTTCTTGATGAATGTGTTGAAGTGTCTGAAGACTATTGTGGCCCCATAAAACCTAATTTGCATGCAATTTCATCTGAGCTGCATTGCAGCAATTGCTTAAATGTCTTTTGAAAGTCTTCTTACTAAGAGCATTCTGGCCTGATTGTGATTGTTCAAATCACTTGGCTGAATAGAATGAAAATATGCTCATTTTTAATGAAAAAAGTAAAAAAAACCCCAAACTTAACACATACATTGAATGTACAACCAGAGAAAACTGTACAGAATAGAAACCCATTATTAGATGCCATTGAATTTCTACTAGTCATATACAATTGTTATTGCTAAGCGATAAACAATTAGCAGCAGATCATTTATATGACTATTCAAGGCTGTAGAAATTGTCTTTAAACTGAAGATAGAACAATACTGGGGAAATGCAATGGAGAAGGTCTTGTTTCAACTAAAGATAGAAACATATTGTGCCAAGGAAGGTAATATTTTACCTTTTTCTCCTGTATGGCTCTTATCTTCACTCATCTTAATTTCCTCACTATTTTGTCTTTTCTTTATCATTAAAGCATTTTTGTCTCTAAGCATGCTGGATATTTCAGCCAAAGCTGAGCGCTGTGATTTGCACTCAGGTGGACGCCTCTAAAAGTCTGTGCTAGTAGAATTTTTAGGCAACCTGTTTCTTATTATTATGAACCTGAACAAGTGCACTGTGCTGCAGTGCAGTGACATTCCTCATTACCAAAATCACAGAGGATGTGTGACAGCCTTTCAGATTGGAGAGTTACCATCTTCTCAATATGAGAAGACATTTGTCAAGGTTGATACAGAGGTGGGGGGACGCAGAAAAGGAAACCAATGTCACACACAATCCTGAGACTGTGTGACTATTCTTTCTGTATTAATTTATGTGAAATTGGTACTTCATGATGTGTGTGAAGTATGTACAGGCACGAGGGGCGTTCTCTCCAAGTGCGAATTCAAGGTTATGGCCAGTAAGGGCTGACTTTACACGTAAAGAAAAACACAGGTAGAAGTTTAACTAAAATTATTTTTATTATTTTATGTGCACATTTATATACTTAAAACCACATTACTTTATGTATATATTTATATAACATAAACTCATATGTATTTATATGAAAAATTGTATTTATATAGTAGCTGCATTTATATCATAATTACATTTATATTAATACACTGCCATGTTTATGCATTAGAAGTATCCCCAAGTTTCAGCAGTGTGCCCAGTCATGCGGTCTGATCATGAACAGATTATTGTTTGAGAACACGGGGTTAAACTTACTGGAGTGAATCAACGATTTATTAAAATGAAAATTACAAAAATTATTTGTATCTCAACCTAGAGGGACTTCATCCTTTCTATAATTTGCTCATAATGCAGTGCTTTTCATGAGAGCATGAGATAGTTCTTTCTTCCAACAAACAGATAATCATCAGTCATTTTTACTCCACTCCAGATTCAGAGAAATAAGTAACGATGTGGTATGAATTTCCACACAGGCAAATCAGCTTATGCCTTGAAAAGTGTTTTTAGATAGAACTCAGTGATTTTTCTGGGAAAGAGTAGGTTTAACTCATGTAAATCTGGTTTGTGATAGTATATTTTCGCTCCAAAGCAAGGGAGGATCATGCACACAAATCACCAAAACCCCTCATTAGACTTCAGTCTCTTACCCAGATATCAAGATTAATTTTGAAAGGTTTGATTATAACTTTGTGCACTGAACACTTTTCATCTGCCACTGAAATGTAAAGCAAGATTTGTATCCTTCCTGCTTTCGTACGAATGCAGATCTTTCCCTCGCCTAGTTTGATAAATCTCTGTAAATAAATTTTCAAGGACGAAATACATCTTTCTAGTTTGTTTCTCAACTCAGTAATATTCTTCCCTCTTTTTTGCAAGTGAAACTAATGATAACTAGAAAATTTATGTTGCATTTCCTTGGTAGGTGAGAAGATGCTGCTTGTGTACCAGATAAGTGAAGGACAATGGGGTGGAAGCATCTGAGGCTGTGATTTGTGGGCACTTTTCACAGGACTGCCGTTGTGCAGAAATGGAAATTTGTTCCCATTTACCTGTAATGAGAGGTAAGTGAAACTTGCTTTCTCAATCTCTTTCCGAAAGAGAGAAGTGGCTTAGTTTATCACTCCTGATCTAAAGAACTAGGCTTTGCCTATTGTATTCATTTCTTGTTTGCTTTTCAGTTCATCCACTATCAAGATGAAAGTCAGGATTAGACAAAATGCAGACCTATCCTTTTCACAGGTTTCTGATTATTTTAAATCTGCAGCATTGCCACATGCCTTTAGTCTTTTGTGGAGAAGTTATAAATTGGTTCCCGTCTAGTTAGATAATCAAGAAAAGCATGTCTGTTGTTGTTGGTTGGTTGTTCTTTTGGATTTGTTTCGTTGTTTGTTTTTGTTTGGTTTGGTTTGGTTGGTTATTTTTTAAAATAAAAATATTATAAATTGGGGTATTTAGCAGAAAAATCAGTGTAATGCAGAAGAGACTTCAATTTCTTAGCTAATAATAAAGTGTTTCTGAATCTTATGTTGCTGGTACATGTATAAAGGTTGAATGTAGAACCAATATGCTTGTTAGTAACAACTTGTACAGACAGGACTTCATTTGAAATAAAATGAGCTGATGAAGGTGGAGAAGTCAGGAATCACATGGAAAAGTGGTTCATAGCTGGGCCTTTTTGATGAGAGGAACAAACTCTGGTTTTATTTGAATGCTGAAGGTTTAGTTTATTTGCCCAATAAAATGGTGATGGTATTCTGGGTAGGTAGAGAACCCTTACTGAGATCACAGTGGTGTTTTGTTAAATTCTGTAAAAATATGTGGAAGACAGGTAATGAATGGTCTAGGGAGCTCACAGCAAGGCTATGAAGACAGTCTATGTTACTTCAGGGGTCAGGAATTGAACAGACACCTGAATAATATGTGGAGTTCACATTCTGAATGAGTTAGCTTGCATGAGATTAAATAAAAAACAATCAATGAGCGGACAAAGGTCAGGTGTTTTAAAAATATTTTAAAAGGATCAGAAAGTGAAAACAAATCTATTGACAGTGAAAACAAATCTTCTAAGTCCATGAAAAGAGAGCTAGCAAAAAAAGAAAAGAATCTTGCTATCTCAAACTCTGCATTTAGCCATAACTGCAAATACCTGAGCTTTTCTCTTTTTCCCACCGCTTATCTGCCCTTGTGACAGTGATGACCAGTCTGAAGACCTCCATTGAAAACTGGGTTTTGGCAAGGAAGATGGAGGATTGTTTCAGTCTCTTAAGACAAGGCACAAGCTAGGAACGGAGTTCCTGACGAAACTCCCGCTGGGGCAGTTTCTATTCTCATTACTCTTTGTTTCATTTTTCCACCTTGGAGCCATGACTGGAGAAATGAAAAAAACTACGAACTTGCTGTCATTGAAAGGGATGACTATATATATTACAGTGCTGACTGGTCTTGCACGCAAGTCTGTGTATATTGTTATTTTCCCTCACTTCAACATTAATACTCTACTGTGCTGTAGATTGCAAACCACAACAGGACAGTTTGTGAGTAATTTTGAAAGCCAAATGTTTTCTTGGAGAAGTGGATCTACCTTACGTGTGTCTGCATCATGCTGCTCTGTAGGAGTGATTTTCTCAAAGAGGCTGAATCAAGCCAGCACACTGTCTGCCAACACTCTGAAATGTTATTAAGCCGTACAAAAGCAGTGGAGGATGAATTGGCAGTAACTATGATGAGATAAAGAAGAAATCAGTGTTCAATAAAGTAAAGCTAGTTTACCATCTTTACAAGTGCAATCTGGAACAGCAACTATTTTGGCTGATCAGCAGCAGCTTTTTCAACAAGTGTAACTAGCCAGCTCTTTAAGCAGGTGGATCACAGCATAGTTCACAACACGATTATTGGATATCCAAAACTTGGCAGCAGATCTCCTTTAAATTAGTATCTAAAGGTAGTAGGTAGAACATAAGAAGCTCTTCTACTAATTGTGAGCCAAAGGCCAAGTCATTCTTTTGGCTGACTTAAGTTCTGTATCAGGACATTCCTGGGTTTTGCTTTATAGGATTATCCCAGTTTACCAGCTGAGTGTAACTTTCTGCAGTACTAATCCTGCTATCACTATTTCTGGAACATTGGAGTTGCTCTGTTCTTGAAATAATTCAGAGTATAATTAATTCCATTATATGGTAAGTATACTTCAGTTACTGTGTACCCTGCTGCCTCAAAGAGAGATACAAAAGCACTTTTGAAATGTAGCAGACATAAAATAGAGAACATAGAACTGTTATTCATCATGTTTTCTCTGTAAACTACACTGTATGTTTGATATACTTAATTCTGCACTGTAAGTACAAAGGCTTGCAAGTAAACCGTATACTGATTTCTGTATCTATAACCTCATCCAACACCTTTTTGAAGCAGGAGAAGGTTAGTTTTCAGTACTTCTTTGTTGTAACACTGGTGTGAGTTTTACCTTCTCTCTGTCTTAAAGGAGAAAGACTGGATGCCACAGTCGGGTCGATCCACCTGATTACCTGCTCCCTCCGTGTTCCTTCACTGGCTTTGGCTCCCTGACTGCAGACTCAAGACCGGAACACAGGAACAGATCTCTGTTCTTCTGCTTATGCTGCATCTGGTATGATATCATCCACGTTTTATCACTCTGAACTTATCTTCTTCTGAGTCAGAAACTTCAAAGCATTTAGCTTCAACAATTCTCTCTTTTTATTTCCCTCTGGATTTCGTTTTTTAGTATTCTACACATTGTGCTTTATAGATATGACCTGCTTTCAAAGTTGTTATCTTAACAGCATGTTTTGACCTACCTGCTTCTGTTTCCCAGGAATTCTGACTTCCATTCTGATTCTGAATGACTTTTTTTTTCCTCTTTGACATTCTGGAATTTCCTAGGAAAAAATGCTTCTGTGTTTTCCAGTCTTAGCACATAGTTACAGTGTCACATCCTGAGGCTGGGAGGTGCTGTGGCGTCTGCTGAGTGATGGCAACACTGCATTGGTGTGAGGACTGGTGAAAAACTGGAGTCCCCTGTTAGAGAGGTGATGGGTTGGGGTCGATGCAGGAACCAATGCCATCGTATTGCCTGGGTCCTCACTGCACACCTCTGTTGGCCCAGCTCACCGTGAAATGGCTTCTAAGGACTGTGTGCTGATGAAAAGCTGTTCCTGGAGTTCCCCTCTCATGAATTTGCTGAGCCTTGGCCTTAAGGATCTTCACTAGTTGAAGAGTTTGATTAGTGGCCTGTAGTATTACAAGGTTTTTTTACCTCTTTTCGAAAGAGATTCTTTCATTTCTACCTTATGTCTGAGGTCAGAACAAGGATTTGGAAAGTTCCTTCTTTGGGGCCATTGCTGATCCTTCACAGGTGACGTGGTCCCAGGTGATCTCCCCCATCACCATCCTGTCTTCCCTTTTGTTTCTGTGTAGGCTCTGGGAGGAGAAAAATTCTTCAGTAATATTATCAGTGAGGAATAAACAGGATGAGACAATAACTTCTAATAGTTAACTACATATTGGTACAGTTTTCTGTTAGTTAGCAGCTCCTAATACTATCTGACTTAAATCAGCTTTTAAAGTAGCAAGTGGTTGAGTGCATTTTAAAGTTGAACTGAGTCTTGGCTCTATTCCCAGCAAAGAAACACACAAAATAACTTGTTTATGGGCTCTGAAAAAAATCAGCTTTGCTTTCTGATGCTTGATTTCTACTTGGGGAAAAATAATAAATCTTCAAGCCATGAGTTTTATTCTGAGATTAAATGGAATAAGGAGCCTGAGAAGTCCAAATAAACATGCCCAGAATGTCGCATCAATGCAGAAGGGCTGCCACTTGGTGAGGGGACAGGACTGCTGGCTTCCTTCAGCTTCCTCTTACTCTCCCATCAGTCATTTGTGGCTGTATGCATGTCGGAAAGCACTTGACTCTGAGTCTTCTCTGAGCCTGAGGGAATGCTTCTGTGGCCTTGCTGTTCCTTGTTTTCTTCAGAGTTGAACATGAGCCAACATGTGCCCTTGCCACAAAGAAGGCGAATGGTATCCTGGCCTGTATTAGACAAAGTATTGCCAGCAGGTTGAGAGACGTGATCCTTCCCCTTTACTCAGCACTGCTGAGGCCACTCCTGGAGTATTGGGTCCAGTTATGAGCTCTCCAGTAGAAGAGAAAGATGGACATACTGGACAGAATCCAGTGAAGGGCCATTAAGGTGATTAGGGGACCAGAGCATCCCTCCTATGAAGAAAGGTTGAGAGAGCTGGGATGGTTCAACTGGAAAGGGAATGCTTGAGGGGATCTTGTTAATATATGTAAATACCTGAAGGGAGGCCACACAGAGGACACAGCCAGGCTCTTTTCAGTTGTTCCCAGTGACAGGACCAGTCACAATGACCACAAACTGGAACACAGGGAGTTCCTCCTGAACATCAGGAAACACTTTTTCTAATGCAGGGGTGACTGAGCACCAGCACAGTTTGCCCAGAGAGGTTGTGGAGTGTCCATCCTTGGAGATAATAAAAAAACATCTGGACATGAGCCTCGGCAACTGGCTCTAGGTAGACCTGCTTGAGCAGGGAGGTTGGACCAAATGACCTCCAGAGGTCCCTTCCAACCTCAGCCATTCTGTGATTTATACTAGTAAATAAGAAGATCCACGGCTGGTTGTCTGGCTCACAAGCAAATGGTATGGCATAGGTCCTCCCCCTCCTGAACACAGTGGCTTCATCTGTGCTGCATACTGGGAGCAATCTCTGGCATATACTCCCCTCCGAGAGGTCAGAGTTGATGCTGGGTAGCCTCGGCCAAAACTATGCCTGGCAGTGTGGTAATGAGCAGGACTGTATTGCAGAATCACAGAATTCTGTGGGGTTGGAAGGGACCTCTGGAGATCATCTACTCCAACCTACCTGCTAAAGCAGGTTCACCCAGAGCAGATTGCACAGGAATGCATACAGCCTATGGTCAGTGTATGTTTGGTTTGCTAATGAAAATATAGCCTATCAAACCTATTTTCCATGTTCCAACCACGTTAGAGGAAACCAGCATAGTTACCCAGAGATTTTTAGATACAGGTGTCTTCCCTCTGCTTTTGTTCTTCATTCATAGATATCAAAAGCATCCTGCCTTGCCTCACAACTCTGCTGACTCCATCCCCATAGCCTGGACTTCCTGGTATTTTCCTGAGCCTGTCCAGAGGTTTTCCCTGTGCTTTCTCAAATCATCACTGTTCAAGGGATTTTACTGGAGGTTGGTGCTGAGGCAATTGCTTTCCTTTCCTTAACAGGTAGCTGAGACTCTGTGGCACTGTGCTGGGACTTACCGTTTGGTTTCTGCTGTGTGGGGAATGGATTGCAAAGGTACGAAGGAAGCCAATTATATTCCTAATGGGTGGCTCAGTGCAGAGGCTGGCTCTGGCACAGCTTCCCAGCTGCTGACTCGACTGCAGGGAGGAGGCAGGGGAGAAATTCAGGAAGATGAAGGCAATGAAAAGAAACCACGGAAAGACAAGATAAATGCAAAACCAGAAGGAGCATGAGAAAGAATAAAAAACATAAATAAAATATTCTTAGAGCTAAAACAACACTAGAATGAAGCCTGGGGCTAGCAGAGCAGTGAAAGGAAGCAGAGGAACACAGTGGAATGAAGATATAAAACAGAAAAGGAAGACTTATTATTTACCTTCTTTCTTTACCTTCTTCTTCCTAACGCATGCTGCAGGCACTGTGTAACCAGCTACATCCCTAGATTTTTATTTTGCGATAGTTGTGCTACACACATTTTATAGCTTTTGACAGTGTTCTAGCTGAAGCAGAAGGAGCTTGTAACATTTTTCTTCCTTTCTGTCCCCTGGTGCCCTCTCAACATTTCCTACGTTATGCTGACAGTAGGCAGAAGGGTTATTTGGCACCATTCGCCTACTAGAGTGAGTGCAAATGCATTTTGGCAGTGATTCCTTGTAAACTGCATATGCTTTGCACATGGCCCCTTCCCTCTGAAGTTCTGGGTAATATTCAACTAGTTTTCTCTCTCATTTATGTTTCCTTTTCCTGTGTAGCCAGACTGTGTGAGAATGAGCATTGGTATAGTGCTTACCTTTTGATAGTTTGTATTTAGAGCCCACCCACACTGATGTGTGTTTTTGTCCCCCTCTTCTTTGCCTTATCTGTAGAATTTTTTTTCCTGTTACATGCAACTGAGATAGAAGCTTCTGCACAAGGCAACTTATTTTACCAGGCACCAAGAAGTCACTGAGAAAATGACAGTAATGTTTATTGAGTGTACAAATTTTGCAGTATTTTCACCCAGGCTGTGTACCCTTTTCTTCATTTTTAAAGAGTGTGCAAGGATCTGTTTCTTTGAAGAAATGAGAAAACAAGGAGAGAATGTATTTGCGTACAATTCCAAACCTCTCGCTCAGCTTGTACTGCCCAATCGCTCTTTTCTCAGTGCTGATCCAGGCTGTTTCTGGAGCGTGCTTTTCAGTCTGTGTTTGTGGTATCCCCTTCTTTCTCTCTCATTCACTGCTCGCTTGGTCAAAGAACATTTAACTCAACTCCTTTGCCCATATAGTTCAAATCTGGAGGATCCATATATAAGTAGTGCCTTCAGAGAATGTAATTTCCAACATTGATGCAGTGGTGAAAAACTCATACTTCCAAACTGCAGAGTGGTGACCTTTGTTCATGAGAGCTGTAGGCAAGGCATTCTGACTGATATTCTCTGTCACTTAAACAAACAGTTCTCTATATATCCCAGTTTTAGTACAAAGATTTAAGAATCTGTGTTTCGATAAGGTGCTTCACTCTTGCCAGCTTTATTGTTCAACTGTATTTGAGTGGCACAGCAGCCTAAAATATAATTAAAGCTTCTTGCTTCCCAAGGCACCTATTCTTTACGTAACTTTTAAGAGAACTGAGTGAATATCTCATTGTACTTTGGCTTTTGTTGAAGGAAGGGGACTATTTCGTTAAGCATCTAGCTCTAAGATTTGTTGCTAACATTGTTAAACCAGAACTTTTGCACAGTTAAGCTACATCTTCCCTATACTACGATGGTGTTCTTTCTGAAGTTATCTAACAGGGTTATTTTTTGTGTGCACGCTTGCTTGAAAGGATTGCCAGTTGTCCTGGAAGTGCAGTTACCTACAGTGTGGTGATTAGCAATACACAGGATTCTACTGTTTTTCTATCCTAGCTTTATCAATTGGGTAAATGCAACAACAGCATGGAAGTAAAGGAAGTCTGTGTCACCAGCCTGAGCTGCAAAGGTGCTCATGTTGGCATGGCCTGGAAGTATGTGAGGGATGAAATTCATGAATTGCGTATTTCTTTTTGTCCAAGTGCTTTGTAGGGACTGAACTGGCTGTGCCGCTTGTATGGTTGCAGACAGCATGGCCCATTCTACTCATGTAGCCAAGGGCAATGTGGGAGCGACTTGGCATGCAAGAGCACAATCCAGACCTGCTGCAAGAGATGCCGAGGTGTAGTTAGTCACAAATGCCACAGAGTACATTTGAGGGTTTGGGGTTTGTCTTTGGAGAAAATGATATTTATTTGGTTCGTTACATAAATAATTGCATGATGGAAAAATGTATGTATTTGACTAGGAAAGTGTTTGCAAAAGTACAGGAGCATTCTAACCTCACTCTTTTTGAGTCAAAGTTTGACCCCTAACTTCTGCATTTTTACCTCCTCAAAACTTGACAAGGTGTGTGTTCCTGCTGTGCTTGAATATGGGGGAATGGGAACGAGACTTCATACAGAATATAGTCACTGCTGTTAACAATTTCTCTTGAATATTTTAATTGATCTCAATAGGAATTATACCAAGCCTTTGTTAGGGACATAGCAGATTGTGGTGCCTATCACTCCTGATATCTGGACTGCTTTCATTTCTATCAAGTGTGTTCATTACTATGAAAAACTATCAATTAATTGTGTCCTTCCAAGAAAAAGCAGTTCTGGCAAAGCATGCACGTGGTTCTTGGGTTGTATTACTTTTCAAGTCAACACTTTTCTGGAAGTAACACCTTCTCTGAAGATTTCTGTTGTGCATTGATAAGGATCATGCCCAAAACATTGTAACGAAACCAGTTCATCCAGCCACAGGAGATGACACATTCGGAGAGGGTGAACTGCGATTTCCATATCAACGGCAAGCTAACGAGCCACAGTCCAGGCCGCCTGGCCAATACCGGAGGTGGGGGATGTACTGGAGGCCACATAGCTCCATCTTCTGATACGCCCAGCTTGGCACACAAAGGGGAAAAGCCATGACCCTTCAACGTGGCCTGGGCCTTGTCCGGACTTGTCCATCTTTCTTAATCACCCCTTCCCCCCCGGACTTTCCTCTACTTGGAGAGCTATAAAAAAGCTCACCTAAAACAGCACCGCTGGGGAAAACCACCACCCTGAGGACCCTCTGCACAGTGGCCTTGCCACGGGAACTGGACCAGAAACTGGAGGACGCTGAGCTCCTGAACTACAAACCCCAGCACCCTCACCGTGGGACACTGGAGGCCACACATCATCATCTTGTCATCCATGCTGCGGAGTCATAAGAGTGGTTGGATCCCTCACCCTTTTCTTTCTACCTTTCTCTCTGCTCTTTCCCTCTCTCCTTTTCCTTCTATACCCCATTTTCTTTATATCTTTCTCTTATACCTTAATTTTCATTCTTTCTCTACCACTCTCTTTCTCTCTTTTCCTTCATGAACATATAAGAGTAACATCATCTTAAGCTCTGTTGTTGGATTCTTGTCAAATTTTATATCGTAGCTACTAATGGTTGCCGATACATCGCTCGTAGAAGGACTTTTGCTGTTAAAGTGTTGATAAGTTCTGTGATATCATAAAATACTTTTGCCAAGCCGTTATTCACTGTAACTGGTATTCCAACACGTATTTTTAGTAAAACTCATAATTAAATTGCACCCCCTGGAGTGATTGTCTGTCATTCACTTCGCATAACCGCGCAGATTTAACCTGGAGTTAACTCACACCCTTATAATAATCTCATCTGTTGAGTCAGGGCGCGTGTCGCATTCAGAGTTAACTCATCCCTCATCCCATCTGTTGGGACGGGACAACTTCCAGTAAAAAGATGTGCTAGACAAAGGTTGAAGGCAGTTAGAAATGGGCTCATGTGAGCAGCAAAGAATGTACTACAGATCAGTGGGTAAATATGGTACCACAGTCTGCTTGCAGTACCTGTATCACCTGGTTTTCAATTGAGAGCCTTGATCTGTACTGTTTGTTTGGACTTTTAATTTTTTAAATTTACTTAGTTATTTAGGTTTGGTTTTTGTTTGTTTTTGTTTGGTTGTTTGTTTTTTTTTTTTAACAGAAGTAATTCGCATTGCTAATGTACTGAAATGACTTGGAGTAACAAGAGTGTTATGGTGGGGGTTTTTTGTGTGTGTTTGTGTTTACTTTCACAGCATTAACAACATAAGGACATGACTGAATAATTCATGCATGTTTTACTGAGGCATTCTCCCAAGCAACCAAAAGCTTTCCTAATCGTTTGCCTACACAGCAATTCCAGTCCCTGCTTGGAATGTTTGATTTGCAGTGCCCCACCACTGTGCTAATGTGGTTTTCTTTCGTAGCTGTCTCAGTCATATCAAATTGTTGCTCTACCTATGGACTGATAAATACTTTCCCTTCTTTGATTCTGTCAATTACCATGAATATTTCATGCTGTTTTAAGTTGATCTGAATGTTCGCGTTAGTGAACATCCTTTTCTCTTTGACTTTACCACTCGGATATTCAGTCAGCTCTACCATTTTTAAAGAAGAACACTAATCAGTTTGCATATATTTTTTTTTGCTCTAGACAAGCCATATATATATGATCTTATGTGCCCTATTGTGGCTATATCTTTTTACCTTCATTATCACTTTCCTGTGTTGGGTTTATGTGGCAAGGCTTTGGTAGCAGGGTGGCTACAGAGGTGACTTCTGTGAGGAGAAACCAAGGGCTCCCCCCGTGTCTGACAAGTCAGTTCCAGCTGGCCCTAAACTGGACATTCTGCTGGCCAAAGCTGAGCCCATCAATGACACCGGTAGCACCTCTGTGATAACATGGACCCATGACAGAGCAGTTCTTGAAGAATCTTGGATAGATGATGGTAAAGCAGTGGATGTGGTCTATCTTGATTTCAGTAAAGCATTTGACACAGTCTCCCTTGCAGCTAAACCAAGGAAGTGTGGACTGGATGATCGGGTAGTGAGGTGAACTGTGAAGTGGCTGAAGGAGAGAAGCCAGAGAGTTGTGGTCAGTGGGGCAGAGTCTAGTTGGAGGCCTGTATCTAGTGGAGTCCCTCAAGGGTTGGTACTGGGACCAGTACTATTCGATATATTCATCAATGACTTGGATGAGGGAGTAGAGTGCACTGTCAGCAAGTTTGCTGATGGCACCAAGCTGGGAGGAGTGGCTGACACACCAGAGGGCTGTGCTGCCATCCAGAGA